>VWZF01001696.1:2653323-2962592 GCA_013396755.1 Sclerurus mexicanus | reverse complement strand
TGGCCCTCATTGGCTCTGCTCTATAGGATGGAGGGAAACTTCCAGAGGCTTCCAAAAGAAGCCAATCTTCCTCTTAAAAAAGAAACTTAATCAGAGAAACCCATGACAGCCAAATAGCAGTGAAGTATCTGAAAGTACATGGAGTGCTAAACCCATCACCCATGTGACATGGCAAATACAGAACACTTCAACAATTTCATTTTTAAGGTATGCATGCTGTTGTATTAAAGTGTTTTTCTTCCTCTTCTCAGCTTCTCTTTCCATAGTATGTAGGTTCTATTTTAGTGAGATCAATACTTATTGTGTGCATATCTCCTTTTCCTATATATCAGTTCTCCCCTTTTTAAAATATACAAAATATTTTCTTTTTTTTTTTGTAGTTTCAAATCTCTGTTTTATATATGATCTCTTTTTCCCTCTTCCTAGTCTCTTTCATTATCTTCTCTGCTTTTTCCTGTACTCTCACCTCTCTGTCCACATGGCTGTATTAAAATTAGCATCAAACAATGGAGTTCTCCCAGCTTAATTCTCCCTTCTTTCTGTACACAGTTCACTCCTCTACACAGAACTTTTGTACTCCCTTAGAAGAGAATAAGCAATAAAGCTCTTTGTCTTCCTATCTATTTTTCTAGGACATGGAGGTGAAGGCTAGGGGAGGTATTGTGAACATCTCTTCCTCACAACCTGCAGAAAAGAAAGGATCAAGTGTTTTTAGGGTATCATTGAAGGCAAAGTGGGTATGTGCTTCATCAGGAGCAGTTGTCCCAGAAAAGTGCCTGGCACAGACCTCGGATCACGGGGCAGAAGAAAGGTGGAAGGCATGGATGGGAAAAAACCCATCTATGGTGCAGTATCTCTGAAGCCAGGCACAGAGAGAGGGACAACTACACTGAACAGTGCCAGCAAATTAGGAGTTTCTGGTTATCCTGGTCCTGCTTGCCTCTCTAAAGTCTGAGAATCCTTCTGTCCATAAGGTTCCCACTTACCTGCATGTCCTTGATGTTGTGTTCAGAATCATGGAATATTCTGAGTTGTAAGGGACAATTGAATCCAACTCTTAAGTGAACAGCCTGTACAGTTGTCCCAGAGAGGAACAGGAGGGTCCACCAGGCTGCTGAAAGTGAAACTAGGACACTGTTGAAAGCTCAACCGAAGAGTAACTTTATTATCAAAAGACTGGCCAAGTGAACAGGAAAGCAAGCCCCGCCCCCCCCCACCCCAAGGGAGAGAGAGAGAGAGAGAGAAGGGGAAAAAGCCCCCAGGTTCTGACACACCCCACTCCCCGAAGGTGTCTTCCCAAAGGGTTGTCTCACTGACCCCAGAATGTCCAACGACCCCAGGGCAGTGGTTGCATCCTCAAGGGTAGGCCAGCTCCTGGTGAAGGCAGGCGTCCCCACCAAAAGGCAGTGTTGTCCTAGTCACGAGAAGCAAGCAAAAAGCCCTGTGATATGAGCCATCTGCGTTTTATCTAATTGGCCAAATGACGTTTACCTGAGCGACATGGCCAGAGCTGCCCAAGCAAAGGCATTTGGCACTGCCCCTCACGTTACATAACTGATACTTCTCTGTGCTTGTGTGGGTCTCTCTGCACCTGCACAGTCCATTTCAGAGGGTCTTCCTTAATTGAGTCTGGGGGTTTACTCATCCTCCTCCTCCTCTGTTTCTCCTTCAAGTGCCCTTGGAGGGCCATCAGCCAATCACAAGAGACCAATTAATTTTAGTTTACACAGAAATCTCTCTCTCAAGGATTTATCAGCCTGTTTTCCCATAATTTGGCAGGAAAAACCCCAACTCCTTACAGGTGGCTGGACCAAACACAGACCAAAAATACCCACATGGAATTCCACCCAAATACAACAGTGACCAAACCCATGACCTTAGTGTTATTAGCAACATGTTCTAATCAACTAAGCTAATATCAGCATCTTAACTCAAGACAGGAGAAACCTATTACTATGTGATATCCTTTCTGCCAGATCTTTTTGAGGTCCTTTTATTTATTATTGAAGGTTCACAAACATTTTGCTACTGTCAAAGGGACCAACTTTTATTTTTTTGGCAATATTTTATTCTGCTTTTCTACACTTGAAGAAGTATCTGTTTTCCTGTGGTTTTAACAAAACTAACTATGTGAAGAAAATCAGTGTGAATTATAGATACTGGTGGTGGAAATAGGCATTTTAATAGAAAAATAAATAATTTCATCTATGTAAGAGCTGTACAGGGAAAGATAAAGACCTTATTCCAAGACAAACAATAGGGATGGGGTTTCAAGAGATTAGTCGTAAAGGAAATTGTTTTTTGATACAATGCTAGACATTTCCTTTCCTTTCCCCCAGGTTTCCAAGACAAGAAAGTGTGTATCTATCTAGCTACATTTGAGACTGTTTAGAATGCTGCAGGTCCTGAATGCGCTGGCCCATGAGAATAGCTGCAGAGGACATGGGACATTGCATGTTTTAAAGACAAGGATTTTTGTGAGTGTAGTGGAATAAATATTGTGGCGGTGATGTGACTATATAAAAAAATCTTCTGATATGATTTCCCAGAAGAAGTATTCCTCAGTTATTCTGTTTTTCAATTTGCAAAACTCTTTTCACACTCTTGCAGTTCTGCAAAATTCAGCTCTAGAAGAAACACTGCTGAAGACCTACAAACCATGATGTAGCTGATAGTTGCTACATTAAACTTTGCATAATCATAATCCTTTCCAGTGACCTTTACACAGAGGCACCAGTTCAGTTTGGTTATTAACATGAACTTGACCTTTTCTTCAAATTAATTAGCATAAATCCTCACACTTCATAAGAGTTAAAGCCTCCCTCTAAAGCCCACACAACAAAGACTCCATGATACACTGACAACATGGACCTAACTTTTCCCACAGCTGTTTCTTGAGAAATAGTCATCTAACTTAAAGGTTTTTCTGCTAATTAATTTCTCTGCTCAACATTCTGGAACAGGAAGGACAAAAAGCCCTGTATTAATGAGCCATTTGTAGAAAGCTGTGTCCCTCTGAAATATCCTAGAGTTCTGTGTTACAGCTAAAACATGTGGCATGGCTACTCAGCATTTTGGACCTGCGCTACTGTTCTCTTGGAACATCCTGTGGTGTCTCAGCTGACCTATGGAGAAATAGTGTTTTTTCATAAAAGTGCCACTTAATTTGTCCTGGAGGTTCTGCTCCTGAACCTTCTTGCACTTAGTCCACATCAATAGGCATGTATATGTCTGTATATTTTTGCACACCAACAGCGTTTTTTGATAATCAGCCTAGACATTTCACCTCAAGACTCTATCCTCAGCCTCATACTCTTTCCTTAAAACACTTCTACCTCCTTTAATGCCAGGAGAAAAAATGGTCTGGCAATATGTCCAAAATACTGATACATGTTCTTTATGGCAGAACAAGAATATTTGTTTATCCATTAAAAAAACCAAAACCCAACCCCCTCAAAACTGAATCTTTCCTTCATCTATAGGTAACTAAATTAAACAAAATTTATTACTTCAAGACTAATTAAAAGAAAAATAATATTTTCAAAATTCTCCAAGGACCTTCCTGTTTTAATATTCCCTCCAGCAATTGCAAAGACATAAGCTGAGTCTGAGATTTTTCAGAGCAGGTGGAGTGTAGCATGGACATTTCAGCTGCAGTTATGAAGCACGTCGCATTTTACCCAAGAACATTAGACTTTCAATTCACTTCCATTTCCTCTTTCATTCTGAGATTTTGTTTTAATATATTATCTCCTGTTTTCAGTGGTCAGAACCCCCACTTCTTTTCCACAATAATATTCCAAGGTTTTCTTTGGACTGAATTTAAGCCAACCTGTGGGCACCCATCACTGTAAAAAGAGGATCTTTCTGCTTCTTAGACAAGGTTGGGGGAATTTAAAATCAAATCCCTACTGCTATTCCTTATAGCCAGAGGTTGTGAATGCAGGTGTAATTGCATTTTCCCTACTGGAAGGCATTTGTACGAATATTTGTAAGCTTACTTTTTTCTGTTTTGACATCAGGAGTGCATACAGCAGCATATAGATTAGATACCACATTGAAATACATAATTATGCCATGAAAGCTGAATAGTTTGGACTAATACTTTTTCTCAGGTATCCTTTTGTTTTCATATACGTAAGGTTTTTCTCATTTTGTACATTTTCTGTTCTTCTACCCTATTTAATTGAAGACTTTCCAACTTCTTTTGTAAGGAAAAAGTAATTATTGGATCAACATAAAGGCCAGTGTTATTGGGTTTTTTGACTAGTAAAGCTCAATGTTCATCAGCAGCACTTGTTTAAATGTTATGATTACATATATCACAGTAAAGCAATCAGGTTCATTGATAACTTCAGTGGAATTTCAGGCATGTTTTGTTCCATTATAAACAGTATGATGAAAAAAATGTGGAGTTTCCAGACAATTTTCCAACAGTTCAACATATTTTCCAACATAGTGTAGTGGAACAGGTTTGCAAGTGATTTAACCACTTTGGTTTGTTCCTCAAGAAACATGTCTATTACATCTAATTTGGAGAGACAGAAAGATGAAATTAGTACTATTAAATGACAGTTGCAAATTAATCTCCCAGGAGAAGTTTTCTCTTGTAACCTAACCAAATTTTTCATTGATTAATTTCATTCCATTAAATCTTCTTTCTACTTACTCTACTCCTATTACTGAAACATTACTTAGTCATGATACATCTGTCTTCTTAATGTGGAGTCATTTACAAAAGAAAAGTTTTTGCACTGTAGAGATGTCAAAGGTTGTGAAGTCTAAGTTTCAGCTCAAATTTCCCATTTTTTGTGCTGCACTGAAATTTACATAGCAGGGAGGTAATTGTGGGTAACACACCTAGTTGATCAAGGGAAGCCAGATGATGTAATCTTCTTGGATTTCAGTAAAGCTTTTGATACTGTCCTTCTGGGCAAAATGTCCAGCACACAGCTGGATAAACATGTCATGTGATGGCTGAACAATTGGCTCATGGGTTGGGTGCAAAGGATTCTGGTGGATGGGGTGACATCAGACTGGTGATCTGCCACTAGTGGGGTTCCGCAGGGCTTTGTCTTAGGCCCTGTGCTCTTCAACATTTTTATAAATGGCTTGGAGCTGTTGACTCCCTTGAAGACAGGAAGGCCCTGCAGAGACACCTCCACAAATCACAGGGCTAGGCAATCACCAACCATATGAAGTTCAACAAAGACAAGTGCCAGATTCTGTACCTGGGATGGGGCAACGCTGGATGTACATTCATTATGGGGAATGAGAGTCTGGATAGCAGTGTCATGGGAAGGGTCCTGGGAATCCAGATGGACAACAAGTTGAATATGAGTCAGCAGTGCCCTGGCAGCCAGGAGGACCAACCGTGTCCTGGGGGCATCAGGCAAAGCCAGGCGAGGGAGGGGATTGTCCTGCTCTTCTTTGCACTGGGGTGGCCTCACCTGTGTGCAGTTTGGGGCACCACAATGTAAGAGAGATTTAAGCTATTAGAAAGCATCCAAAGGAGAATTATGAAGACAGTCAAGGGTCTAGAATGAAAACCGTATAGTGGTGGAGATCACTTGGCTTGTTAAGTCTAGAGAAATGAGACTGAAGGGAGACCTCATAGCATTCTAAAGCTTCCTCGTGAGAGGAAGCAGAGGGACAGACATTGATCTCTTCTCTGTGGTGACCAGTAACAGGATCCAAGGAAGTGGCATGAAGCTGTGTCAGAGGGTTTAGGTTATGTGTTAGCAAAAGTTTGAGTCACCATCTCGAGGTATTTAAATGTGTAGATGCTACACCTAGGGACGTGGTTGAGTGCTGTACTTGGCAGTGCTGACTTAGCAATTGGACTCTATGATATTAAAAGTGTTTTCCAACTTCAATGATTCTGTGATTTTATGATTAAATCAGAATCTATTATTTGGGCTTTTCCAAAAGAGTGTTGAACAGGTGAGACAAAGGGGTTTCTGTGCTAATATGGCTACTGGGGAATGTTATTATTCATCAACCATTAAGTTTTATTATATGAGGCCCTGCTTTAACTCCTGCACTATGGTAATGATGGTTGTTTCTAATAACCAGCCAGAAAAAGTGGATGTGAACATACATATCACAATGAAAACTCAGTGGGGATTTCTATGAACATGTAACAAAAGAACTATACTGCATTTTTGGTTTTGTTTTTCAGAACCAATTTGATATGAAACAGCTATGATGTTTCAATCTTTGGAAGTGAGCTCAGCAGACAGAGGTTATCAGATTGTATTCCTTAACTTGCACTCAGTTCTCTCTTCAAACTGTTAAATTTCAGCATGCATAAAGTTTATGCTGTGAAACAAATTACATTCTGCTTTTCTTCTTCTCAGTATAACACAAATAAAATTTATCAGGAATTGAGAGAAATGTCCTTCATAATGGAATCAGTTTCAGGAACTCAATGCATAGTTAGAAGAATTTTATTTTATTGTAAATTGTAGCTTAAAGCTTGTTGTGCATTCATTTTTACATATTTCAAACATTTAAAACAAAGTATGTGCAAAATTTGAAGACTGGCAGTTTATAGTAAACTTTTTTTGTAGGATATGGTGAACCTTGAAATAGAATAATTCATCAGGACAGCCTTCTATACTTATATTTCTTCGTTGTAAGAAAAAACAATCTGTTTTATCATATCACAATACAGTTACATGGTTATGTGTCCTTTTCTTCACGATATCATCTGTGATATCAGTTACCAGGTCATTGTTATTTAATGTCACAATTATGCCACAGTTAAAATGCAAGAGTAGATGCACCAGTGTTGTAGCTATACTATTCTTCATTGCAAGGAAGGAAACCATTTCTATTACACTCCCATTATAAGATACTATTACTTGTTTGTAGATGTTTGCATAACACTCATGCAGAATTGCACTGGCCACTGAGCAATTAGCCTTTTGGCCTCCCTCTCTGGCATAGCATTGTTTTAAAAGTGAGTATCTGCTTGCTAGGCAGCAAGCACGGCTTGAGGGCTGCTACTGCACCTGCGTGCACATACATAATGCAGAAAGATGCTGTTCATCCTATTGCTACAACTTCCCTGTCATTGCAGGCAAAGAGGGAAGGGCAGCTGGCTATTTGGCAGTAACAAGATGAAAGGCATTCAAGCAAATTTCTATTTTCTGTGGTGTATTAAACAGCCATACCAAAGCTGTACTGTGTGATTTTAATTTAAAATTAAAAGATAGCAATGCATTGAAATTGATATGCTCAGAAAAGCTATCTGCACAGGCAAAAAAAGTAAGCTGACTGTAGTAGGGAGTGAATGTACCTGTGAGCCTGTAAAGTGCTTATCAGAGTCTTTACTGAGATCTGTGTACTTTACCGTTGAATCAGAAGCCAAGTTCCGCACCAGCACATCATTCCATTCATCAGCACAATGATTGTATTTCTATTTGTAGGATAAACTCTGTCTGAATTACTAATCAGAAGTAGGGTTGCTTGTCTTTTCCCAGAAAATCTTTTTCATGACATTTGCTCTCAGCATTGTGCCTGAGTGTGTCTCAATTACTTACTAAGGAAACTACATTGACTTAAAAGGATCCCTCTGCACTGGAAACATGGCCCCAGTTGAAATAACAAATCTTTCTGTCAGGTTTGTCTCTAGCAGGCAATAAGTGTGCTCTCCTACTTAATTAAAACTCTTTTCTCTAAAGATTTGGTGTCCTGCCATATCAGAATAACATAACAGCAATGTGCTCTATGAAAAGACTTTTCTTTAAACTATCTTATCATTTCCTGCTGGCATTTATTTTGCCAGCAAAGCAGTTTGAAAAAGAAATTCCTAGGTTAAACACAAAAGCATTAAAACAATGATCAGCAATCTGATGAAAATACTGGCTTTTCTCTGACTAAATAAAAAAAAAATGTTAGCAATACCATAGCAATTTTTGTACCTAATGAGCTCAGGTCAGATACATCTTTGTTCCCTCCCTTTACTTCCTCCCTGCCCTTTTTTGTTTTGTTTTGGGGTTTTTTTTTGTTTTTTTTCTTGTTGTCATGGTTTAAACTCCAGAAGGCAACTGAGCAGCACAGAGCTGCTCGCTGATTCCCCACCCCTCCAGCACAATGGGAGAAAGAGAACTGGAAGAGTAAAAGTGGTAAAATTTGTGAGTTGAAATAAGAACAGTTTAATAATTAAAACAAAATGTAATAACAATGGAAAATAACAACAATAACAAAAGATAAATAAACTCCGTGAAAGACAAATGATGCAAATGGAAAAATAATTGCTCGCCATCAAGCAACCAATGCCCAGACAGTCCCTGAGCATCTGCCTCCAAGCAACTTTCCTCTTAATTTATATGCTGAGCATGGTATCATATGATACAGAACATTCCTCTGGTCAGCTGGAGTCAGTTGTCTCAGCTGTGTCCCCTCTCAACTTCTTGTGCACTCCCAGACAACTCTCTAGTGGAATGCGGTGAGGAACAGACCCTGTGTAAGCACTGCTCAGTAATAACAAAAACATCCTTGTGTTATCAACGCTGTTTCCAGCACAAATCCAAAACACTAGTTATTATGAAGAAAATTAACCCTAGCCCAGCCAGAGATGGTGTAATGAGTCATTGGACCCTTGGAGAGATGGACTGAAAATTTAAGACCTGCTGGAATTATTCAGCTGTTGTACCTAGTTTTAAGTACAAGTCCTGATTTCTACTAACCAACCACTTAAATCTGAGTTGGTAAGGGATGGGCAACGCATTTGAGTCATCACCATGTCAAAGTGGTGAGGTAGTTGATCACGAGTGGGACAAATATGGTTACACATGGTTTAGTGTCCAGTTCATTGATTCATGCAGTGCAAAAAGAAAAGCACTGGACCAACTGCCAGGGCTGCTGTTAAAGAGCACAGAGTGAACAAAAATAAATGCATGCAGAGGAGATACACACATATCATGTATCGCAGTTCTTGGAAAATAAGACGGCTGAAAGTAAAAGTAAACCTTTGAAAGAACTGATGGTTTGGTTGGATCCAACTGAAAAAGTTACTTAGCTGAACAACCACACAGATTACTTACTTTGTAAAGCTCTACTGTGCTGCTTAATTTTAACTTTTCAGAGGCATTTGAGAGAAGGCAAAGGCTAGTCAGGAGACTCACAGTTAAGAGCTAGTGAAGGAGGACACCTGTGATGTTGCTTTGGCTGTGACACTAACTCTTCCCAGGGTGGTGAATGAAACCTGCCAATGGACAGATTGACCCCACACCTTGTTTTTTAAAGGTGTATCTGGCTGTGGACGAATACATTGTACCGCTTGCATCAAAGAGTGTTTAAGTAGTAAGAGGCAAAAGCTGGGCACACAGCAGTTTTTTAAGCATTTAAAGGTATTTATTTCATGAACCAGTTAATAGTCTTCAGCCAGAACTGCCAGTCCTCTTCTCTATGGCAGCCACAATCTCTAATGGGAGATGGGCAATAAGCGTTTATAAGCAGGAATAGCCTAGCCTCGTATATGCTGTATAAAGCAGAAAAATCAGTCAGTTTTCAAAATTTCTGTATGATTTTGCCATATAAAACAATGCATTTGATTGTATTTCAACTGCCAATAGCCATCTGATTGCATTATACAAACTGCCGAATGCAAGATGCCTCTTGGCATGAGTACTGGTCGCTTGGCTTACCAGATGAAGCTGAAAAAAATTTCTCTGAGCTGTTACAGTGTTAATGAACAAGCAGACACTTGTGAGTGACATCAGCCTTTAGGAAACAGCCTTTCCTTCCCACCTCTGATGTCTTCCTGAGCTGACAGTACAGTGACTGCAAGAAGTATTTCTTTTTCCTGGTTCAGAAAGATAAAATTGTCCCTCTAAACATCTCTGTGATTGTAAAGGGGAAGAAGGTCCTCAAGGAAATTAAGTGTCCAATTAGGGAACATCTCTTTCCACCTATTCAGGAACAGAAGACTCCATGATGATCAAAAAAGACCTCAGTGCCTCCAGCTTGAAGGAAAAGAGATCATAATGTGTTTATGAGCATAAATATGTTAAAAATGCCTAACTGTTACCAACATAGATGGGCTCATTTTAATCTTTATAACTTAGTCCTATCCCACTGAGACAGCAGGACAGTTTTTTTCTCTGTTTCTCTTGAGCAGAACTGGACTACAGTGATATACACATAGAAAGTCTGGTGTGATATGAAAGTGGCAAGAAAGGTTTTCTATCTCAAAGTAAATTTTAAAAGATTACTCCTTATTTATATGTTTTGTCAACCAATCATGTCATCTTAACCACTGTTTAGAAGCATTTGCTTACATTACTGGTAAAAATGTAAAGTAACAGTACAGCACACATCCTGGAGCATGAAGTGGAGAAGAAAAGTTGTTTCACGTAACAAATATCAGAACTATTTCTAGGAAAGTGTTTTTACATTACCATGACAGAGTACTATTTCCTTGTATAAATGGAATTACATGAAAAATAATTATTCACTTAGAATATTTGAACACTAAAATTGCAGCAAAGACTGCCTAGAGCTGATACCTGTTTAAGAGTTCCAGGAAAAATATACTGGGGAAGAAAAGAAAGAGAAGTCAAACAAAGAAAATCAAGATTTAAAGTATGGGAAAGCTGGCTAAGAAAATCTTGTTTCAGTACATTGGAGAGCATGGGGGGAAAGGACTGATGAACAGTCTTCCTCTTAAGAAACAAGAGTTAAATGAAATAAAGGCCTGGAAAAATAAAGCACGAATTACATGAAAACAGTATGAAATTTATTTCTTCACCTGAGGTCCTGCTTTCCTCCTTGATGCTTGCCCTGTTTCTCATGCTTCCCCATCTCCATCATGCTACAGCATCTCTCCTGGTCTGCCATTCCTAGTGCTGGACCTTTCTGGACTACCATCCCTTCTTGAGTAGGGAAGGAGAGAGGTGCTGTATCTTGACAGTCTTGCTGCCAAAGGTGAATAGTGTGAACAAAAAAAAAAGGCATGCAAAGGAGACATACAGGTATCATATATCACAGTTCTCCAAAAGTAAGATGGCTGGAAGTAACACCAAACCTTTGAAAGAACTGATGGTTTGCTGATTTGGTGGAACCCAGGTGGCAGCTCTCTGTATTCTACCTACCATGGCATTTTTGCTGGCATAGGATCTGCGGCAGAAGATGGTCCCCAGAGCACAACAGTTGAAGGTACTTGCAAATGTGATGCAGAAGAGGCATTTGTGCAAATAGAAACTCCAAAGAAATTTCCTTGCTCAACTGTTTGATACAAAATGCATTGGAAGAATTACATAGCATTCAGTAGTAAAGAACCTTAGAGCTAATTTAAAACCTTTTTTGAGCTTCCATAATTTTCATCTTGCAGCACATTCAGGAATTATCTAAAATGAAGATGTGTTTTGGTGTCTTCTGCTTTTCAAAATCTTTCAGTAACACATCTTTCTAACACTCCACAAAAGTTTAATTTCCATTCTATTGTTGAGTTGCAGGGAAAGGAAAGAAATATATTCTCTATATTGACTGAATAACAGAAACACTTGAGCACCTAGCTGTTACATATCTATATCTGTATCTATATATATATGTATATATACATCATGCATTTTATTCATGCACTTATTTAATTATTTTTATTAGTCTTCATGGGCTTGCTGAGCACACAAGCAATTAATCTACATCAGCCCTTAAATGCAATGTTCCCATGTAAATTTTTAAATGCAAAAGAACCCATGGAGGCATCTTTTTCAGTATTTTGATATGGATGTATGATTTTCTATTATTCAGCTGAGATTTCTTCTTCCTAGAGAATTAGATTCTGTCACCTTTAGGACTGGTGTTAAACCAGGGACAGATATAACCCTAGATCCTGGCTGACTACTAAAAAAGGAGGGCAGAGGTAGAATTTCAGACAAATCTAACAAAATTAGAGCTGAAATATTGCTGCAAAAAGAGGCACCAGAGCCAGGACTTCAACTTTTTATTTAATTTGAAAGAGACTTTTTTGCTTTCTACATCTATCTGAAAGAAGGTTATATTGAGTTGGGTGTCAGTCTCTATATCTGAGTAACAAGTGACGGGATGTGAGGAAATGGAAAATGGTCTCAAGTTGCACCAGGGAAGGTTTAGATTACATATTATGAAAAATTTCTCCATGGAAAGGATTGTAAAGCATTGGAACAGGCTGCCCAGGGATGTGGTGGAGTCACTATCCCCGTAAGTGTCCCAAAACTGTGTGGATATGGCACTTGAGGACATGGTTTAGTGGTAAAGGTGGTGATGATGCTGATGACTAAAATCCTGGAAGATAGGCACTCAAAGAAAACATTACTGGAGAAAGATAGACAATACCTTTATTGGGATTTCAGAGGCTTTGGGTCTCCACTGGAGTCTACAAAACGTGCGTTGTTTCAACAAGAATCTCTACATCCAAAAATCCCCGAAGAACCCCACCCTCAGAAAGGTTGCAGTTTTGATACTCTTCCTAACAATTAACATACTAGATATCTATAACCAATCATCATTTCTAATCCTCTTGGTGGTCCACCCATCGGGGTCCTAGGCTATGCCCCCTGGACCACCTCCAAGGGTTTCTGGGCTCTTCTATTGTTTTGACTTCAAGTTATTTTGCAGGTGTCTCTGAAAAACATCATGACCTTCAGAAAGCCTGAGAATGTGTGAGAGAATCACTTTTGTAACTTCTCACACCACCTAGTGTGTGAGCAAGAAAACCTATACTTCTAAAGCTCTAAAAATCTACAAAATACACACCAAACCTTTAGGCATCAATGCTAAGTTAACAGTTGGACTTGATGATCTTAGAGGTTTTTTCCAAGCATAATGATTCTACGATTCTGTACAACTCATTTATCCCATTAATTATGAACACCAAAATTTCCCCCTTCAGACCTTTAACAGAGAGATTTTGAAATATCTAAAAGTGCCATGGGACAAAAAGTATGAATTGTACATTTCTTCTTGGAGGAGGAAATGTCATCTAATCGTTAGTGTTTGTGGTGTGCTCTGAGGATGGTGGAGATTGTCGGTAGGGTTCAGTCACCCAAAGCTGGTATTGAGTGCCATTTGAGATGCTCTAGTGTGCCCTACCTGTCCTCCATCTGCTGCTCTGAAAATCTGTAGGTCTTCTGTACTCATTTATCAGATCAATGTACATGGGCATGCATAAGGCATCTCAAATAGCACTGGACACCTGCATTTGGACAATCAAAATAAGGTCATCACTGTCAGTAACAAGAGCATAGGCACAAAAGTCTTCATGTAAAAAGACTTACAGCTCTTTTTTTCAATTTTTTCTTTTAATTCCCTGATTTAGTTCCTGCATTTAGAAGTCTGTCTCTGACAAACTTATTCTTATTGCTGTGTTCAACAAGCATATTAAAACAGCCAAACTCCGGGATCAACTTTTGTGATATGCAAATCCTATGCTTATAGCAAAAGGATTTCATTTATGTTAGAGGCAACCAGAATTTTTTAGAATATATTTGTGTCATTTCAAAAGCTTCAGTATTTTTGACTGTCTCTAAGAAATAAATATTGAACGGATATTCTGTTCTAATCTGTGTAAGAACAACTGAAATGTCTTAAGCACTCCAAAAAAACCCAAAAAAACCCTCCAAACTCCACCACATTCTGTGAATATTCTAATTTACTCCTCTAGACAATACAGGTTTAACTGGTCTTAGACAACATGCTGTTCATATGTTTTTTTGGATAAAACATGTATTCTTACATTCTGAACTAACCCACCATTCGACAAGTCTGTACTGGCCAAATCCTCCTGTAAGCCATTTCCAAACACATGGTAGAATCATAGAATGGTTTAGGTTGAAAGGGATCTTAAAGATCATCTTGCTACAACCCCTCTGCCATAGACAGGGACACCTTCCACTAGACCAGGTTGCTCAAGGAAAAGCAGGCAGTTGAGAGTAGTCAGAATGGATTTATAAAAGGGAAATCATGTTTAAATAGTGTCACAGCCTTCTACAGTGAGATTTCTGGCTTGGTGGATTGAGGGCAAAGAAGTGAATGTCATTTATCTGAACATAAACAAAGCTTCCAACATTTTCTTCCCCAGCATCCATACAGACAAACTGGTGAAGTATGGGATGAATAAGTGAAAAGTGAGGAGAAACAATGCCAGAAGGTCAAAGAAGGTGATTCTTTCCTCCCCGTTCAGAACCAACAAGATACATCTGAAATGTTCAGTCCAGTTTCGGGTTCTCTGGTAGAAGAGAAACATGAACATACTGGAAAGAGTCCAGCAAAGGGTTGAATGATAAAGGGCTTGGAGCATCTGATGTCTGAGGAGGGGCTAAGAAATCTGGGACTGTTCAGCCTGGAGAAGAGAAGGCTCAAGGGGTTCTTATCAATGCACACAAATATGGGAATGGGGAGTACTAAAGAAAACAGATCTTCTCAGTGGTATCCAGGGATATGCTGGGAGCCAATGGCATTGCCTGGAAATATTGGAAATTCTATTTTAACTTAAGAAAGAGGCTTTTACCTTAAGGGTAGACAAAAAAGAGCAGAGAGGTTGTGGAGTCTACATACTTGGGTGTATTTATAAATGTCCTGGACAAAGCCCTAAACAACATGCTCTAGTAGGCTCTCTGCTCCAAACAGTGCTGCTGGACTGGAGAATCTCCAGAGGTCCTTTCCTATCTCAGTGATTCAGTCATTCTGAGCTGAAGACTATCTGAGGTTGACAAATCCTTTGCAATTGACATGAAGTGAAGAAAAATGCTTTATAACCACAGACAGCTAAAGTTGATGTTCTCCTGACATCCCCCATAACAGGACATAGTTTTCAAACACATTGGTGGTCTTTCGTTGTTCGGATTTAGCAACTTAAAGCTAATGATGTTTTTGCCCTAACTGCAGAAGCCCAGTTTCACTCTTGCATTTCATATTGTCTACAGACTCAATAAAGTAAAGAACAGAAAAATGTACACAAAAGGCATGATATCATTTTTTTTTTTTTTTATGTGAAGGCTGTATCATCCTGCTTGGCAGTGTTCAAAGCAACAGTCTGAAAATTAAGACTGTGGGGAGTACTAAAGTCAGCTGATGTTTTTGAATATATATGTATATATTTGTTCCAATACCAGATGGATAGACTGTTATGGTTCTTGCTGTACTGACTTTCTGCACTAATAAAAACTGTTGACAAAGGATTTGTGCTGGTTTTGTGATAACTTGTGCAGGAAGATTTAACAGTTTTAATTTGTTTTAGATTAAAGAAACATTCCTTCAAAATAAATGTTTTCATTGAAACAATGTAGGAAAAGATGTTTTCTTTTATGAGATATTTATTTAGCCATTTGCCTTTTGAGAGTTTTCTTCCAAAATATGCCAAATATGCAGCAACAGAGACTGGTGTCTTTTCTTTGCATGGACCAGGAAGAGTGTGGAAGCTTTGCTATCAGGTTCCAAATGGGGTCAACAAGGTCACTGCCCACTGTGAAATCTGTCCTATCACATTATCCCATTTATAATGCTACATCTCAACAGAAATGGTGTGTCTTTTGCTGACAAACTCTCCTTAGTTGCTTGTGTTCCCATCCTCTTCTTACCAGTGACTGAGTCAGGATCGATAGACACTAGGGAAATATACAGTCTCCGCTCTCCTTCCCGATTTGCAACCACTCACACATCCCTTGAATATAGCATAGACTTTGCCTAATATACCTGCTACATACCCCACTATAGTGGCTATACTCTGCCATGGGTATATGGCTGCTTATGTACAACCATCCCCTTTTCCTCTCTTTTCTTTTTCATGTTCTTGTTGCTCCACGGTGCACCAGGATCCTTCTTTTGGCCATTTTCCTAAACATTCCACAAGACCCTTCCTAAAGCTGATCAGATGATTCACAGGACTTCCCTGAAATATCCGCCAATTCTCACAATTATTATGTTTTCCGTCTTTATTAGTTAGTTCAGATGACCCTCCTCATGGCCAGGCCTGAGCAGTTCCCTTAATGGCCATCAATCAATTGCCAGGGAGCTCTGGTCTTCATTATGGTCACTTTCCTTTTCTTTCCATTTATCATTTTCCTTGTTGCCTTTTTATTCTTTTTGTACTGAATAGTCCTTAACTAAGTAACTTAATAAATCAGATGTTCACTTTCACCTACCCTTAAAATATATATATTTTGTGTGGACCCATATTGGCCTCAAACACTCAAAGGAGATCAGGATGTTTCCTGTCCCTTGGACGCATTTCCAAAGATCTACACTGTGATTAAGGTACTTTTTGAGGGTGGGTGTCTGGTAGTGGGTCTTCTGAAAGAAGGACAAAGCCAAAGCTTGCATTCATTCATAAAGGGACGCATCCTTTCCACTTCCTTGAGAACTGTGCAATGCGAGATTCACACCATACTAAATGTTTAGCATTTGAGTCCAGAAAACATGCTTTGCTCAATAGTTATTCCTGACCTTAAACTTCAGCTTTTTTAAGCTACTTAAGTATAGCACTAGCAACACTGGCTTTCTGATTAGCATTTAAAATTCAGTATTAATTCCAGTGCACTTTGTAGATCAGTTCTTCGAATTTAGCACTCAAACAATACTACTAAATGTTACTGCAAGGGCCGTAAACTATAATAAAAAGTTGTCAGAATCCATTCAGGTATTAACATTTATATAGTCTCTGTCTAGAGTCTGGGATAAAGCAAGTTTTTTACCAGAAAGCTAATTGGCAGTGAGAAACTGATCACGCTTACTTCGTGAATGTGACATAAGTCACAGTGTCATTTTGCTTCCTGTAGAAAGTGACTCCCAGACAAATAAGCCCATATATTTTGTATGCAAATTGATAAAATATCGGCATTTAATGTATTCGCATGTAAAAGCACACACTGAGCCATAGTGTTAAGTATAACAGCCTACGAAACATTAAACTTGTAACCACAGAGCTTACAGTAATCCAAAAAGTGAGAAGCTTAGATATAGCAGCTTAGTTGCAACATTCATTCAAGGAGGTCTGCAAGTTCACTCCTGAATTAACTGACATTTGTGGGAATGTCCTAGCTTGTTCCTTATGCCACCATAGTTTCAATTTGAATATAATCAGTTTGTAGAACAAGCCTTTTATTAAGATGTACCACAAGAATAATTTCTCAAAGTAAAAGGAAGAGTTTTCATGAAAGTGACTGCCTTTATTTATTTATTTTCTGCACTCCTTTGGTACAAAAGAACAGAAATTCCCATTAATCTTGCAGATAACCAAGAGATACCACAGACTACATTGACACTGCTGTGCTCAGAGGTTCCCACCATAGCTTCCCTCCCTTTGATTTGTCCCTTTCTGTCCAGTTTCAGGACTCAGAGTCACAGGATTTATCCCATTTTTATCACTAATATTTGTTCATAGGATGGAAAAAAAGAGATCACTTCTCTATACATGCCTTTGTTTCATAACAAATAACAAAAAGTAGTGGCTTTCAAGTCATGTATGTGTACACTGTCTGGTGACTGCATAGGCTTTAAATGACTTGAGTCTTCATAAGAGAAGATTTTGCCCTTGCTCATGACATTTAATGACATTTACTGTAGCTTGATTTTAACATCCAAGATTTCACAATCAGACATTTGAATTCTGAATGTCCATCTCAGAAAATGGGCATCCTGGATTCAAAGATGATGCCTTCACTTAAGAGTATGAATTTAAATTTGAAACTGAATTTTACTCATAAATCTTATACATACCTCCAATAGCTGTTGATAAAATTTGCCAACATCCTGACTAGTTTCTTGGTACCTGGGCAAAAGGAAATCTTCTTCAAATCCTACTGATTTTTATTTTTTTTTAAGTACGTAGCATATTGCTATCCATTATCAGTTCTGATATCTGGCTAGTATTCTATACTTAACATCTACAATGTTCTGATAGGAAATTGCGTGCTCAGAAGCTGAGCTCTTAAGCAATGCTAATTCTGCATAGTTGATACAATACTCCAATACTCATTGTAAGATTTTCCTGTTCCCATTGCAATCTAGTCTAAGTGCTTGTCTAAGCCCTCTCCACTTGGGATACTTTATTCAAGCGTCTTAACTCTCTTATAAAACCATCTGGTTCCTTCTATAGGAGCTTTCTGTAGGAACCTCCACACTTTGTGAGCTGAACTGGCAAGGAGGTTTCTCCTTTTCCTCCTTCTGTAAAACTGATCAATCATCTTTCCATCTCTCTTTCACTTTTGGGATGTCTAGGACAAGTCCAGCTCTGTTGCCACTAGTCTTAAGAGTTTCAGAGTCTTCTAATTTTTTCAGAAGACTTGTGTTCTCACCATTCTTCTCCTTCTCTGTTCTCATCCACACTGTGCACACAAAACGTTCCAATTTCTTCTTCGGGACTAATGGCAAGCTGGCTGTTGTGGTGCTTCCTCATCTGTATTAATCTTTGTACTCTCCAAGATCACAATCAAAGTTTCTTGGGCTACTTAATGTGCAATCTTAGTTTTTTCCTATAAAATTGTATGGGTGAGAGAGTTCATGGTTTACATGGGTTAAGTTGCAGCTTCACTGTTAGCACTGTGATTCTATTGTAAAATGCTGTTTTCTAGTGAAGTCAACACTGAGAGTATATTTTATTATTTTATTTCTATTTTTATTAATTTGCATAGAGAGGGCAGTGATGATATAAGATGGCTAAAAGAAGTAAATAGTATTCTTTAAAATAATGTATGCATATGTTTAGGTGTATGTTTGTTCTGCCATTTGTGTTGAACAGCTGCCAGGGTAAACCATGCTCTTACTCATAAGGAAAACATACAATCCTCTCAGAAAAAAATGTGTCAGTCAGGATGTTCCTGAAATTATTGAGCATTATACTTTATTCTGAGTAAAAATGAAGTATATTGAAGATACAAATATGACTCCTAGTAGAGAAGCTAAAGGAAATATTATTACCATATTATGTATGAAAGTGGATAGAATGCAGATACTGACCAGAAATGAAAGGACAAATTTTATTTTTTTTTAATAAGGTTCTATAAGTCTCAACTTAAAAAAAAAAATTAAAATAATTAAAGGGTGCATCTTAACAGGAATTGCTCTAAAGAGCAAACAATTTCATAATGACAGTGTGGGATGATGAACTGATTAATATGAACTGCGTTATCTTAGGTCAGAAAAAGTAAACACAACTTTAATTGAAGATTATTCTTCTGTATGTATGTGACCATTAAAAGCACAGACAATTATGGCAATTTTCTCAAGAAAATTCCAGTGGAATTTGCTGGATAGCCAAGTTCAGCTGACACAATGAAAAGGACTTATAATCAATGTCGAAGTGCCCTGGAACCATGGATTTTACAATATTTGATGCCCACAGACAGGTGATTTTCAGACTATTTTCAGGATCTAAACAGGTGTTTTCACACTATTTAGAACTCCCACAGTATTTCCAGATCTGATTCAAATGTTGGTCTGAGATAACTTCCTAATCAGGAAAAGACAAATCCAAGAGCTTGTGAAAAACAACTACTACAGAAAGAATGGCATCAAGACAGCTCAGTTAAAGATAAATATCAAGAATGTTTCCACATAGATTTTTTTTTAAACAAAAATAAAAGCTTTCTTTAACTGTCTTGACATTATCACCAAATGCATTCATTTTAAACAAAAGAAAAAAACAGGCTTTTGTTCAAACTTGCTGTTTCATTTGCCTATTAAAGCTATCCCTTAGAAGTGGCCAGAGTAGAAGCAAAGAGTCTGGCACCTTTTCATCCAGTTTCTCCTGCTCTCTCCACCAGACAACTGCCTCACATTAAGAGCTGAGGAACAAAAAGCAGTGTTTAGGCACACACTGTTTAATGAAGGTCTGAGATTCATTTTTTTCTCTGTTGGAGGCTACCTCATAGAAGGGTCATGGTATTTAATTTGGAAAATACACCTACAGGGTGTAGGTAACTGGTAACTAGGTCTGGATTGGTCTCTTGCTGAGAACTCAGTATGAGACTGTTCCTTGATTTCTGGGCAAGAAAAGTTTGCCAGTACAGTAGCTTAGAAGTACTTAATTTGCCTATAGATGAACATATTAGGGAGGCTGCATGGTAGATTAAGTGGAAGATATATCAATTGCCTCAACATTAAAAGCTAAAATGAGGAGGCAAAGTCTTGTGAATGACTTCATAAACTAAAAAAAATAAAAATAAAAAAATAAAAAGGCAGTTTGGATTGCATCACCATACTGAATCTTTCACAAGTCACTCAGCACTACTGCTCAGCTTTTTGTGTGAAGACTGAGAAATCTTTACTTCATGGTATCACCAGATCTTCTCAGAAGCAGCTGTCCCTTAATTTCTGGTGTTCTTTGTAACAGAAATTAGTATTCTCCTCACCTCTTTGAGCACTGAATTTATTTTTGTATCCGTAGGACTCAAAATGAACTGCCCAACATATGTGTCCCCACATCCCTTCACAAGGACTTTGCAATCAAAGCTCACTGGTAAGAGAAAGTAGTGAAGTAGTAAACCAAGGAAGAAAACCAGAACTTAAAGCAGCTCATTGCCTGACATGCTTATTATTTTGAGTTATAGATGGAAACAAACCTAAAATGTAATTTCTCTGTCTCCTTATGAAGGGAAATAATTCTTTTGCTTTTGAAGTTTTGCCATCAGGAAACAGTGAAGATGGCATGTCAGAACAGCGATTATCATAGCTCAAACTTGTCAAAGGCAGAATTTAATTTTTACTTATTTTCATTTTCATTTTTATTCCATTGCAGTCAAATTTCCTTAAGTGTTTTTTTTTTTTTCATTCCTGACTCCTTTTTTATTCCGTTTCTCCTGGAGTTCTTACATTTTTCCCTATCACCAAACTGAATTTCTTCAGCTATGATAGAATTGTACAGCTCTCAATTCTGGCAGCATAATCTGCCTTGACGCTTGTTTGTAGCAGGGTGTGAGCAGGTGATGGAGTTCCTAAGAGCAGAGCCTCCTCACTTTGTTCTTTTGAGGCTATTGAAGGCAGTTTTTTTGGGTGGAAACAGTAGAATTTGACTGCATCTGACAAACACTGTTGCCTTCCTAACAGAATGATTGTAATTAATTCCTGTTCCAAGACTGAAAGCGACTTTCAGAAAGTGGAAGTCACAGAAGCTGAGTATAAAACCATTGAAATAAATGGCACTGCAAGGAACTATAATTTTATTCAAGCATTACTCACCAGAGCCCTGGGGAGCAGTGGTCAGGATTTGCTGGGAGTGAGAGGCTCAACTCGCTCACCCAAGCCACTCAGTAAGTAGGAAAGATCATAGAATGGTTTGGTTTGGAATGGACATTAAAGATCAATTAGTTCCAACTCCCCTGCCATGGGAAGGGATACCTTCCACTCGACCAGGTTGCTCAAAGCCTAATCCAGGCTTGCCTTGAGATGAGAGATGGGGGAAACACTACACATGATTTGCAGGCATGTAGAAGAGGCTGGAATGCAAGGAGCCTTTTGATTTTCCCTTCCCAAGCCATTTGCACCTTGAGTCTCCTATTGGAGCAGGCATCAGGCAGTAAAAGGTTAGTGTAATAATGCCATGCACCTGGACACAGCTGCTCCCAGTGCTTACAGAAAAGCCAATGAAGTTATAAAACCTTAAATGGGGCAATAAGGTGCTCCCCTTCAGACTTTTCCAGCATACTCTATGCCAAAATACAGCTTTCTATGTCAGTTTCTGCATCTTTTCTACATAATCAATCCTGAGTGCTTCTCTCCAGGTTGAGTTGACAAGTGCAAACTTGTCCATTTTGGGGACAACTCTGACTGGACCGTCATAGCACTGGAGAGAAGCACAGAAGTTTTACTGTCTCATAACTTTTTTTGCATTGTCTATATCATTCACACAGGCAAAAAATTATGATCATAGTGAACAGGAACTGTTACATGAAGGGATAGAAGAGCAGATTTAAAAAATCATCTTATAGTAATGGTTACATTTAAACTAACTTGCACACACAAACCCATTTCTTTCCCTCTCCATTGATGAAAAAAAAAAAGGGTAAAAAGGAAAATGTCATTAGAAATTATGGAGCATCAGGTGCCCACTAAGGCTGAAATTCTCTTCTCTGAGGCAGTGGGAGAATTTCAACCGCATCAGGCATTAGTAGTTTTATAAATAGAAATGCAAATATTTTCTTAAATAGGAGGGGCTGTGACACAGATGTACTGGAATGACTTTGAAAATCAGAAAGGGTTTGGTATTCTCATGTCCAGCACTGCATTTGGATTTGCAAGAGTAGATTAGCCTGGTTTATGGTTCAACTGTGTTATAGAAAAAATTGCACAATCTATATTCAATGGATCCATGCAGTATTAGGGAGTGACCTGTGGAATGGCTGCAAAAAACCCAATACACATATTTCTACCAATGTAACAAAAATACCAAATGAATGAAAACAGTATTCAAAGTTTAGCCTAATTTGTATAATGAATGGATATCAATCAAAGGTATTGTTAAAATTTCTTGATTTTTTTTTTCCGAAGGTGTGGTAGTTCTTGAATAAAATTGCTCTAAAATATTTCTTAGAATACAGTTTTCACTGCACATAAAAGACATAAACATTCAGTGTTCAGACTGAGAAGCTGAAATGTTGGAATTCTGAAATTCAATCTTACACAATAAACAGCGGCAGCAAAACAAACCCAACAAAAGTAAAGTAGAAAGAAAACATGAGGAAAGCCTCACAGCAAGCCTGTATGACTCTAGTGACTGCAACTGGGCATAGCTGGATAAAAAGCTGGCAGGTTTTTTAATCTGCAAGTGGAAAAGGATGTGTTTTAATTGTTCCTTTAAAAGCTGCGAGCATCTTTTAATGAAAGGATTATAACAAGGATTGCTAGAATTCATTAGCCACAATAGGTGTATGTTAGAGATCTGCAAAGCACAGAACACAACGTGGTCCTTCAGAGTAACCAGCAAATTACCTGCTAATGAATGCTGTCAGGAAAACCCAGCTGTCAAAGAATGCCCTGGAAGTGCCTGCCTTGCCAAGACTCTATCAACTGGAAAATAATGACAAGTATAAATGCTAAGATTGATGGAGGTTAATGAAGAACCCAGCAGCAATGGACCAGATTGCCTTTTCCCCCAGGTAACCCCAGGGAGTTCAATGCAATTTCTGAACAATGTTCTCTGGCAACCTTGTTAGTGAACCTGAGCTGGGCCCGAATGCTGTTCCCTGGAAAAACCCTTGGGGTTGTCAGTGATGAAGTCCCATTGCATCTTCACCTAAGAGAGAATCACATTTACAATATTTATGGTTGTGAAAGAAGGAAGAGCTGGTTCTAATATTAGAACAGAATGCTGTTGCCTTGTGAAAAGTCCTAGTCTGCAACTTCTAATATTTTCTTTCCTAGAGGATAGAAGAATGGTGGAAAGCAATGCAAGTGTTTAGATAGGTCCTGAAAATTGTGTGCTATCATATATCCACTTATTATTTTCACACAAATTTTAATGGTATTTATTGTTCTAAAATTTAGGACTCTGTAATTTAGGACTCTGAGATAAAGATCTCAGATCTGGGATCAAATCTCAGGTCAGTCACACTTTAGAGAGTGACTTTTTATACAGGCAGATAGTGATAGGACAAGGGGGAACTGTTATAAACTACAAGATAAGAGATTTAGATTAGATGTTAAGAAGAAATTCTTTACTTGGAGGATAGGAAGTCACTGGAATAAGATGCCCAGGGAAGTTGTGGGTACCTCATCTCTGGAAATATTCAAGGCCAGGTTGGATGGGGCCTTGAGCAACTTGAACTAGTGGGTGAAATTCCTGGCCTTGGAAAGGGGTAGAGGAGAGCACCTAGACAATCTTTGTGGTCCCTTCAAGGCCAAACAGTTCTATGAGAATTCTATGATGAGTTTTTTTAACAAACAACTTTCTATTTTGTGAGACAAAATCTTGGCTATGTTCATCCAGATGGTACTCACACAGAAAGACAGGTAAAAAATATTTTAGAAAAATGTTGTGATCATTCAGATACTCTCAGGATCAACTGACTAAACGATGTCAGTTTCTGGAGATTGGCCATTACTAGTAGACCTGCATGATGGTAAAAGGAAGGATGTTATTATAAGAGACAAAATTAAATATGTCAAATGTGTCAATGTTAAACCCGACCCATAAGGGGAGAATAACCCAGGCTCTTGTTAATAAATCCCTTTGGGTGGATTAGAGTGAAATGATATTGAATAATCTGGTT
Organism: Sclerurus mexicanus; assembly: GCA_013396755.1. Classification (NCBI taxonomy): domain Eukaryota; kingdom Metazoa; phylum Chordata; class Aves; order Passeriformes; family Furnariidae; genus Sclerurus; species Sclerurus mexicanus. The sequence goes on along the minus strand of VWZF01001696.1, from coordinate 2,938,401 downwards.
TGGAAACATATATATGTAGGGTTTATTTTAGAACAATTTTGCTTCAAAGGTAAACAGATATGTTGTCATTTTTGGATGTTATAATCTATAGCAATATGCGGTAGTCGAGGGGAACACTCCCCCTTGTCCCCCCTCCTCCATGCGGTCCCCAAAATGCCCCAGGAAGGAGACACACAGAGACCACTGGAGAGGAGAAGCAGAGAGAGAGTTTATTCACATGGTCAGGGGTATTTAAGGATTTTACATCCAATGGGGAAAGAGTTAACTAAGGGCCAATGGGGGATTTCACATAGCCTTCCAAGGATGAATTCTTGCATACTGTGTTAGGGAGATAAGGATTCTCTCAAGGGGTTTTGGGAAGAAGAAAGGTGATTCAGGGAAAAAAAGACAGGGAATCCATTTTACAATACATTGAAAACTTATACTGTAAGTCCACTCCCACAGTAATGCAGCAATATTAAAACATAAAAATAACATTTAAGGAAATGTATGAGGAATACAACAATATGAAGCCATAAAAATATCACCTAAAGAAATGTATAAGGAAAAGGTAAAGAAAGGAAAAAGAAGGTGGCAAGACATATATATATATATATATATATATAGACACCACCCACTTGATCCAGTGATGAAACTTGGTCCTCAGTGTCTTGATTTGTCCCAACAAATGGTGAGGAAAGTCCCCCCAAAACTCAAAGATCTCATGAGTTTTTATGCACCTCAAGCTCAAGTGGGAACACCTTGTACCTGCCCTGGCACAAGAAAGGTTTTCAATGGGTACTGTCATGGGATACGTCATGAGTCCCTGACACCTCCTAAGACTTACAGCTGCCTATTATGTCAGCATTGACCATGGTCCATCATGATCCAACATTGAGATGAACACTGAAAAGTCTTTGAGGTTCCCTGCAGGGATTTTTGTAGCAGAAGTCATCATGAAAGGGAGGATATTGGCATGATAACAAAAAATTATCCCACCGCACAGGATTTGCCTCTTATCAGCCTCTTTATCTAGAAATCCAGTTTGTAGCTTCAGGTATGCACACCCTTCTGCACTTGGGATAGTTGGACAGTGGCACCCACTTATTTGATCTGAAGGTCCTTTCGTAGCAGGCATATTCATGGAGGGATAGGCTTTGCTGGGTGAGCAGCTGTTTCTTTTGAGTTTGCTACAGTGGACAAAAGTCTTTTTGTGATCTTAGATCATTTAAGCCATTAAACTCTGACAGTTAAATATGTCAAATGTGCTGATTTGCTGTATCTTCTGATTCTTAGTCTTAATGCTTAGAAAGATCAAAGGTTTTGAGCCATATCTGATGACAAAAGAGATACCAAAGTACTCTAATTTCTCTTCTGCAAATATTTTACTTTTCTCAGTAGCAAGTACAGAAACAGAAATTGTTGAGGTATCAAAATGGCAGAACCCTCAACATATTGTTTAAATGGGTAACAGAAGTGTTCATACTGTAACATGTCATGGGCTTCTGCAGTTTATGGTGAAATTTGGGAAACATTCTGAAAGCATTTTTGAGAGGATATCAACATTTCTGTATGGAAAGGAAATTACTCTAAGCTTCAGAGTTCTGGATATTGAAATGACCCAGGTCATCATATGAAGATGCTCTTTAACCATTAATCTTGTCTGTAAAGCACAGAGACTGGGATTTTTTAAATGGCTTTTTCAGCTCATTGAAACCATCAGCAGAAACCAATAGACTTCAATGAGGACAAGGAGCAGACTACTGCTGAGTGTTTTTAAAAATCCAGCTTCCACTCCTGTTTGAAGTGTATAAGTGTTGATTAATCTTAACAGACTGATGATCTACAGGCAGTTTTATTAAAGACCAGATAACCCATTTCATTTCTGTGTAGAAAATGTGAAGTGAAAATTTTTCAACTGAAACTGATGCCAAGTATGTCACGTTTGTTTGTTGTTTGATTAAGAGTACAGACAGCAGTGGTTTTAACTCAAAAGAAAAGAAAGAATAAAAGGGTGACAAATGGGTTGTAATACAGAGATTAAAGATTCGTACAGCTTTTTCATCCTACTGGTGTTGAGCCACACTTAGAGCATTTGAAAAAGACAACTGAAGTGACTGGATAATCTGGATAATGGACTGATTGAATAATATTGTAAAGACATTGAGGAATGCAAATATATTTTACTGCACAATGGAGAGGAAAAGGCATTATTTCCAAAATAGCAGTGAGCCTGGTCTTTCCAAATTTTTAGAAACAGCATTAGACTGCAGGGAAGGCATGGGATGTGTGTGGTGACCCAACTTTGTCTGGATGACAAGTGCCCACCAAAGCTACTCTAGCACTCTCCTCCTCAACTAGACAAGGGAGAGAAAAATATAATAAAAGGTTCCTGGTTTTTGACATGAGGGACAGAGACTTCTTCAAAATGAGTCCTTTCCACAGGTTTCAGTTCTTCTTTAACTGCTCTAGCATCAGTCTCTTCCATGGCTTGCAGTCATTCAGGAACAGGCTGCTGCATCATGAGTCCCCCATGGTGTCACAAATTCTGCCAGAAAAGCAGCTCCATCGTGGGCTCCCCTCTCCATGGGGCCACAGGTCCTGCCAGGAGCTTGCTCCTGAGTGGACTTCCCATAAGGTTACCCCTTGCTTTGGACATCCACCTGCTTCGGCGTGGGCTCTTCTAGGGGCTGAAGATGGATATCTGCACTCCCATGGACTTTCACGGACTACAGGGGTACTGCTTGCCTTACCTCGGTCTTCCCCACAGACTGCAGAGGAATTTCTGCTTTGGCACATGAAGGGCCTCCTCCCCCTACCTCTTCATTGACCTTGATGTCTGTGGAGCTGTTCCTTACCCGTATTATCTCTTCTCTGGATGCAATTTGCTTCTGCACAATAAATTTTTTTCTGCCTTCTAAATTTTTTCTTCTGTTATCCCAGAGGTGCTACTACCATTACTGATGGGCTTGGCCTTAGTGAGTGATGGGTTTGCCTTGTAGCTGGCTGGTATTGACACAGTGGGACATGGGGGCAGCTTCTAGCAGCTTCTGAAAGAGGTTACCCTGGTAGCCCCCTCTGCTATCCAAAACTTACCATGCAAATGGATCAAACTAGGAAGGCAACATAAAGCAAGAGAAAAAATGGAAGTGTGCTTGAAAGTGAAGACAACTAATATGTCTCAGTCTGCAGAGTACCAAATGAGTTTAAGAATGTGAAATTAATGTTCTGAAGAAAAGGGGAAAAAACCCGGCACTTCCAAAGTCCTTTGGCCCTTCAAGTTAGGGATTTCATCAATGTCAAGACTTCTGTTCTGCAANGAAAGGGAGGATATTGGCATGATAACAAAAAATTATCCCACCGCACAGGATTTGCCTCTTATCAGCCTCTTTATCTAGAAATCCAGTTTGTAGCTTCAGGTATGCACACCCTTCTGCACTTGGGATAGTTGGACAGTGGCACCCACTTATTTGATCTGAAGGTCCTTTCGTAGCAGGCATATTCATGGAGGGATAGGCTTTGCTGGGTGAGCAGCTGTTTCTTTTGAGTTTGCTACAGTGGACAAAAGTCTTTTTGTGATCTTAGATCATTTAAGCCATTAAACTCTGACAGTTAAATATGTCAAATGTGCTGATTTGCTGTATCTTCTGATTCTTAGTCTTAATGCTTAGAAAGATCAAAGGTTTTGAGCCATATCTGATGACAAAAGAGATACCAAAGTACTCTAATTTCTCTTCTGCAAATATTTTACTTTTCTCAGTAGCAAGTACAGAAACAGAAATTGTTGAGGTATCAAAATGGCAGAACCCTCAACATATTGTTTAAATGGGTAACAGAAGTGTTCATACTGTAACATGTCATGGGCTTCTGCAGTTTATGGTGAAATTTGGGAAACATTCTGAAAGCATTTTTGAGAGGATATCAACATTTCTGTATGGAAAGGAAATTACTCTAAGCTTCAGAGTTCTGGATATTGAAATGACCCAGGTCATCATATGAAGATGCTCTTTAACCATTAATCTTGTCTGTAAAGCACAGAGACTGGGATTTCTTAAATGGCTTTTTCAGCTCATTGAAACCATCAGCAGAAACCAATAGACTTCAATGAGGACAAGGAGCAGACTACTGCTGAGTGTTTTTAAAAATCCAGCTTCCACTCCTGTTTGAAGTGTATAAGTGTTGATTAATCTTAACAGACTGATGATCTACAGGCAGTTTTATTAAAGACCAGATAACCCATTTCATTTCTGTGTAGAAAATGTGAAGTGAAAATTTTTCAACTGAAACTGATGCCAAGTATGTCACGTTTGTTTGTTGTTTGATTAAGAGTACAGACAGCAGTGGTTTTAACTCAAAAGAAAAGAAAGAATAAAAGGGTGACAAATGGGTTGTAATACAGAGATTAAAGATTCGTACAGCTTTTTCATCCTACTGGTGTTGAGCCACACTTAGAGCATTTGAAAAAGACAACTGAAGTGACTGGATAATCTGGATAATGGACTGATTGAATAATATTGTAAAGACATTGAGGAATGCAAATATATTTTACTGCACAATGGAGAGGAAAAGGCATTATTTCCAAAATAGCAGTGAGCCTGGTCTTTCCAAATTTTTAGAAACAGCATTAGACTGCAGGGAAGGCATGGGATGTGTGTGGTGACCCAACTTTGTCTGGATGACAAGTGCCCACCAAAGCTACTCTAGCACTCTCCTCCTCAACTAGACAAGGGAGAGAAAAATATAATAAAAGGTTCCTGGTTTTTGACATGAGGGACAGAGACTTCTTCAAAATGAGTCCTTTCCACAGGTTTCAGTTCTTCTTGAACTGCTCTAGCATCAGTCTCTTCCATGGCTTGCAGTCATTCAGGAACAGGCTGCTGCATCATGAGTCCCCCATGGTGTCACAAATTCTGCCAGAAAAGCAGCTCCATCGTGGGCTCCCCTCTCCATGGGGCCACAGGTCCTGCCAGGAGCTTGCTCCTGAGTGGACTTCCCATAAGGTTACCCCTTGCTTTGGACATCCACCTGCTTCGGCGTGGGCTCTTCTAGGGGCTGAAGATGGATATCTGCACTCCCATGGACTTTCACGGACTACAGGGGTACTGCTTGCCTTACCTCGGTCTTCCCCACAGACTGCAGAGGAATTTCTGCTTTGGCACATGAAGGGCCTCCTCCCCCTACCTCTTCATTGACCTTGATGTCTGTGGAGCTGTTCCTTACCCGTATTATCTCTTCTCTGGATGCAATTTGCTTCTGCACAATAAATTTTTTTCTGCCTTCTAAATTTTTTCTTCTGTTATCCCAGAGGTGCTACTACCATTACTGATGGGCTTGGCCTTAGTGAGTGATGGGTTTGCCTTGTAGCTGGCTGGTATTGACACAGTGGGACATGGGGGCAGCTTCTAGCAGCTTCTGAAAGAGGTTACCCTGGTAGCCCCCTCTGCTATCCAAAACTTACCATGCAAATGGATCAAACTAGGAAGGCAACATAAAGCAAGAGAAAAAATGGAAGTGTGCTTGAAAGTGAAGACAACTAATATGTCTCAGTCTGCAGAGTACCAAATGAGTTTAAGAATGTGAAATTAATGTTCTGAAGAAAAGGGGAAAAAACCCGGCACTTCCAAAGTCCTTTGGCCCTTCAAGTTAGGGATTTCATCAATGTCAAGACTTCTGTTCTGCAAATAAAAGCCTTTTGCAAACTTACTGATGACTACTGCAGAGTGAAACCTAGATTTTCTCTTGGATAAAAAATGCTAGTATTTCTGCAGGGCAGAAAAAGAAGATTAAGAAATGATGAGACTTTCTGTTTGATATTTTCTATCAAAACAACACGCTTAGGACTTTCACAGAACAGAACAGTTCATGCTGTCATTTTGAACTTAATATTATTTCTGCAATCTTCCTAGGGTTTATTTGAAAATGTTTCCTTTCTAGCAATTTCATCATTAATTTGCATTTTTGTTTTCTCCTTGTCTCCAGAAAGGTGCAATTCAGATGGCTGTTGAAGACTGCGTAACTGCTGGTGCACGTGCAGCCACATGACTTGCAGGACATGAGATCAGAACAGAGATTGGACTGTACTGTTTTTTTTAAGCCAGAAGCCAGAGGGAATGTCAAAGTGCTTTGAAAAAATACACCATCAAAAGCAAAAGCCGATTAGAGTAGTTCAAACTTTATTATTCAAATTCATTTATTGTAGTGAAAATATCAGAAAATTTGAGGAGTGCCAATGGTAAAAGCAGGCCTAAGGAATTTTCTGACCAATCACACTGTCAAGACACTGTATGACTGAGACATTCGAGGGTATCACATTGGTTTCCACAAGCTGTGATTCAAATTTTTGTTGTAAGGTTGTAACAGCTTCGTCGTCTTCATTTTCAGGTCACAAATGCTGTGCTGCTTTTCAATCACAATACATATTTCCCTTGGTTTATGTGGAGATTTCGAGCTGCTTATTTAAGCATTTAAATGAGAATGTAGTGGTATTTAAATGGTTCTTATTTCAACTAAAATTTCTGGATTTTTTCCAAAGCAGAAATTTCCCCAATTTAAGCTAGTGGTGCCCCAGTAGATGCCTCATAAAAACTCAGCTGTGTTACTCCACTATAGCTAGATTTACTCCAGTAATTACATTGGCTCAATTCCTTTTTTATTAAACTCAAATGGAAAGGAAATAATTAGTGCTGATAGCTATCATACAAGAGAGTATACTGAGGATGAAGTAATTAAACTGTAATTGTGGTAAATGATGTTTTTCATTAAAATTGTAAGAAATCTCTGAAATGATTAGCTAAAATGTTTAGAGTCTTTGAAGTCCATTCAGCTTTTTGATTCTGCAGGCAGATGAGAAGAATTTACAATCTGCAAATGTATGTTTGGGTACTGCACTATCTCATGCTATCAATACCACATTATTTCCCAGCTTGTTTGATTTTACCAAGTATTATTCATTATTAATAGTGCTACAAATTGTGTAAGATAGTTTTCCAAAGAAGAAATGGAGCTGCTGTGAGGCACTCTGCAATCTAAAACCTATCTGTATATTTGCAAACAATCTGGGTAGCTCATTTACTGAGGGAGCAACTTATTAATAAGGTTAACCCCTTCATTTTATATCTTTTGCTTTCAGAAGTAACTCCTTCAGAATTGCTATTGCAAAGAGATGCTTTTAAGGGAAATATGCTTGTCTGCTTTGAGTGGGAATGATGCTACGCCCCCAGTGACTCCGCAAGAGAGCTGTGACTATGTCTTGCCCACAGTGGTCACTGTAAAAGATACTTGAATACACTGATCTTTATCTTTTTTTTTGTCTGTTTTGGTTTCCAAAACCACTGAATTCACAGCATGTTCAGTGAATAGACAAATAACCCAGGAGCTGTGTTTTTAACAAATCATTAATTTCCTAAAGGACTTTAAACCACTGATCTTGAGGTCACTGAAAGTTCTTGTCTATATGAGCTGAACATGTAGAAAGGTAAAATACTCCCAACACTCTCCAGGCAGTTGCATGCATCAGGCATATTTTTGTGTAAATAATCAAAATCTTTCCTGATGTCAACAAGGGTTACAGGGAAAATGCTGAGTGTGTAAGAGCAAGTTCTCCACTGTTGTAAAATGCGATAGGGGAAGATTTTGAGAATAAACCTTCCTGGTACAGTCTCCTGTGGAGAACTGAGAAGCCATGGTAGTGCACAGATCATGAGGAAAGAAAGTTGGAAATGCTTTAGACAGCATTAGCCTTGGAAAAGAAGTAAATTTTTGTCTCAAGGAGGACCTTCTAAACAAATTGGGAGCAGACATGTCTTAAGGGAGAGCTGAAAGTAGCCAAAAAAATTACTGTGTGNTTAGGTGCAGGTTAAAGGAATGAAGAGATTTTCTATTATTCAAAGTTTGTAAGATTGTCAAGAGGCTGCATTTCTGCTTGAGATCCTTTGGTGTAGACTGCTTTACTGGAAACAGCCAATCATCGGTCTTCTCCAGGTAACTAATGGGCTGCTGAAGAAGGGGCACTCTAATGGTACATCTCTAGAGCTTCCTTATTTGACCTCTGATCTATGGGCCCCATAATTTCTTCCATATTCTTCCAGCATTAAAGCTGCTTTATGCACCACGAAACAAAACACTACCAGAGGAATGGTAAAACTTACAGACTAGTTTTTTAGAAGCCGAGTCTCTAAAATCACAATTTTAACACTAGTTTGACTTTTATAGGGCAGAAAAATGGAAGGCATTGCAATCCCGTAAAAGCACCAGGCTTTGGGTCATACAGAGCCTAGTTTTCACCCTAAGGCTTTCAGAAAGTGAATTTACTTGTGTGAAACCTCATAAAAACCGAATAATTGTTGCTTTGTGATAACAAAAAAATTAATCTCTTTTCTTCAGAGGAAAGAAAATCATGCTAACCCACTGCAGGGTGACGGTAAAGTTGATTAACAAGAATTCATAGAGATGAATGCAAGTGAAGAAAACAACCTTCTTAAAGGATACTTCAGGATTTGTGTGGTGAGAGCCAGCTGAGACTTCTCCACTATGTTTTACAGACTGTGTGCGTGGACTTCATCTCTCCCACATCACTTAGACCCTGAGAGCTATTGCAGTTCACTGGAAAGAGGCGAATGTATAGGTGTCTGACTGGTTTTCTGCCTCTTTTCAGTTTGAAGTGCTCTATGTTGATGCAGCAGTGTACCTGGCACAAGTACTCTCAGCAAGATTTATATCAGGCAGCTCAAGGAACCTCTGTTGACAATGTCCTGAAACTGTCAGCCCATTCTGTTTCTCTAGCAAACATAGAGTTGGAAAACAAAACTAGGGCCAATCCAAAATGGGCAAAGATGTCAATGAAATATAAAGTACAGTATCATTCAGGAAACACTGAATGAGAGAAAAAAGTCTGCCCTGTTAAGAGAATATTTTTCACACAAAGATGGCAGTTTACATCAAGATTCTAAAAGTTACATTTAATGGATTTGTACATATTAATTTCTCCTACAACTGTAGAATGTTATTCTCATTGTTAAACAAAAGCATTAGATGATGATATTAGCTTTTTTTTTAAACAGCGTAGAAGTTTGAAGGGAGAATGGAAACACTTCCTAGCGGATCTGGGCCAAGTCGTGGCAGAGGTAGATGAAATAGCAGATGAAGAACACAAGATATCTGATATCTGAGGTGACAGTTTTTGCCCTTTGGGCTTGGTATCATTCTGCAGAAAGTTTAGAGTTGTGTTTCTCCCATTTTTTAAAAATTTATTATGCTGTGATCAAAGACATTTCAAATTGCAAGCCCTCCAAATTAGAAAGCCACCATAAATGGGTGCCAGAGAAATGTCAATCTCACATTCTTATAGTTTCCTCTGTCATTGATCTTCCTTGGTAAAAACCAAAATTCTTTGATGACAAATAGTTTTAAGTGGTTGAAATTAAATCAAGCTTATTAGATCACTATCCCACTCTGTGCTAACTTAGTCACAAATGCATTCCTTTTGAAGAAGTAGTAATTGAAATTATTATTTAATTTGGGTTTTCATATATTGTGTTACTGTCTGAAAGAAAATGATTTCTAATTATTCTATTTTTTTTTCAAACCCATCTGTAAAACAGCACTAAAACTTGGAAAAAAAAAAAAAGAAGTCCACAGAAAATTGGAAGCATTGGGCAATGCAAAATTGGATTTTTAGGTTTTCCCTGTACAGTAACTTGGATTTCATGCTTGGTCTGTTGAATAATTCCCTACCTTTTTAACACATTTTGGGATGATTTACCACTCTGAAGAGCCAGGTATGGTGGAACACATGATCTGAAATTGAATTAAATGAAAAATTTGATATTTTAAGTGGTTTTAAAGAAACACTAACACAAAGTTTTCACATTTTTCATAGTGATGAAAGTGTTAATAAGCTTGTTGCTGATTTCTCTCAATTTTTAAGATTTTATTATATTTATCTTTTTATACAACTATTAAGTGTCAAAATTACCCAAAATTACTCCTGTGAAAATGCTTATAATCTTGTACAAGCAACAGAAAGGATCTTTCTGAAAAATAAAGTCTATTTGTTTTTATGTCAGTGTCAAAAGTCAACCCGCCTTCAACATTAAGATTTTACTAAAAGTATTTAACTAGCTACTTACTACACAGTTTGGTGTAGTGACTGAAAATCGGCACAATATTTTAATTTTTCAAAAATGTGCCATTTTGTTGAGGTGGAATTCATAGACTGATCTGAACATATTCCTTTTCTAAATGCAATTAGTGTCTATATTTCTATGTTAGACTAAAGTTTACTGATGAGAAATACTACAGTAGATGTTCACTTGTTTTAGACTAATTTTTATAAAATTCTGTGCTACTAATATTACCATTAGATGTTACTAGTTGTTAGTTCATCTATTTCCATTTCTAACTGCCAAAACATTTTACATAGAAAGATTACATTCCTTATTCCAATTTTCTGAATGGAAAGATGTCATGAATTCAAAAAGGCCACACACAGGACCAGTGACTCTGTGTCTGAAACACCAGCAATCCAAGACTACACACACAAGATACACTTTTAACCCATTTGAAAATTGAAGGTATTTCATTATACAGCAGGGGAAGACTAAATTTTATGAGGGGTTTTGACTGAATTATACTTTTTTTTCCTCAGAATACCATTTGGCAGTCTGAAGTTATGAGAGAAGACGTTTTCCCCAGCAGTAACCCTATTCACTTCACATTTTAACTCTTGAAGTTGAGAAAGGATAATTAATTTAGGTAATCCTTACTAGGTGTTTAAGTGACTATTCCCAAGGATGTCATACCAAAACTTAATATCTTTGATTATTTGAAGTCTAACATATAAGAAGATTAAGGTCTTTTTCTTTTTCTTTTTCTTTTTCTTTTTCTTTTTCTTTTTCTTTTTCTTTTTCTTTTTCTTTTTCTTTTTCTTTTTCTTTTTCTTTTTCTTTTTCTTTTTCTTTTGAACAGGGAAAAGGAAACCCAATAACATGTATGTAACATATGTAACATGTTTCATATATTTTCTTTTTTCCTGTAAGTTGTGTCCGTGTCCTCCTCATGGATTTACTTGAAGTTCAAGAGGTTTTCTAAGGATGTAGGATAAAAGCACCATTCTTCCATTTTCAAACTTTTTCCAAAACCAATATTTTGGACACCTTTGAAATATTGCAACTTCTGGAGACCACAGGAAGCTCTTTCTTACCACACTGGAAAGTTCTAGTTTCTTAAGAGTGTGCATTTCTTTCCTCCACTGATTTCACACAAGATTTTACTCTCTTTGTGAGTAGCCTGGGTTTATGACTTTTAGCAATCCTTCTCACTTGGCTTGAGAATATCCTTAATTGCCACAAAATCAAGGCTTCAATGGGCATTTCAAATAATTAGAAACTATCTTTCTGAAAGGCTTAGGGAGGTGAGAGGAGAGGAAATATCAAAACTCACTCTTTTCTCATGAGTGCATTTTATTACTCAAAACTGCAGAAATCAAGAGCTCTGTCTGTGTAAACTGTCATGGGAAAACATCTGTCTCATGCATGAGTATTGCCACATTGGTATATGTGACAGAACAAATAAAATGTCTCCAAAGCTCTGAAGTGGTTATTTGCAACACTCATTTAACAATAAGTTAATTTTTAAAAAAAGGGTGTAGTGAATGTAGTGAACAGCTGGTCCTTACAGTATTTACTAAAGAACATCAGAATAATATGTTCTGTCAAGTGCAATCTGATATATATACATACATAGAGAGGGGTTCATTTATGTGTCAGGTTACAAGACAGACAACCACCCAGAGAGCAATGCTCACCTATCAGTTGGCTTAAAGCTGTCAGTGAATAAACTCTTTGTGGTGAAAATTTAAAAGGATGGCTGTGGAAGAGCTGTGGATTATTAAGGACTTGGAACCTAAACAGATCTCATTAAATCAGAAACTCTAATAAACTAGACAAGCAAGATGCGTAGGAAGCAGTCTGCTCAGCTCTCCAAGGTGCTATGAGCAGTGGCTTGATGTGCTTTTCAGACCTAATGCTTGAAGTCTGAGAGCCGAAAAGACTCCCCTTCCAGGCATACGGGGGGGGGGGCTGAATGCCTTGCCCTCTTCTGCTGGTAGTTGTGAGCCGTGTGCCTGGCAGCCTGGTTAAAGCAAGGTGCCACAATGGTATCAGGAGGCAAGGCTGAGCCCTCAGGTCAGCCCCTGAGTACAGCACCATGGTCCCTTGTGCTGAAAGCTATGTCAGCTTTAGAAACACTATTGTCTGCGGTCTTGGTTTAAGACAAATGCTGGGGCCAGGAAAAAATGGGTCACTAACATACAGCACAGGAAAAGCCAAGATATAGCTTATAACTGACAAAATGCTGCATCGAAACTTCTGATGCTGGCAGGCCAGTTCCTCCTGTCTCCAGCTCATCTCTGCAGATCTGGCACTGGAGGGGCAGATATGTCAGTACTTGCCAGTCTGGTACTCAACAATAGAGCCACAACACAAGTTTAAAACTGAGTATCACACCCTGATCCTGCCACAAGGAAAACTGCCTGAAGCAGTGCTCTGTTGAACAATAGCTTGAAATGGGACAGGGCTTAAAAGCATGACCCCATGGGTCTTAGGGCAGCAGAGATGCCCAGCTTCAAATACATTACTTGGATGTGTGCAGGTCAGACAATGGGTCTGCCATTCTCTGAATTCAACCAAAAGCCAGCATCATGAATCAGCAATTAAAGAATTTAATGTTTTTTGAATAAAACTGGAACTGCTTACTGAGCCAAGTTCCAAAGGCCATCATGAAAGCATTGCTGTTGCTTACTGATAAGGCTTTTGAGCCTGTACTGACACATTTCTGCATGAAAATACAACTTTTTGGTCAAGAGATATCCTCCCTGACCACTGAGAGGGGAATATGGAATTACCTGTTCTGCTGGTCCCCTATCCCAGAGCCAAGCCAGAGTGAATTAAGCAAATTCAGGCAAAGCATGGTAAACACAGCAAGCTGGAGGCAAAACCTAAAAGTTAGAGTCAGCTAGTTGTTGAAGAACTTAGCCCACCCTTCCTGTTCAGGGAGTAGAAACTAGGCTGTGCTTTTATATTCATGATTGCTACTGGATTCATATACTCAGGGTTAGTGTAACTGCTGCCTAAATAGGGACTGTAGGATTTTACACAACTGTGCTAGAGATATCCCCTCCCACGTGTATTCAGATGTGTCATGGGGCAGGAAGCTTCAAATAAGCTAGGATGTGCAGTGCCTTGTTCTTGCACAGCTGGCTCCTTGCATCTTGTAGATGGGCCAGAGCAAAATCAACATTACACTAGACTGGTTTTCTTGCTGGGAGAAGACAACATGAGAAACACAGACTCATAGAGTATGCTGAGTTGGAAGGGACCCACAAGGATCGTTTACTTCAACTCCTGTCCCTGCACAGAACACACCAAGAGTCACACCATGTGTCTGAGAGTGTTGTTCAAACACTTGAACTCTGTCAGGCTTGGTGCTGTGACCACTTCCCTGCAGAGCTTGTTCCAGTTCACCCTCTAGGTGAAAAACTTTTTCCTGACATCCAACCTAAACCTCCCCTGACTCACCTTCATGTCATTTCCTTGAGTTCTGTCACTGGTCACAAGAGTAAAGAGATAGGTATTTTCCCCTCCGCATTCCCCAATGAGGCCATTGAAGACCTACCCTCTGGTTTTTTTCTGCAAAAGGAACATTTAAAACTCCCCACTCTATACTGAATAGAATGGTTTGGGAACACAGAGTGGTTTCATTTCTTGCTAAAACCTATCTACACAGTTTCACAATGGGAACTAATGCTTTTGGTTCCTATACATGAAGCTCTGGGGATTGAGAAAGATGTTCTTAGAGACCAAGTTTCAGCCTAATTTCTGATCTAGAACCAAACTGAGTAACTGAAAGGCTCATTTTGAGATTCAGATGTGTTCACTCTCTAGTGAGCAATTGTGGCTATAAGTAAATCAAAAGGCATGTTATGAAGTAGGTTAAGTAAAAGCAGAACCCTATAGCCTGTGATATGATATCACAAATGATGCCATTTTAAACAATTAAATATTCTTTTTTCTTTAAATGACAGTAAAATCTTCCTTATCAGTCTTAATAGGAGACAATTAAAGCAACTGTCTCCCATTGCAGAAAATAATCTATTCAGGCAGAAGAAATGGCACAATTTATAGGTTCTTTAGTGGTATTTAACGCTTAAGTAGTGTATAATACTGCTGCGGCTGAAGCAGCTTTTCTGGGAAAGACCTGGGGATCCTGATGGACAACCAGCTGACCATGAACCAGCAATGCATCGTTGTGGATGGTGGCAAGCATCATCCTGGGAAGAGAGAGGGGATAATTTCTAGCAGGTCAAAGGAGGTGATCCTTCCCCCTTACTCAGCACGGGTGAGGATCACCTGGAATGCTAGGTCCTGTTCTAGACTCCCCAGCACAAGGCAGACATGGATATACAAGTCAGTCTAGCAAAGATTCACAAAGATAATGAGGGGCTTGGATCATCTGACATGTGAGGAGAGACTGAATGAGTTGAGGCCACTCACTCTGAAGAAGAGAAGGCTCAATGGGGAATCCCATCAATGAGTATAAATACCTGATGTGGGGAGTAAAGGAGGACTGAAGCTCTTCTCAGTAGTATTCACTGAAGGAACAAGACAATGAGCACAATTTCAAATACAGGAGGTTCTATCTGAACACACCAAAACATATCTTTGCTAGGAGTGTGGTTGAATACTGGATCAAATTCCCCAGAGAGGTGGTGGATCCATGGAGGGATACAAAACCCAACCAGACAGGGCCCTGGGCCACCTCCTCTAGCTGAGTCTGCTTCAGCTCAGGCAGTGAAGGAGCTGCTCTCAAGATGTCCCTTCAAAACTCGGTGTTTTTGTGATTCTGTGATTTCTTTTGTATAGAAATTTGTGTGTGTGTGTGTGTATCTTTTTAAAAGGAGATATGGAGAAATGTATGTATGTCCAGGACCCAAATAAATATCACAGGACTTTCTTTATTAGCCCAGGAAAAATATAAAAAGTTTCATTAGGTTAATTTGCATAAAAACATGTTTAACTGCATCAATGTTTCTGAATGTTTTTCATAAAATAGTGATCTCCATCTTCAATTTTTACTTTTTTTTCCTTCTTTATTATTTTTTTTAAGTACTTGTTATTCCTTTTCCTTTAATGCTTGGGAAGATACCCTGCTGGAAATTATCATAGCCTGACTTGGCCAGGTTGCCCAGTAGTTTTAATGTACAGTCCTGTGAACCTTGTGCTTTTGGAAAGATGGAGAACATTTCAGGATGGGAAAGTTCAGCAGAGTGACATTACTTCTAAAATTCCCATATCCTTTAGTTTCTTAAGGTATTTAGAGCCCAATATTCCAGCTTGAAGCATGTACTGGAAAGGGAGCAGGCAACTTAGAATAAATGGAGATGGACTAATGAAGGGTACATCTCTTGCAGTTCTCTGACTCTTCACTTTACAAGAAGCACATCAATACCATTTAGACATTCTTTTATTATGAAACAAAGATGCCACTTTTCTTCTTGATGTTTTTGTACCCTGTACTTACACCACCGGTCAAATCTGGTTTGTCTTAACTCCAGACTGTGTTTATAGAGCCTTCCCCTCTAACATCAATGAGAGCTTTACTTTAGAGAGTGTTGAAACAAACACACATTTATTGGGAAGATGAGATGCAGACTGGGTAGAATGGGTTATATCCAGTGATACAGGGCAGCCTGATAATGTACTGTCAAGATCTGCAATAGGCTACAAGCACAATCAAGAAATCCTTCAATACTTGGCTTACTGACATATTTCTTGACCTGCAATCATAACACTCTATCTCGCCTATAAATCACAAGGCCTGAAAAAAAGGAATTTTCTAGATTACTGCTGAACAACATGTGTATTATTTAGTAATTAGTTTAATCAGACATTCAGGATCTAAATGTCTTAAGTCATAATACAGTCAGATGAACACTTAAATGTCTTTAAATTGGAAAAATACTTGTTTTACCTCTGAAACTATAACCTTTAAGCATAATCAATCTGTTACGAAGCCTTGCCATGCTTCTATTTCATTGTTCTTCTACTCCTCTCAGCTCAGATACCACAGAGCTTTTACCAAGCTGCTGCAATCAATATGTTGATGAGGATAAATAAGCAATAGGGTGTAACAATAAAGTGCAGTCCCAGTCCTTGCAGTTCTTTTAAACTTACTGAATTTCATTGCAGCATTTTTTATTTTCAGGTGGCAATACTTTCTGAGTGAATAGTGAAAGTCTTGACTCAATAATTTCAAGGAAAATATTCTTTTGACATAGTAAATCCATGCAGGAATACTATTAATTCCTGGATCTATATAGTAAAGAAATGGAACTTTGGCTACTTCAAGTTTGTTTCCCAAATGGGGAGAGAGACAGCAACACAATGATCACCACCTCTTCCTTCTAAACTTGCAATAAGGGTTATTATAAAACCAAAGATCATTATAAATCTTGTGCACTCTATGATTGTTGAAAGGTTTTCTCAGATGACATGTTCATGTCAACTTGTTTTTAAAGGTTTCGGCCAGAGCACTCATGCTGGTCCTGTAATGTTGTATGTCTTCAGAAGCAGATGATGAAATTGTTTTTCTCCACTTGAAGGGCAGCACTACAGTGGATCTTTCAACACCTACAGGCTGTTAATGCTGCATCCAGAACACTGGGTTCCACACAGACATCATTATCTGTCATGATATGTCACTCCAGGGTCTGACTCCTCAAGCTGCCTTATCTTCCTTCTTTTAGATCACAAGTTTCATTAGGCTAATTTACACACACACACACACACACACACACACACACACACACACACACACACACACACACACACACATTAAATGGCATCAAGCTTTCTGTATGTTTTTCAGAAAATAAGTTTTGATCCCCAACTTTAATTTTCTATAACAGAGGCCATTTGGGAATCATCTGCTGTAAATGTGTCCCTACCATAAGCATAATTCTTGCAAATACAGCTCTGTGGAAGCTGTTTTGCACATGCCATTGTTAACTGAAACCACAATTATATGATTGACTTGTTTTCTCTGGAAATCATAATAATAATTGAGTCATGCATGGTTCCTGGAAACCCCCTGACTGAATTCTCCTCATTAAATCTGCCTGTTATTTTGTTGTCTGGTAGATTTGGTATGAACCACCCTAGCTGTGTGAAAGACATTTTGCTGTAACTTACCAATATGCTTAATGCTACAGCAGCGATTTTCATTAATTGTCCCTTTAAGCAAAGACTGTTATTTGTGGAGAGAAACAGAAGACCACTGTTTATCTTGATGGGAAAATCCTATTAATTTCATGTGTGTCAGTTTTTTTCCAATACAGTGCATGGGATCATTTTGAGCATGAGAATTTCACTAGTTCTCAAATTGTATTCTTCCCCTCTCTCCTTGCACCTGGTATTTCATGAGTGAATGAGGCATTTCTCCTCTCATGCAGATTGTACATACATTGCTTCCAATATCAGTCCTCTGGGTGTCATCCAGCCTTTGCAAAATCAGTGACACTAACCGGATGTGAGCTGGGGCAGGATTTGTCCCAGCATGTGTAAAAGGTTATTAAGCATTTTACAATCCTTTTGTCCAAGTACTACTGCACTAAAAATCAATTGGGTTGCCTTCCGCAACCATGTGAATTATTGACTGAAAACAAACAACAGCCACTGAAATCTAGGAAAACCTATTAAAAATTCATCAATAATGTCTAACTTTTTTTCAAAGTACATGGACTGCAGCAAGACCTTGTACAAGAATATAATAGAAATGTTATTCCTTAGCTCTCCCATTTGTTTCCATGACCTCTAATGTGGTTATCATACTCAAATGAAAAGCAAAAGATGTTTATAGTAAACAAAAAGGTATATCATTTGCAGAATTCATTGCAGGAAGGTTGATTCATCATGCAAAATTAGTTATTACAAGTTCTTCATTGTTAGTGTTTAGGGGACTATGAATTCCTGACTTAGTGTCATTATTTAGGGAATGGAAGGGAAAAATTATTTCAGGTCCTACTGGAAGGAAGAAAAAAGCAATATTGCTCAGTTTGTAAAGAAGGTCTTTCCTGATATTTCTATCTAAATGTAGATTTTTAGTTTTCATCTCTGTACAATCTATGTAAGAAATCCCTCAAGACAACAATGTTGAAAGGAAATGAATATTTAAATTGAAAAGTTTTTTCTAGAAGGAAGAAAAATTTCTCAAGTACTTTTTACATCACTTTAGCAATGAGTTGAGCTTTCTTTATCTCAGTAAAGCATGGAAAATGTGCAAAAGACAAAACAGAGGAAAAAAGACAAGTCTAGGATTGTATTTGAAATGTGATTCTTCATCCTTGTTTTGTCTATTTGAACAAGCACAAAAGCAGAGAGCTCCTTCCAGCAGTTAAACAAAGCAGTCTCATTTTTCCATGAGGCTAACATTTCTTCCAGTTACAGGGTAGCTAATTTAGTACCATTTGGGTAAGGATTTGGAGGGTAGTTTTACAAGAGGAAAAATTAAATTTTCCTTGAAGGAGTCAATCCATACCCTAATGAAGAAATTTTTTTTTAAAAAAGGACCTGCCAATTTAGAGGATAAGAGAAGATTTCTGACTGACTGTCAGTGCTGTCAGACTCTTGACAGTGATATGTGAAAAGTCATAGCAGCCCACTTCATCACAGAGAAATTGCTAGGTGGAGAAACTCGTTCCGTTTCTTACGGATCACTGTGTACAGAAGAAAACTCAGGTTGCTCAAATCCTGTCAGGTGGTCAATTGATATCAACATTTTGTTTCAGATTGCTCTCCTTTGAAAATATTTCTTCCTATTCATCTAGCTGACATAGGACTTACTCTCTACTGTGACACCAATTTGATGAGAATGGTAGAAGACGCTCAAGAAAGGTCAGATAGCTCAGGAAGAAGGCAGCTGCAAGCTGCAGGGGTTAGAATGACACAAGCAAAGAGGTGTTTGAATTCCTTGGGATAAGCACATAGCATAAGGATCTTGAAAGTGAGACTAAAACCTCTGTCATCAATATCCGCATCTTCAATAATGTTGCTTTCAGAAACTTTAGGGAGATATTGAACTATACCGTAGAAGGCAAGTAGAAGATGCAAGAGAGCTTCTGTGAACCCTTAGTGTATACTGAAATCTGAAGTGATGTGAGTGGATATAGTAAGCCACTTGTTGGTGTAGGGAACCCAAGCAAGAAGAACAAGTTTCCAATACGGTGGACTTGACACGGTGTTCAGGATGTCTGGTATTGTGTTTTGTGTTAGAGTTTGGGAAAAGGAGGTTTTCTCCAAGAAAAAAAAAAACAAAACACAAAACAGATCATTAGCTAAGTAGAGAATTATTCTGTTTTGTTGATGGGTAGGTTGACCCTAGCTGGCAACCAGGTGGCCACTAAAGACACACTAACCCTCTCTGGCTCAGCTGGACATGGGAGAGAAAATGTAATGAAAGGCTCATGAGTTGAGATAAGGATGGGGAGAGATCACTCAGCATCAGTTACTCAGTTACATCAGTTACTGTCACAGGTAAAATAGGCTTGACTTGAGGAAATTAGTTTAATTTATCACCAGTCAAATCAGATTAAGGTAATGAGAAATAAAACCAAATATTAAAAAATCACTCACCATTCCCTTCTTCTCAGGCTGAATTCACACTCTATTTCTCTCCCTCCTCCCTCTGAGCAGGGCAGGGAAATGGGGTCTGCAGTCACGCTGTCTTTGCTGTTTCTTCCTCCTCACACATTTCCTCCACTCCAGTATTGGGTCCCTCCCATGGAAGACAGTTCTCCACTAACTTGTTCAATGTGAGTCCTCCCCACAGGCTGCAGGTCTTCACTAAGTGCTTCAGTATGGGTCCTTTCCAAGGGGTTCAGTCCTTTAGGAACAGGCTGCTCTGTTGTGGGTCCCACATGTGGTCACAAATCCTATTATCAAACCTGCTCCAGTGTGGGCTCCTCTTTCCAGAGGGCCACAGGTTCTGCCACGAGCTTGCTCCACACAGGCTTCCCACATGGTCACAGCCTCCTTTGGGCATCCACTGGCTCCAGTGTAGGCTCCTCCAGGGGCTGCAGATGGATATCTCCATGGGCTGCAGGGGGACTGAGTGCTTCATCATGGTCTTCCTCATTGACTTCAGGGTAATCTCTGCTCTGGTGCCTGGAACACCTCCCCCTCACCATTCTTCAATGACTTTTGTGTCTGCAGAGCTGTTTCTCTCATATATTTTTACTTCTCTTTTCTCTGAAAGCAATTTCCTTCTGCAAAGTAAATTTTTTCCCTTCTTAAATCTGTCATCCCTGTGGTGCCACCAGCATTGATGATGGACTTGGCCTTGGCCAGTGATGGGTCTGTCTTGGAGCCAACTTTGATTGCATCTGTTGGACGTGGCTGAAGCTTCTGTCCGTTTCTCACAGAAGTCATCCCTGTAGCCCCCATTACCAAAACCTCGCGATGCAAACCCAATACAAGTACAAAGACACAAAAAGAGATTGACACTCTTCTGAGTAGGAATTAAGAAGAGTTAATAATAAAAATGCAAATGTTTCTATGTTATTTTAGGATTTCCCACTATTTTCTGCTGTAAAATAATTGCAGCCCCGCAGAAAAAAACATTCAATTGTCTGTTATGTGGCACCAAGGCCTGGGATCTTGACAGTATCTCAGACAGATTTCATTGAAAATGTCAAGAGCACCTCCACATTCTACCAGAATGCTAACCTGGAGGCAGGGACTGTTGCGAAGCAGGTATTGTAATGGGAAGGTGAAAGTACCAAATAAATTCTGCCTTGCTTGCAAAGGCTGAATGTTTTTTCTTGAAAAAAACAGCAAGTGACTCAAGGATAGAGTAATTCTATGAGATGTGCAGCACTGAGTTGTAGTAAAATGACACCTAAAGTTATTATCACTCTTTTGTAATTTATTTTTCTGTTTGCAACTCTAGTTCTTCCTCTCTTTATTTGAACTCAGAGAACACAAACAATGAATGTTAAAAGCTTAAGAGGAGACACTAAGTTGTTACTTTCTCCAAGTTTAAGTTTAATTTCCAAGCTAAGATCAGGTTGGTTTTTTTAAGTGATGGTGAGATGCTTGAAATTTTCTGTATGAAATCTGCAAGCTATTATCCTAAATGTTTCATAAGTATTTAGTTCTTAGAATAACTTTTTCTTCTCTTTAAACTATGTCCAGCACCAGAGTACCGAAAGATGAACAGTTCCTCATAGTTTTGCAGTGTTTTCTCATTTGTTGTCGATGTCTTTGCCTGGGATACTGGGCTGAGAAGAATGACAAAACCTTCTTTCAAATGATATTATTGCTTTTCTCAGTCCTACAGGTATTTGGGTTTTTTTAGGACTAAGGAAAACCATGAAACAAGAAGTGACAAAAATAGTTCCCTGAGACAGAACAAGATGCATCTCTCTTTTAACACATGGCATCAGTAGTATTACTGATTACATGGACACTTTCTCTAAGCAGAGTCCAGTTTTAAAAATTCAAAGTTGTAACATCCTTAACATGGAAATACTTGTATATTTCTCTGGCTACAGAGAGGAGTACTTTTACATTGTTATTTTTCAATTGATTAGTATAAATAGCATGCCATCAGAACAAGAAGCATGTGAAAGTATCTGTTCAATGATAAAAATAAAGTGAAAGTTAAAATCATGCATTCTGTAACTTGAGGAATCATTAAGTACTGCTTAAAAAAATTAAGCTGGAAATTCCCTGCTTGTCATTATCATATTAACACCTCAGGTTGAATAGTTTATTAAAATGTATACATATGAGTAAGAATACAATGCAGTCTGCACCCCTGACCATTTGTTATAATGAGTCAATGCTTACAGAGAGTCAAGAGTATGATGACTATATACTTATGGTGGGCTTGTATACTTAAAAAGATTCAATATAAGATGAGCATGATTTGGCACACTTGTGTTATGAAGCTGTCCTTAGCTATTGAAAACCATACAGATTTTCATGATCTTAAACCCCTCTTACTGTACAAACTTCATTTTATTAAAATGAAAAAATTGAGCTCTGAACATCTGAGAATTGTTTCTTAAAGGATCTAGACTGTGTCACTGCTACCTGACAGATGTTTCCATTTGTAACTGGTTACACTAGGGCTTCCGAGAAGAAATTCAAGCCTGTGGTTTACAATGGTTTAGGAGCCTAATAAAAATGCAGTCTTCAAAAATTTTCTTCTGCTATTCCTAATATGAATTTTCTCGGACTTTGTAACTTTCTCAGTATTTGGCATTTTAATGCCTGAGAACCTTTGTTTCACACCTGTATGTGCACCAATTGTTATAAATTTTGAATGACTTGAAATCAGCCTAACACTTCATCTGGCTGTGAATCCAAGAAGGTGAGTGCTTTTTTCCTGAAAGCAGTGGACTGGCAAGCTTCCTTGTGTCCATCTTCCTGAGCAAGCCTTGCTGCAGTCACGCTATCCTGTGAAACAGTGATTCCGTTGCCTTTGTCACTCTTCCATGTGGTAGTTCAGTAGACGAGCTTATGTCCGAACTGCAGAGTTTCATAATCATGCTTCCCTCCATTTGGGGGAATGCCCTGACCCACTCCAGTGCTCCCTGCACCAAGCCCCTCCCTGTCCTCTCATGCACTCTCTCTCCATTCCATCAGCAAGTTCTGTCCAGAAGAAATCAAATTTCATACCAGAAACATGAAGCAATAGGACAAGGTTAAAGTTAGGGTTTCCACTAAGAAGAACAGATCTGTGAACTCCTAGTGGAAGCTGTCTCTGCAAGCACTGAATAACACATTAAGGTAATGAAGCAGAGCAGGATTTAACAGACAACATTGTGTTCATCATTTCTTCCTGATTAGCTGGGATTCAGTATTGCCTGGTAACATAGCTGTGCTTTCTGTTGTGTGCACCTTGTCAGGTGCAGGGAGAGCATAGTCAGCCTGCTTGGATGTTATGGGGTCAGCATTTGAACGTGATGTTGTAGCCAAGGACCACAACAGCAAAAGTGCCATTTATCTGAGCCTGGCTTTGACTATGAATGATACTCATAATGATAAAAATAATAAGATAAATACATTGTTTGCTTTGCTGTGATTTTGTTGTTGTTTTGTTAGGGAGAATTTTTTACTCATTATTTACCTGAGATCCAGTAATGAGTAGCAGAACCATCCTCTAACAGATGGCAATGTATCATGTCAGCAAGAAATAGGCAGAACAGGAATATTGTCCTGAGTATTTTACCAAGATGTTTACATTGCAAGGCTCACATTTCACATTAGGACTTTCTCAGAATATTATCTTCTGCTACTAGAGAGAATAACATAACCTCCATTACAAAGGGTTATTTTGATGTACTCTAAGACATCACAGAAGATGAATCATAGGAATTCTTAGCTACTACTTAGTTGTCTAAAAGTATAAAGATAGACAAATTAGCTATAGGAATACTGATCACTACCACCATGTAATTTAAACACTTGCTTTGTTCTTCCTTTGTTCTCTATAGGTTTCCTATATAAATAACTTCTAGTGTTGTTACATTAGAATGCAGCTGTCCTAAAACTAATGAAAGTGCTGATTCAAGGGTACCTAAGGTACAGAAACTGGCCTTTATTTTACAACAGAGCGTTTAAACTTTACATCCAGTCTCTGTAGCGAAACAAATCATTTCTGCATGAGATTCCTTTTCAAAATTGTGTATCATGCTGAAATATCAATAGAGCAGTAGGTATGACCTTTGTCACATATCACCATTTATTTCATGAAAAAACCCACCCAGCAGCAGATGGCATTAGGATATAAACAGATTTTGAAGTAAAATGCTTTTGCTTAGTCTGATATACTTAATATATGAAAAGCAATATTCTTGTGGCAGCACAATATGGTTCAGAACAACTTGATATTTCAGAAATTTCCAAGTGATAAGCCTCAAATAGATCCCTCATGAATAAGAGGCAGAGTCTTTGCAGAAACCTTACAGACATGCTGAGCCACATGATGCTAGGAAAGAGGGACAGCTGGAGGCTTGAACAAGTGCTGGCTGGATAATCTCAAGTGGGGGAAAATGAAGATTTCTGACTTCTGACAGAGGAGCAATGTTTCTTCTGTGCTCCCAAATTTGAACTTGTAATATTAGTAAAGTGCTCTAATAGACACTGGAGAGGATCATGTCCATAAAGAAAAACTGAACCAAAAGTCAGGACCAGGAGGAAGGGGTTGGTGAGGATGAATGCAGGGTGCTTTCTGGAGGACGGGATCTCCCCTGCCGCAGAGGGTGTTAAGGCTTGTCCAGTCCTTTATCTCATGTTGCTCAAGATGGGCATCAATGACACTACCCAGGACCATATGGAGCAAACTGAGAATGCCTACAGTGAGATCTGGAGGAAAAAGTGAGGCGCAGGGACTCCGCTTATTTCCTCCTTAATCCTTCAGGTCAAGGGCAAGGGATCAAATGGGAGTGTATGTACCTTGCAATTTAACAGTTGGCAGCATCATTGGTGCTGCAGACAGTGCCTTTGCTTTTATGACCATGGTGTCTCTTGTTTTTATTCAGGTAACTAATATGGGATCCCATGGAGTGTAGCTCTGAAGCTGAAAGGACCTCAGGTTTCAAATCCGTCTTCTGTCAAAGCACAGGGATGATCCATACTGATGCTCAGGAGACTTGAGTGAACATATCAGGAGACCAAACAGGCTAAAGAAAGAACTTGTGACAATGCTTCATGACAACAAGGAAAAGTGAAAGGGAAAAAGAAAAGAAAGAAAAAGGATGAAGTATGAAGTAGGTGAAAGGACAGACTATGAAGGAAGAATATTGTCCAGGCATGCAGGAATGGTATGTGGAAAACTGTCAAGGGCAGCAAGAGCTTCTACCACTGCCTCAGTAGGAAAAGAATAAAAAAAGAAAACGTGGACCTGCTGTTGAATGGGACATATGACTTAGTAAGAGAAAAGCAGATAAGGGCTTTGTCATATTCAATGTCTTCCTCAGTCTTCAAAAACAAGGTTTCCCACAATTTTGTGCTAAGGAAAAGGGTTCACAGAGAACAGGATTTTGATCTTTCCAAGAATTTTACCAATGTCATTGCCATCTATAATAAAATTACTGGATCTGTGGATGAGAGAAGGACAGTGGATATCATTTACCTTTGCTTTAACAAGGCTTTTGACACTATCTTCCATGATATTCCTGTGTCCAAGTTAGAATGTTATGGCCTGGATGGGTGGATGACTGGATGGGTAAAACAAAATTACTGGATCATTGAGCTTACAGAATAATTAGTGGGTCATACTTTACCTGGATGGCTGTGAAAAGTAGATCAACACAGGGGGTTACCCAGGGATGTGTCCTCTTTAATTTCTTTGGATATTTTCAAGGTCTGATCAGAAAAAGACATGAGCAACCTGATCTGAATACTTGCTTGAACCTGTTATTTGATCAAGGGGTGGGTTGAGAGGTTTCATAAGGTTCCTCCCAACTTGTATGGATCTGCGGTGCTATGAACCTCTGAAAATACCTGATTTAAAAAAAAAAAAGTTATACAATCTGTCTTGTCCTAAAAACCCTTAGTCTGAAATTACTCTAAATACCAGCAGACAAACTTTTACAGGGCAAATTTCTTTATATATACTCGTCAGCCTCAGATAAGACAAAAGAAGTGAAATGTCAAACTAGGTGTTTCTAACAGGCTTTCCAGTACCTGAAAGAGGCCTACAGAAGAGCTGGAGAGACTTATTACAAGCACATACAGTGATAGAACAAGGGGCAATGAAGGCAGATAGAGATTAGATATTAAAAAGAAATTCTTTATAGTGAGGGTGGTGAGGCACTGGAACACATTGTCCAGAGAAGTTATGGATCCCCCATCCCTGGAAGTGTTCGAGGCCAGGTTGGACGGAGGCCTGAGCAAACCTTTCTAGAGAAAGGTGTCCCTATCCATGGCAGGCAGGTTGGAACTGGAGGATCTTTTTCAGCTTCTTTCCAATACAAACCATCATATGATTCTATGAAAGGAATAAATGAAAATGAAGAATAAGGTATTTAACCATAGATAGTTAGAGAATAACCAAGGAAATACAATATGATCTAATAGTGGATATCAGGTTAATAACACACACTGGTCAAAATTACCCCTCTGTTGACTTTTGTTTTTGTATGGACCATCATCATAAAAATCAAACAATGGAATTACTCTAAAATTACCCAACAGTAAACTATCTACCAAAAGAAGCAATATGTACAACAGCAGGCTCAAAGCAGCAAAATCCCCTCTCTCCAAACTGTCAAGGAAAGTCTCATACGTGTTTCTCTTTGAGTGCAAAACAACCCAATGTTTTGACATTACTCTCAGTGGTCCAAGCCTTCATTATACAGAAGTATGCCATGGCATCAAGAAGGAAGTTGACATCAAATAGTTTTGAAGAGGACTTACTTTTGTATATGTTCTTTTGTACACTTCACACATTTTGGAAAATCTTCCTCAGAGCAAAAATGATCTTTCATAGGCACCTCATGGTTTTTGCCTGTTAATCTGTTCTAGGCCATATGGCCTATTAGTGGAGAAATAACCAATGTTACTGAAAGAAATAAAAAGAAAATAATTTTCTGATTTTGATACAATACTGATATGACATCACTCCCTGCAACAATATCTCCTTCAGAGCATTAGGGAAAATTTGAGGTGTGTTTGAGTGCTGTCACTTGGGGAAAGACTAAGAAGTCAGAGTTGCTACTCACATTCTCCAACAAGGTGATGTTAGTAAGTGTCATTTTGTCCTACTTTAGAAATCACATTGTTTGCTAGAAATAATTGTAAGGAAAACACTGTCAATACCACACTTAGGTTAATCAATTCTCTTTCTTTGATCTTCTAAAAGCGGCAGAAAAAGAGAAGGTTCTTTCCAAGTGGGAATTGTCCTGCCCTTATGATTAGCACGTACAGCTCCATCTTTTGGTTCTTGCATTCAAAGATAATTTACATATACATCTGGAAAGGAAAAGAAGGAAGACTTGTAAATCATACATGTTCATGGACTCAGGAACTTCCTCATGTCAGGAATGGCAGATTTTACAAGCTATTTGAAAAGCATGTCAAATATATGAAATAACTATCAGTTTTACTTAGCACTCCTGTAAGCTGTAATACTCTATCTGAAGCTGAGTGACATCAAAAAGATATTAAATTCTTTCTTGCCTTTAATGTTTTTCTTCACATAGAATGTTTCTCATCTATGCAATTCTTATGCCTATTTCATAAAGCAATTGAAGGACACCAATGGGAACCAATCCTTGGCAATGATGTACCTAAATAGTAATGAACTGAATTACTGTTAAGAAGAATATTTGTATATAATAAATAATAGTATTGTTCACATGTCTTTGAGTTACTTAATTCTCAGATGACCCGTCATGAAGAGAGCACATTTTCAATGTATTTGCATTCGAAACAACATACAGTTAAATACAAGCAAGGACACAAATACACAATTATTTTCTGTATTTTTTGAGGACACAACCCAAAGACGTGTTTTTCATGTGTCTAAAGGGAGAATGAATTGCAGACTTGTTCACACATGAGTGTGAAGCTACTATAAAAATTTTTGTAATGAAAATTTTCAATATTATGCACTTTACATGTGTTTGATATTGCAATACATGCGCATTTGAAAACCAAACCAATAATTCTAACTATCTTTAGAATTACTGATTTACAGTATAACAATAAGCAATTAAATGAAATTACTTCTTGCCTATTTTTAAATAAAAAAGAAGATAATACAGCAGACTTGCTGTAGATTGAGTGTCAGAAAAAAAATTTAAAAAAAAAGGAACTCAAGGAGCTTACTTCTACATTCCACTTCCATGAAATGTACTGGGATTGTCAAGGAAAAAATCAAAGAATTGAAAATGCAAATGACTGAGGGTTTTTTTGGCTTTTGGAGTTGGTTCTGTTTTGGAGAGCAGGACATTAGAAACCACATTACTCAAGCCCATATTTTCCCATGTCTTCCTTGGGTTCTTCTGCCATCATTCTCTCAGTCATGTCCAAATTAAGTTTCAGTTGGGTGAATTCTCATCCCAGGACCCATCTCATGAGCGTGGAGCTCCATATGGAAATGCCTTTCTGGTTCCCATCTCCTCCCAGAGTGAGCCAACCTGCCCCTTTTCTCCTCCACAGAACATTTACAAGGTGGGTGCTGCTCAGGAGGAGGCTGTGCCAGATCTCTGGGGATAGAGAGACACCAGAGACACAGAGAGACAGCTGGAACCACCTGCCTTGTCATGGGGAGCTTGTGGGGGTCAATCTTTCCAGTATTTAGGGAGTCTTTTAAGCAGCCATTTTGTTTGTAACTTTCCCTTAAGTAAGGGTAGTTACACCTACTTGTTTTTGGGTTTTTTTAAATGATTTTATTAATCCATAACCTTACTTACTTTATGGTCTTATGAAGTTGAAATCCTTCTTCATCCATTCAGTACAAAATACTAGTGAATTTATGATTCCTGGATAAAAGTAGAATTTCCTCAGAAAAGCCTAAAAATGTTTGAGATTATTCTTTATCCAAAACCATATGTTAGTTTGCTCTCTTCACAAATATGTATTGTAAAAATATATAGCACGTATTTTACTCATGTAAAATTTCTTACAAATCTGAAAAACAATTAGCTATTGCTTTAAGTAGTTCTAGAATTAGTGGTTTAAACTACCATTCATTCAGGTTTAGATGGGTTAATTATTTAACAACACACTTTTATGCAGACAAGCTGCAATGCTTTGTTTCTTGAGTATGGCTTTGCACTCAGGATAATTTAAAATATTAATCGAATGATAAATGAAAGCCTCTTAGTGTCCAGTTATTAATAATCTCCTTTATTATTTAATGGATACTTTACAGCAATTATCTTGAAACTCAGTGGGCTTGACCTTGCTTTCACTGAAATCAATGGCAAGTCTCTTGCAGAGTTCAATGGAGTGTGACTAGACTTGCTATGTAATGAGCTATTATTAATGCCTGATTTTGCTACCATAATTATGCACTGACACTAAGCATATAGTTTCTTACTTATACAAAGAAAAAAAAAAAAGGCAAAACCCCCCAGCTTAATACTTCAGTAAAATATAAAAGCAAACCCAGAATTTTTACCTTTCCCATAAGCATCTTTCCAGGACTATTAATATTTATATGGCGTATTTAATAAGATAGAACACACAGGTTCTTACCAAACAGGTAACAGGATTAATTACTTTCCACAGATGATTTATATTTATGCAAACCCTTTAATGAACTCCATGAGTTATGGAAACTACACCGCAAGGGACAGGAAGACTTAATAACTTGGCATAAGTTATTTAGGTATTTTCCCCATGAACAGAATTAATTCACAGTCTCACTAGAACTTATGCATCCTATTGATACCATTTACATTTGTATTTAAGTCACTAATTCTTATCTTTATCATTATGTGTAGCTGGTTGAGGAGGAGAATAGTAAATAGTGGGTTTAATGAAACTTCCAGTGCAATTTAAGTATGGGTCTGCTTAGACCTTTGCTTCTTTATTGCTACAACAGGAAACTGCAGAAAAGTATATAATGTAAAATGTTAACAGATGATATTCACATATCAAAGACTAACTTGGAGCACAGGAACTGATACAAGTTGGGCACAATCTTTGCATGGATAAATCTACTGTTCTTGGAAATCCTCAAGCCCTAAGGTCTTCGTCATATCTATTTTTCTTTTTTAAATGCTGTAGGTCAATCTCATTAAGTTATAAACATCTTGTTTTACAAGTGGTCCTTTGGGAATGTAGTCATCTCAGACAGAATGTTGAGTATTCTTTCAAAAATTTAGTAGTGCTAAGGATGCCTATGGTACAATATCAGGATGGATACTATTTATTATTTCCCCTCTGGTTTAATGAAGTTGGCAATGTTTTAATTTCACCCATGTTCCAAAACAGAAGTGAAAAGTTTTACTGCATTTATGCAAAAATAAATAAACAAAAAACTCCCTCAAATCTTAGTTTAGACAAATTCAGTGTGACTTGGCATGAAGAAGACACATTTTCACTGCAAAGATGAGGAATTTTATGGCTACTAATTCCACACTGGCTAGCAAGATAAAGGATTTTTAACTCACTTGTGTGCTCTGCTCTGGCTTAGAATTACCATGCAGTCTCCTCTCCCCTGACACCACCAATGTGAGTCACTCTCCCCTGATTACTGCCTTGCTTTGGTTAAAATCTTGCACACTGGTTGCTTTTCAGGAGCCTTTTACCTGCATTGTGAAAATTCAATGCAAGTTAGTAGCAGATATTTCTATTATTTGTGAAGAACAAAGACACTGAAGTATAACAACAAGTTACTTTATTTTTCAGGGTATCCGAAGTAGGTTCTTACATCCTTTGATGAAGATGAAAAAGAGTCCTGAATTGCCAAACAAAGCCTGCTCAGAATGCCTGATATCAGATACACAGTTGGATACAAAGACAGAAAACTACCTCCAGGAAAGCAAATATTTAATTGGTGACCTGTAGCAAATCAGTTGTGTATCTCAAGGTGAGCCATACTTGATATAATAATTTGTTCAAGTCAACAGACTGTGAATGTGTTTTGTGTCTGGAATTTACTAAATAAGGCCAAATAAAGATATAATGATACGCGCCTAATAATTCTAAAACCCAATGCAATCCAATCCACGTGTACCACATTGAAAAGCATGCTGATCTGAAAAAGGTGTGTTTCGGTGATCCCTGTCTCCAAAGAACTCTTACTGGGAGTCTGCATTGTGTTTGTTTCTATTGTTTATAGAATCATAGAATGGTTAAGGTTCAGAGGGACATCTAGTTCCAACCCCTCTGCCAAGGGCAGGGATGCCATTCACTAGACCAGGTTGCTCAAAGTACCATCCAATCTGGCCTTGAACGCTTTGAGGGATGGGGCACTCACAAATTCTCTGGGCAACCTGTTCCTGTGCCTCATCACTCTCACAGTAAAAATTTCTTCCTAACATCTAATTTAAACCTGCCCTTTTCTAGTTTAAAACCATTGACTCTTGTTCCATCAATAAATGCCCATACAAAAAAGTCCCTCTCCCTCCTTTTTATAAGCCTCCTTAAGGTATTAGAAGGCCACAGTGATGTCTCCCTGAAGTCTTCTCATCTCTGGGCTGAGCAGTCCCAGCTCTCTCAGCCTGTCTTTCTAGGAGAGGTGCTCCATCCCTCCATCCCTCTGATCATCTTTGTGGACCTCCACAGGGCCCACTCTAACAGGTCTACGTCTTGTGTTGAGGACTCAGAGTTGGATGCAGCACTTCAGGTACTGCTCACAAGAGCAGAGCAGAAGGGTAGAATCACCTCCCTTGACTTGCTGGCCATGCTGATTTTGCTGCAGCTCAGGATGTAATGGGTCTTCTGGGCTGCCAGTGCACATTCTTGGCTTGTGCCCAGTTTCTCACTCATGAGAACTCTCAAGCACTTCTCCACAGATCTGGTCTCCAGATTCCAAAGTCCACTCAAAAAATCAAGAGAGGTTTTGTGATCATCAGCTGTCTCTTTGAGAATTCTAGGAAGAAGCCCATCAAGTGCTATAGATTTATATGGATCAAGTTGGAGCAGAAGATTTTGCACATTTTCAGGGTCAGGTGGGAGTTGACCATTCTCACAGTCATGGTCCTCCAGCTCAGGGCACTGAGATTCCCTTGGTCTGTCAGCCAAACTTCTTACTGGGAGTGGTTCCTTGACCATGAAAAATCCTCTGACTGGTCTGGAAATGGCTGGTGAGACTGCTAGTCAGTCCAGAGTAAAATTATGCCAGGAACATATTCCTAACACTAAAGCTTTGTCCTATTTAGCGGGCTGTTTGTAGCACGACCATGCTGGGTTCTACAGAAGTGCATAATGAGAGAAGGGTCTTGTAAATCTCTGTGTTTTAGTGTTTTGGCAGTAACAAAAAGCATGGATTTGCAAAAGGAAAGCTAAATTACTTTCCTTACATTTTCAAGCCCTCCGTAGTAATTGCATTTTCTAAGATTTATTGCATAAATAATTTTCAATTCACTTTATTCACATAAAATTCTCACTGGAGTCATAGAAACACAGAATAGTTTGGTTTACCAGGGACCTTTAAAGGTCATGTAGTCCAACCCTCCTTGCCATGAGCAGGGACATCTTCAACTAGATCACATTGCTCAGACTTGGATGTTTCCAGGGATGAGACACCTACCACCTCCTTGGGCAATCTCTTCCAGTGCTTCACCACCATCAACATAAAAAAAATTCTTACTTTTAGTCTAAAGCTGCCCTCTTTTAGTTTAAAATCACCACCCATTATCCCATGGCTACTGACCCTACTAAAAAGTCTGTCCTGATCTTTCTTATAAGATCCCTTTAGGTACTGGAAAGTTGCAATAAAGTTTCCCTGGAGACATCTCTTCCAGACTGAACAACTCCAACTCTCTCAGCCTTTCCTTATAGGAGAGGTCCTTCATCCCTCTAGTTATCCTCATGGACCTCCTCTAGACCTACTCCAAAAGGTACATGTTTTTCTTATTCTGAGAATAGCTTCTTCCACAAGAGGTCTATTGTTTTCAGTATGACTATTGATTAAATCTTCAAAAAATAAATATTTGAATGTTGAAGCCAAACAGATATAAAACTGGAGCATTCCCTATGTGCTGTTGTCAAGTAGTTACATTACTGAGTAATGTAATTCTGAGAATAGCAACTCCCTTATGATGTGTTGCACTAATTCAACTCCTTTATGATGGATTGGAGCAATACATAACCCAAAAAGACTCATTTTGGAGATCAGTTCCTCAAGAGACGGAAGAGTCTGGAAATAAAGAATCCCAGGTAATCAATAAATAGTAATTATAAAACTTAATGGAATATTTGAGGAATAGATTTGCTGACCATTAGATGGAAGAAAGAGACCATAAACAAATTGGTAAATTGTTCATCAGCCATTAAAAATCTTAGGTGACATGATCTGTGAAGGTCTAAGCTTCAACTATTTTTGTCCTTGTATTGCAGCAAAGGTCCTTAAAAGAAGTGGTCCCAAGACTAATTGAGTGGATGGACAGTGAAATATCTTGCTTTGTATACTTGTAACACATTCCTCCTTTATGTAACCAGAGAAGATAAACAACAACATTCCTTTACTTTGCTATGCTTCTTTTCACTTGTTTTCCTCCCAATATTTTTGTAGGCACTGCAGCCTGGCTTTTAGAGCTCTGAGTACTACTTCTTGCTTTGTCAATGGTTGACCCCAAAGCTGGACTAATAACTTCTCCACACTTACTTTCTTTTTTTTAAATGTAAAATCGCAGGATCACAGAATGGTTAAGGTTAGAAGGCAGCACAGTGGGTCATCTGGTCCACCCTCCCTGCTCAAACAGGATCATCCTAGACCACATTGCACAGGGTTGTGTCTAGATGTTCTTTCCCCTCACGGGGAATGAAAATATCTTTATGACTTTTGTCAGGTCAGAGCTTCCAGAGTTGTAGTATATATTGACTTACAGAACTAATAGTGAATATTTGGAATAATTTTTACAATAATGTAGCTCTATTCAGTAAGGTCAATAGGCACTTTTAAAATGAGGAGCTCTAAAGTGTTCTGCTTAGCATGGTATGCAATAAGAATTGAAGAGAGAACAGATTTTGTACTGTTAAAAGATCATCAACAAATGATGAATGATGTTGAAATAATACTAACACCATTTTAGTGTGCTGATTTCTTGGCAAAAGGTTATTCAGTAAGTGGAAGTGTGGTACTGGAAGTCATTGCCAAAACAATCCCTTATTCAATGTGCTGCACCACTCAATCATGGTTATGTCTTAGATTTAAAGCACAAAAGCAGATAATTCAATTCTGTGTTGGCCTACACTCTCTACTGCACCCTAAGCTTTTGTCATGCACCTAAAGGAGCCTAAAGGAGCAGATTTTGAAGAATCGTAATGTTTTTCTCCTTGTAAGCCAGTGTCTGTAGGTAGGTGGTAAGAGTTGTCCTAGGTGGACTTCTGATGTCAACAAAAATGCAAAAACCACCATGTGAAAAACTGCTGAAATCCTCTGAGATATGAAGTAGCTCAGATGAGTACTTCCCATATTCCTTTCATCTCGTAGTTACAACAGGTTATTGTTAAGTTACTAGATCCATCAACAGGACTACTGAAAAGAAGTTACACTAGTCTATCAGAAAAAGGTTATAGCAAAGTCACTAAGTTGGACAAAAAGTCTTCACAGAATTTCTCTGACCAAAGAATAAATAACATGTTTACCACTGCTATTCTTTGGGTGAAAAAAAAGAAGGGGAATCTTTTTTCATACCATTGCTTCTCATCCTTTGCCTGCACTTGTAGCAGCACCCACAGGCTGTCTCCTGGACACCAGCAAATGCATAGTTGAAAGCTTCCTTTGGGAGAGAGTTTGGCTACACCCACATTTAAAAGCAACACATATTTTTTTAAGAAATAAGATTTCTAAACTGGGACTTAAGTAGAATGTAAAACTTTGAACAGAATGTGAATAAAGCTTAGATATGAGCTGGGTTTTGGAGATGCATATTCCCCTTAGCAAGAAACTTGGGAATAGCAACCAGTGTTTCAAACATTTTACTCTCAATAAAGTGCCCTAATTTCTAGGCTACAACAGCCACATCCTGCAGGCAGGCTCTCCTTGCATGTCACCATCAGGTCAATATTGCTTTCACCACGCTGGGACATATTCAGTCGGAAAAAACAGTTCTTCTATGACCTAAGCATAGTGGTGAGCTTGTACTTTATTCTTATGCCCCACAGGGTGCCAAGAAGTTTTTGTCCTCCTTCTCATGGTGTCTGCATGCTTCACCACTCAGAGCAGTCCCACATCAGAGAGGAGGTCTGGAGTGAAGAAGTGAGATGTAGTTGCAGGACCACTGTGGCTGCACCACCTTGACCCTTGCTCAGCAAAACTTACAGCTTCTTTTGGTCACAACATCATCACAGCCTACAGGATCACAGAGCCAGTTTCTACCTGTCCTCACTCCCTCGGAGTTAATATCTCACCACAAGAGAGGAAGGAACATTTGGAGCTTGAGGACTTGGAACCAAGGCAGACAGAAAAGGACTTGCCCCCAAGATACTACCTTGTAGAGAACAGGGCTGCAGACTGCCAGTTCTAGGGCTCTACTTGGAAAGGAAAGGGAAATCAGCCAAGTTGACATGTCTAACTTGCAGATCTCATCTGGCTCCATCACTTCCTGAGATTTCTCAGCATGTTCCTCTTCATGATTCTTGGAGATACTCCAGGAGTATTATTCATAGTTACTACACTGAATGAAGTGCACTTTGTTGAGTATGCATTTTTTGTTGTGGTTTTCTCAAATAATGATGTATTTGGAGAATGAGAGAGACATGGTCCATTTCAGAGAAGGAAGGTAGAGGTGGTTGAACTGCTAGAGGTAGAAAATTGCCTGACTTGGAATTTTTACTCTGGATTAGCTTTTGAAAAAGTTAGGTGATGTGTGTGGATGCTTATGAAACTTCATATTTACATTACAAGAGTTTCTGAACAATATGGAAGTAGTATTAACAAACTCTGCCAACCCTTTGAACATTTTAAGGAAGGGATAACAACATTTTAGCACTTCCATTTATTTGACAAAGTTTAGGCAAGATGTAGACTGTTCTTATAAATATCTCTGGTATGAAATAACCAAACATACCTCATAGGTTTCTAGGTCAGTGGTAGATAAACATATATTTAACTCATAAAGAGCAAAACAAACAACAACTTTAAAGCAGACATGAACTGATAAGATGCTAACAGTGACAAAATGAGCATATGACTTTGCTAGTTTGCGAATTCCTAACCAATACTTAATAATTCTGCTTCAAGGTACATGCACCTTACCAATAACATTATCTATAAAAAGTGACATGGTGTAAATTGTATCCCTCTCACAATGTTGACTACTTAATTGCCCGTATCCATTGTGACAGTGTTGCCCTGTCAGCATGCTAAGTAATTGAAAAATTGTTTGGTGGAAGATCAATACAACTTTAACAAGAAACAAATATGATACAGTACTGAAAGAAAGCAAATAACCAAATTTAGCAACTGTGATTACCTCCTGAAGACGCACAGGCATTGATTGGTGTTGCATGGCTTCAATCATGGGTTTTTCAAATGTTCGTAGTTTGAAAGCACTATTTCTTCTGGCAGGACCAGACTGGAGAGATAGGTGAAGTTGCTGAATTTTTTACTTGAAAGCCATATATTGTCTATTTTTAATTAAAACAGCTAATGGTCTTTATTGATTCCTTAAATGTGTTATACTAGATAAACCATTTGTACTTATCCTTAGTTATTTATGTTTAAGCATTTTAGAGCTTCATTAAATGTTTTAACACAGAATATTTGGTGGAGAGAGATCAGCAGAAGTCTAATAAACTACCTAGCTTCTCTGAATATTTTAAACGTACATTCAAACACACAGAGATGAGCCTTGCAGTACTTTTACTTGCAAAACAGTAGACATCACCATTCAGCCAACACTCTTCTCAGAAGTCATACCTGCATAAGAAAATGTAAATTCAAAATGCTTTTAAGGTAATTTTATGCCATTATGTCCCCTAGGTTTTGAACTTTATCTCAGATTCACTGTGTTATGAGTTCAAAGGAACATTAAACATCAATTTCATATATATATATATATATATACATACATACATACATTTTAATTTGCCAGGAATTTACATTACCTTATAACTTAGAAGTATCAAAACATTGTGTGATACACTCAGATAGGGGCCAACAACTATATTTCTTAATAAGTTAAGGCTGAGGATTTAAAAGGTATACTGCCCCTCTGAAAGTAGAATATAGGTGCTGAGACATATACAAGGTAGGTATGATCACAAACGAGGGCTCATTTGTCACTTTTATGTTAAATGCAAATTTCTTATTTAATTCTAAGATATTTGACAATCATGTAAATTACATAATAGCAAACATATTTAGAAAAAATATAAAAGCAAGCCCTTCCAGAAATTTCTATATATATTAACTCTTTTCAGTGTGCTGTGTTTTCCAAAAAGTTTATTATGTTGGTTTAACAGTCCAGAGGAGTTCTTTCTGTTTAATTTCATTTCCCTTTGAGAACACTCACACTAGTGTACATATTATATGATAATTTTCACAGACATAATTAAAATAATTTGGTTTGAGAAAGATAACACAAGATATGAGACAAAATTCAATATATGATTATTAAAAACAGTCTATGGAAAAAATTCATATATGTAGCTCATGTTTTTTTCTCCATAGCCGTCATTTAATTGCATCTATTTCTTCTTAATGCAATAGGAAATACTAGCCTCTGAATTTAAACTTCCAGTTCTTCACAGTTATCAGTATGTACAAAATCCACATTTCTCTTATGTCAAAACAAGCCATCCATCTTTTCAATAGCAAAACCAAACGAAAGACAAAGTATTTACAAAGATGGCTGAAAGGATTTAATCTGGCTCAGCCTTTTTCTTTGAAGTTCTCTACCTGAGGACACTTTGAAAATAAAATCAGGAAAGTCAGCATAAATAGAGTTGAAAAATAATTGATCTATGACTACTCCTATCCAGCTCAGATTAAATCCATAGAGTCAGAGCAGAGATTAATTGTCCATGTCTGCCTGTGTATGTGGCAGATATCTCAGAATCTAATGTTACTTTTTTCTGAGGCTAAAACATCTCTTAGATTATCTCTTATTTCCCAGTCTAAAACAGAAGTCCAGAAACCCAAGTGACTGTAAAGAACTGATTCTTATGGGCAAACACTACAGTATTACAATGATCATTCAAAGTGGTTGTAGAAGTATGGTGTTTCCTCTTCATCAGTCAGGTAACTGTGCTTCCATATTTCACAGAGACTAACTGGGCACAATTATGTGGTACAAAGGAAGAAAAAGCCTGTTCTTACATGTCTTCACTGGAATTGCACTGACATTTATTTTCGTTGTTGTAGAGCCAGAGCCGGATGGAGTCTTCCACCTGCAGCTGAAGAAGGCCTTGGGATGAGAGAGGAGGTGAACTCGAAGTTCAGATCTTTGCCTCCTCTCCCATGCACCAAGGACTCCTTGCAGTGGGTGACTTACTGTTTGACCCATGTGAAATTCCAGGCCACATCCTGCATTAGCCAGAAAATCCTCACTCCTGCTGATCTGTTTAGGCTGTGGTCCAGGATGTGCCATAACCGTGGCAGGCAAAGGTTGTGGGTTTGCTGCCTCTGGCATGACTGCATTTTCAGCTGCCAGCAGCAGTACAGTCTAGCACAGAACTTTGTGAAGCTTAAGACCTTCATTGGAGACTATGGCTACAGTGAAGAAAGAAGGAGGAAATACAGTGTAAAGGGAGGGCAATAAGAAGAATAAGGGCCTGAAGATAAGCCTTCATCCATGAGGGTATAGTTCTAAAATCAACATAAAGCAGCAGCTGTTTGGCTCCTGGGAGACCATTAGATGGTATTCCTCCCATTTTTACACAGATTTTTGTAATATATTCTAGGGATCTATCTCATACCTGCAAAATGTGTCTGTGTATGTGGATCTGTGAATTACTTCTAAGGAACAAAATAAACAAGAAAACCAAGTCTGTTAACAGTAGTTGTATGTCCATCACATGTTCCTGTCTTCTTGGATGGTGTCAGGATCTGTAATCAAAAAGAGGTTAGAAACTGCAAGGCTGTGGCACTTTTTGCACTTCTGTAAATGTTGTAATGCATCTCACTGTGCTTCTCTCTTCTGCAAATCTATGCCCTGTGCAGCAGTGTGTACTCAATACTACACCACGGTTTAGCAAAAGGTTTCTGTGTCAGATCTGTGTCGTGGTTCATTTTCAAGTAAGGAGGGAGGAGAACATACAATGATTTATAAAACCATATGAGGTGAGTGGCGCCTCATTTCACACCTAGTTTTGTTGAATGAAAGATTTAATTCATACTTCATTACCCCCAAGGAACTGATAGAACTGAAATGTGTTTTGATTAATGTTCATAAAACCTAAATAACATGAGCTCATGATCTTCCAGCTACAAAGAGGTTATACAGATTCAAATAGAAATCTTGCAATTATTTTTTTATATTAAAAAATTGAAATGTCATCATTTTGATTAGGTTGGTTAGGTTGATGACCTGTTGTTTTGAACTGAAACATTGACCAAAAACCTACACCATATTTAATTTGATGACCTCTGTAACTTAGCATGCATTTACTGATTTTTTCATCCCTCTATTTCTAAATCACTATGAGAATACAATTTTTTTTTGGTGTTAGTCTCTACTTTGCCACACTTTGGAATGTTCTATCAAGAAGTCTGATAGAGCATTTCAGGAGACAAATAGAAGAATATATTTCTCCTATTTAAATGGTAAGAAGTTATAAGCATGACTATTTCTTTTCCAATAAAATTACTTCAAATCATTGACATTTCACTTTTCTGAGTACATATTTTCTGGATAAACATCAGTTAGTCTTCTTTCCCTATGCATTCATTTCATTCTACCAGGTTTTATCTGACCATTTTTTATCCCAGTTTCAGCTGTCTGAAGCAGGGTTCTTTTTCAATGCAGAAGACAAATCTATGTTGTGTGAGGATTTCTTAAAAAGTTAGATGATAGCAGATAGAAGTTATCAATAAAGGTCTAAAGAGATTTTTAACAGTAAATGAATTAGAAAGAATACATTAAGCCTTTTCTTGCAGAATAATCAATTATTTGGGAAATATTTAAAGAATTAGTTTTATATTCAGTTTCACTGTAGCAAGAATAATAAAGCTTTGAAACATGAATTTGGTTTTCCGGACTGTATCTCTGTGAAAGAACTATCATATTTAAGAAGTTGTAGCAATAATAAATACAAATGCAATGTAAAAGATATAAATCACTATGACAGTCACCCTGTGTAGCTAGGTCTATTATGAAGAGGAATATGCAGAAAGCAACCTACTGCTGAACTTCCCCAGTACATAGCACTGACTTTAAGCATGGCTGTCAGAGGCTGGCTATTGATACCTGATTTTAGTCATAATATTATAACACAGTTTTTCTTGCAGCTTTGAGGAAGCTTTCCTAGCTGAAGCAATTTAATAATTTATTTTTACAACTCAACCATTGTCTTTCTTAGCCTTAACACAATCTTTTCCTCTGTGTTATCTCCTTTTTAAAGACATTTCTAAGTTTATCTAAGGATTGCACTTTTGGTGGTTGCTAATCTGTCACACATAAATATCAAATAACATACTAAGTAATATACAGCAAGCCACATCAATTAAGTCAAAATGTGTGCAAGCATCCTATGACTGGATTTAAAAGCTACAGGTATTACAGAACAGACCTGGCGCTGACAGGAAAGGAAGAACATTTGCAAAACACTCCAAGCGTTTCTCCCAGCACACTGTTCAGCAGAGACCAAACACAGTTTGGGAAATCTGTGAAGAAGCATCACGAGAGATGTGCCAGTCCCTGCCAGGGCCTTTCTTACATTGCTTTAGTCTCAGTCCAATTACAGGAAAGTTCATGATGGTTTGCTGAGAAGTATATTGCAGCTTTCTCTCCTATATAGATCTTAAGCCAAAAAGCCTCTGTAAAGTACTCCACTAATTAGGGATTCAGGAACTTTCATCAAGATCTATTGAATTTTCCCAAGCAAAGCATCCTGTATGTGCTCTAAATCCATAAACATCACTGAGGTAATATTGTTTGGCAACACTTCAAAAGTTTATAAATAATCCCTATCATTTGAGATTTTCAAGTTCTGTGTAACATATTCCTCATGATAATTTTTATCTTCATATCTACCTACTTTTTTAACAGCTGGTATGGAAAACTAGTTTCAAAACATGCAATATTAATAACAATATATTGACTACACAGACAGATAGAAAAAGAAGCTAGATGAACCAGTCTAGTTAGCAAATGAAAACATAAGATCCTAGTAAGCTGATATTTCATATTTATTAATGCATAAAAAAATTCAAAGGTCTGTATCAGATGAGACCTTATTCCACTGTGTTCTTCTGAGAGCTTTACATTTGCGCATAAAAATTGTTTCCCCCTCATCTTGCAGTAGTTACCATCATCACTAAGATGATATTCAGTGAAGGTCTTACAAACCCCATAAACACACATAAACACTTGTTTACCATAAATGCATATAGATCTATGTCACTGTCATAGTAAAATGACAGGCAAAGATGCAGCTCCCACAAATGACCTCCCCATTAATTGCCAGCCTTTTTCAGTGGTGACATGAAAGGCAATAAAATTTATAACTGAAACTGTTTCCCTGAACAAATCTGAGATTTTCACAATTTCTTGATAGAAATTGTTGACATAGGTAGTCTTAGGTCACTTCAGAGTATAACTTTTCAGCATAATATTGTTTCCAGCCGTTACCACTCACAAGTCTCTTGCAAGTATTTAGTTTTAGACACAAGGTAAAGACTGTTCCTTCTGAAAAAAGTATGACTTAGAAGCCAGAGGGCAAATGGACACATCAGCAGTACCAAAGAGATGTAATGAAAGTAAATGAACTACAATAAATAAAATAAAAATAATATTTGAAGGAGACTGTTGAACCAAGATACCTGGTGTCAAACATGTTCATATTTGTGGACATGCACCAAACTGGTCTGGCAAACTCATTTTGAGAAACCTTGATGGGCCCATCTAAAAACATCAGATTTTTACCTCAGAGTTTGATCCAGCTCCCAAAACATGGCAACTACATTCAGGAAATGAACTGATGCCCTAGACAGTACTGAGGCCAAACATAACCCTAAAGTTGATGATATTTTAAGGCAACTGTAGCATGCCCTAGAGTAAGGCAATGCAGTGTCATTTAACAGTTGTTCAGAACCCCTTATACTGTTAGTTCTGACTATGATTTAGATATTTGTAACTCAAACAAAAGCAAGATTTTTAATTGGAATAAAAAAGTACAACCAATCGTCTTTGCAAATTTCAGGAAGATAACCTATCCTAACATGTTGGGCTTATTCAGGGGAAAACTAATGCAGTGAAGAAAGTGCATTTTTCAGTCCCTCTCTTAAAAGCCACTTACCTATTTTTAATTCCATTTTCCTCAAATTCACCAGATAAAGTCTGTCTGTGAATGTCAGAGGCAATAAAAATATTTCACTCCTCACTTAATAGGATTGTCTTTGAAAGAAAAATTGAAAGGTGTGCTATATTTTGAGTAAAGGGAATCAAGAAGCTGTTATGAAGACATAAAGCAGAACACCCCTCCCAAAGATCAAGCACACATCATTTGGCTTGGATGTGGGAAACACACTATGAAGTTCTATAGCTTGTGCTCTGCCATAAGTCACACCAGATGATCATGAGGCTCCCTTTTATTTCCAAACAAGTATGGATTTATTGTCACTATAATAAGTCCTCTTCACACTATTCAGGCAGTGTAAAGTGCCTTTTAAATGTGCATAAATTACATTTACTCTCACTTAAAGGACACTTTATCCTGCCACAACTCTGTTAAGGACCTGTGATTTATATTAAAATCAGCCCCGTAAATATTCTAGTTCTAGGTCCATAGATTTTAGATCCAGGAGGAACACATAATGGCCTCAGTCACTTCCCACACAATACAGACAGTAAAATTTAATTCAAATAATTTCTTATTCAGATTTGATTAGATAAATCATTTATACTTCAAAGACGCATCTCAAGCTGAGACCTGAGACCAAATGAGTTCATCTTGTTTCCTACAGAGTGATTGCAGCAACCGTGTGCCTACAAACCTGAACCT
This sequence comes from Sclerurus mexicanus, assembly GCA_013396755.1. NCBI lineage: Eukaryota > Metazoa > Chordata > Aves > Passeriformes > Furnariidae > Sclerurus > Sclerurus mexicanus. Next base: position 2,895,571 of record VWZF01001696.1, on the reverse strand, counting down.
TAATTTCAAGCTGCATTTATCCAGTGTCCACTTATAACTAGAGAATCATATTATACATTGTCTTCTAGATGAAAGAGCTCTTTACCATCAAAACACTCTCTGCGACTTCTCTGCACAGATCACTCTCAAATCCCTTCTTAAATGTCTCTTTGGTTTGTGCTGATTTAAGGTCTTCACACAGTGCAAGACTCCATGGCCTTGAACAACTTTTTTAAACACTTCTTGGTTTTTAACATCCGTTTATAAGGTGATCACAAAAGAAAAAGCTGTCCACAATAATATTAATCTCTTCTACATAATGTTACCTCCCACTTCCTTCACCTAGTTCCCCCCAACATTTGTGTTCGAGCCCTGTTATAACCAGTATCTAACCAAAATTCAAAATTTAATAAACCAGGACTGTGGAAAAAAAATTGCATTATTCTCTCTTCAGAGTACCCTGCTCTTTATTGTAATATCTATGCCAATAACAGAAAAGATCATCCTGCAGAACATATTCCAAGTGCTTAATTCCACTTCCAGGAGACTTATCTGGTGCTCTTCCAAGAGAAGATTAAGCCTTTGCTCTTTATTGTTCTTATTTTTTATTTGTATTTTGGATGATACAATTATTACCCCATATATAGAATTGGCATTAAAGAAACATCAAACAGCAACTTATATTTAACATACTAAGCACAGACAAAATGCTTAGTAAGGATGTGTGATTCTATGTTCTGGGCAGGCGATTGGTTTCAACACCTCAGATCACATTTCAGAAATGTTGGAAAAATTATTCTGCTCTGTACCGCTGGGAGTATTAGAAAAGTCCTTGAAGGATTCATTTTTACTGAGACTAAGTGAAAAAGACAAGGTGGCATCACACAGGGTAAATGAAACAGCCAAGGTGAAAGAAACAATTAAGCAAGTAAAATTTCATAAATCCCTAGGCAAGGCAGCAAAATTCTGCTGGCACAGCTCTTTTGTTTTTTTTAAAGAAATTTGTTCTCCGTTTCCATGCCCTGCACATATCCGCAAGAATAACAGTATCACTTATCTGCAGTCTATCTTGGAGACGTCAGCCCCTCTAACACACATCAGTGAAAGAAGAAATTCAATGAAATGCGTCTCACGAAAACCAACTGCACTATTACAGCATAAATCTACATGTTTTTACTGGAGTGCTAGTGGCAAATCAGGCAGCAAAAATCCTCAATTATAAAATGTTTTTGGGAAACACTGATTTCACATTGTTCATTGCCATCTGTCAGAATTGCAGTTGATATCATCAAAAGCAGCTGCTGTCTTTTCCATTTCAGTCTCAGAGTATATTAAGAAGTCTAGAAATGTGCATTGTCTTGGCATTGAAAATGGAAAATTTAACTTGTGTGTTTGATACTTAAGTTTTCAAACCATGCCATACACAATGTTAATGGACAAGCTCTGCCTACTCCAAGTTATACCACCAATAAAAATTTATGATTATTTACAGAGAGGCTTGGATAAAAAAGAACATTTTCAAATGAAAACATATACCTTTATTTGATGACACAGTCTGATTTGAAATATTCTGAGTGTTGGTAATAACTTGCTGTATTGTTCCTTTCTACCATTTAAAGCTATAAAGCACCATTTAAATAAGGTTGTACTCCTTCTACCTCTTGGTTCTCATTTTTATGCGCTGTCAGTGTTTGAAGAAATACTTTATATTCCTTTAGGAATGTCTTTGCGGCCAGGAGAAATTGTATTTTATAGTTCTGATGGGAGAATTACAAAGTGATTTGCCACTTTTACTAGAGGAAAGAAAGATGGAAAGAGAAGGGTTAGTATTCATTAAGAACTGCAAAGGGATGTTGCAGTTGCAGTTTTCCATTTAAGATTAACTCCATCCCCACAGCGTTCCTGAACAAAGTAACTTGAGACACTGCTCCAAACTGATCCAATTCAGGTTTTGAAGTAACTTTGCACAACAAATTAATAAATGTTCTTCACTTCTTTCAGGCACATTTTAGTTTGCTGTCTGGGTTTCCCTGTGACTTTGTGGAGTACCTTTGTGTGAGAAAACCTTCCTTAGATACCACTGTGATTGCCACAGTGGAAGATTTTTCTAGACACTGAGAATAACCGGCAAAAAACAAAGACAAGACTCAGAGACAATGTCTATATTTAGGCCAAAATACAAATGAAAAATACTACATTGTTTTTATTCTGTGTTGTTTAAATCTCATTATGTATTTGCAGAAATATTTTAACTAAAGTATTTTTAACAGTATGCTAGGCCTCTCGAGAGCACAAAATCTGCTGAGACACACTGCTCACTGGCTACAGATGTTCTGCTGCACATTGGGCACAGCAATATCCTGTGTGTTTTCTTTGCTGGAAGACTGTGCTTTAACCAGGCAATGTTAATTAAATGATGCTCTTCTAACTCCATAAGGATATTGGAAAGCCATAGACAAAGTGGAGAATATAAAAGAAGTATTTTATCATTTCTTTCTCCAGGGAAATTGAATCTCTAGTAGAAAGTCCATGAGGGAATCCTGTTACAAACCTTTACTTTAAATATTGCATTTCCTCCAGTTTGTACAACTCAGTAATTATATACAGTGCCGTCTAATTGAAATTTATGCTTAAGGAAAAGGTAGGATGCTTTTTCTTTTCTTTGATGGTTTATACTAGTCACAAAAAACTTTCTAAGAACCTAGGTAAAATTGATACAGGCATTTAGAATCTAGGAAAACAATCTGATCCACAGATACAGGTGTCTGTTTATTTTTTAATCTGAGTTCTACACTGAACTAAAAAGCATTGATATGCACTGTAAAGGCAAATAATTCTCCCTGACTCTGGTGCAACTTGACATTCATATTACTGATAAACTTTAGTGACCACTGACCTGGGGATCAAGGTAAAATGAAGATGAAAAAAAGTGATACAAAGAAGTCTGCAAGTAGTATTGCTTTTTACTCTGTAGGGCTGTATTTTCACATCCTTTCATAGCTGCCAGGCTAATGATTTGCAAATCTGTTTAGATATGGATGTTAACTTATTTGTCTTTAAATCACTGTACAGAAAAAGTAGTTTAACATTATTTGGATCTTGTAAGCAAATCGATAATGCTAATACAGCAATAGACTTTTATAGACATCCTCTGACTTTGCAGTGCTTACAATGACCATTCATTCTGTGGATGAGAATGTAGCCAGCTTTCTCTCTTTGGCTTCTCATGTTACACTAGAGAAGCACTGAAAGCACCTGCCACATTTAAGATGGTTTCAGTGAGACAAGAGCATAGAAAAACAATGAGAAACACTAAAGGAATGCAAGTCCCAAATATTAACTCTTAAAATGACAGAGATTTCCTCCATCACACATTCAAAACATTATGTTAAACTATCTTCTCCTCCTATTGATCTAGCTAAAGTGGATTTTGTCAGAGTTCCTGTGATACAAATAGGCTCAAAAAGACTTTGCATTACAGTTGGATAAAGGAGAAAAATCTGAAGGCAGTGTGTAGAGGCAAGGGAAAGTGACACTAGCACAGTGCTAATAACACTAAGGTTGCATGTTCAATCCCCATATGGGCCATTCACTTAAGAGTAAGGACTCAATGATCTTTGTGGGTCCCTTCCAGCTCAGAATATTTTGTGATTCTGTGTGATTCTGTGATTAGAACTGAATACTGAATACAGGGAAGCCTGTTTGCTTTCTGCAGTATGTACTCTTCACAGCTTCATGATGGTATCAACAATACACAGGATAAAAAGATTCAAATTATGCAGAGAAGACAGGGGATTCAATTGCAGAGTAGCTGCAAAGACAGCAAATTGCTTTATCCTTTCACTCCCAAATTACTGCCCAGGCATGCTAGCAACTATATTTTAAACCAGTTTCAGATTATACATTAAGAAGTGTGATTATTATGAATGAAGATGGTCATGATGATGGTGTTGATAATAGTAAACAATACTAGTGACATAACAGTAGAAGAAAAAACAAATGAGAAAAGCACAAGTTAGAATTTTAGCTCAGCTCATCACCTGGCTGAGGACCCTCATTTACCCATTGAAACTGTAAGCCCCTATCCTTGATAGTCATATATTAATAGCACAGCCAGTGCATAAAAACGTAAAGACCCTTTCAAGTCTCTAAGTATTTTGTTAAGAAACATCTGAAGTGAAATGACAATGACAGTTCTGTTAGAATCCAGATGTTTCTTCTGTGAGGATAAATACATGTTACAATACAGACAAGAGCACAATAGTTTTCATTACCATCTCCAAAGTGTAAGGATTGGTTTCTCTTTTGCCAGTTTTTTTCCAAACATTTTCAGTTATTCAAAGATCTCAAGAATTATGCCTTTTTTTTTTCAAAACCTACCTTGTACGTTCCCTCCCCTATTAACACATGTCCAAGTAACTCTGTTGTCTAAAACTAATTAGGCCCAACAGGAAATAAAATGCCATCAACAGTTTCAATGAAACTGAATATTAGGTTGAAAATGTTCATGCCCTAACAGAGGCTGCTGTGGGCTGAGCACATATTGGAGGGCTCTGGGAACACACGTGTTCAGGGAGTGCCACTAAATTCTCTGCCAGTCCTTTGGTACCTTCCACTTTCACTCTCCATTAAAAAATACTTCTGGAGGATGGCTTCTGAATTTGCATTCACTGCTTTGCTCTCATCCAAAACAGTTGCTGTCCTCAAAAACAGTTATCCACCATGCAATAAGTGCTGAGGTCTGCAAGACTTCATATTGTGATGGCCATTCATTTGCATAGAGGGATGGACCCCAAACTTCTATTCACTGAGAGTGAAATAGCAACACCTCTTCATAGCAGGCTCACACATTTGCAAATTTTGCACCTGTTGTTATCCATCCCACAGACAATGCAATCCACCTTCCCTGTTTCTGAGCTTATCTACTGCATCCAGAATGTCATGTAAATGAGGATAAAAGCAGCCATAGCAGAGAAGACTACCAAAATCTCATGGTCCATGTCCTCTTCCCTAAGAAAAAACAGCTAGGAGAAGTAGCATCTGTACCTCCAGAGTACCTTTGTTGAGCAGTTGAGCACTGGCCTGTGTGCTGAAGTAAGGCTGCAGTTCCTTCAAACTGTGCACCATGAGCATGCTTCGGATGGCAAGCTCTAGTGAAAATGAAGGTATCACAGGAATATAGAGTAGATGAAGGAACCTCCACACAAAATCTCTCATATTCTGCATCACTCCTGTTATGCTGTCCCACTTGCTAAGGTAGATACAGACTAATTTAACAAACTAGTCACTTCCCCTCAGAGGTGAGAGATTAGGCACTGGAAATTTAAACCCACCTAAGCTTCATATTGTCCTTTGTGGAGGCCATGGCATCAAGTGAGCTCCAGGTATTGCAGTTTGGTCTTTGTTAGGTGCTACAAAGCTAGGGTTTCTCAGGAAAATTCATACAGTGAATTGTGAGTTAATTGTAAGAATATCAAGGTGCCCAGCTAGGACAGTGATGGGGTCCCCCAAAGACTTTTTTTTTTCTTTTTTCTTTTTTCTTTTTTTTTTCTTTTCTTTTTTCTTTTTTATTTTTTATTTTAAGACCAGAATCTGTACTTTTGGCTTTGCAATGATGATGCATTTGTCAGGACAGAAGTCACAAGGTACTAAAACCAGCTTAATTCTCCTTAAAACTCAGTAAAGGACATTTTAAGAGATCCCCTGCAGTCCATTTTCTGATTAGCAATATAGCCAGCACATGGAATATGGATCACATCTCAATATAACTTTGAAGCCACAAATGGCTGCAGCTCAGTCTACGCTGTAAGCACTGATAACTGAAAATGTGACTTCTTTAAAAAAAAAATTAAATTTTCATTTAATAGCTGACTAAGGCATTTTGATCCTATGCAACTGAAACTCCAGTGAGAGTTTTGTATCCCATAGTTCTGATCCTGAGGCTGCTCATGGGATGACCTTGTCTCCCCTGCCAAGAAACCTCCATCTCTGTCACTGTTCCTGCTCCCTCACTCCACCCCCAAATCTGGCAGCATGTTCCCCAAATAAAGCAAGGTAAATAAAAATAGCTCTTTCCTTCTTTCTTGCTTGAAGAGAGGTTTCCTGTGTATTTGTAGTACTACCTGAATTTCCTTCTGCTGGGATACTGCCAGTAATGAGGAAGTTTTATTTACCTTAGATCACAAATCTTAGCAATGACCAATTTATTTCTGCATGTGCTTGGAGACCATTGGAACTCTGAACCACAGGTCAGTATAGAATTGAGTGCAGCTGTCAGGAAACTCTCAGGAGCTTCCAAATTACTGCATGGAGGATTACGTGGTTTCAATTCTGCACTCCCTGCAGCTGAGTTGGCAAAATCCTCTCTAAAACCCAAACTGTGAAGCAATACAATAAGCATTGGTTATGTGCCAGTTAATGTAAGCTTACCTTGTAAGTAAGAATTTGGCAGATGGAGCAGTTCCTTAGGAAATTAGAACTTCATAGTCTAGCAATTAGATAGTCTCAGAGATAAATAAACAACAATATCATGCAATATATAAAGCACTGTGCACAGATAAGGATATATCATAGACCCATAGCAGACACAGATGTCAGGGAATTAGAGATGCTAACAGATTCACCTCTTCCATCCCAAACCAGAACTAACTACTCCTTAGCTAATACCGGTGGAAGGTGTTTATTCAACGTGCTCTTTAAGAACTTGATTGAAGGATTCAAGTAACTGCCACAAATCCAGTTATGGAAAAAATGTATTTGCACTGATACCCATTTCACATCTAGGCAAAAAGTAATTTATAGATATCCTTTCTTTGACCTGTGCTAAGGACTAATTGAATTAACTGAAGGTACCAGCAAGGGATGATTAGTGTATGTATTCTAGAGGGGACTAACCAGAACGAGTAACTGCTGTAGCCCAACAGACAGTATTCCAGGGGAAAGAAGTACAACAGAGAAACTTCTCCCCCTAGTCCAAAATGACTGAAAACTATTCTAGCCTTACAACTATCTTATACAGGAAAGATTTTACAAATATGAAAGTAGCTTTTATATTCTTAAGTAGCCCATATTGCCATGCTTTGGCATTAAAGTTTTGAGAATTGGGGTTTTGAGAATTTTCCAAATCCTTTGCAGAGACTTTTTAGCTGCTTTTTACTTTTATGGATATTATTATTGCTCTAATCACTCCTTCATAAAAGCTTAGAAGAGGAGCAGTTGTTTTGAGAACACTCTAACAATTTGAGATTCAGTACGTTTTTAGATTAGAACTGTGAGCACTAGGGCAGTTTAAACAAACTCCAGAGTCAGAATAAAATCAAGAGGGATTTGTTAAAATATCCTGGAAAATCTTAAACATTAAAAATCATCACCAGTGTTTGAAAGTTGTTCCACGTGAAAATACTTTTTACAATAAATGATAGCAAAGACTGAATCTCAGATATAAATCAAAAGTTCTGCAAGCAGAAAGTAATAGATGCTGCCATTGAAAGAGCAAAGTATTAATTTATGCACTATGCATGCTAATTAGAATATTTGACAACTTGTTTACAGGATGTTATCAAGACACTTACCTGAACAAGTACAAATTAGTATCAGTGATTCTTAAAAACATAGGAATCATCATATAATGACAATAAATAAAACCTAATGTCTTCAGAATCCGGTACCTTGTAACACCTGAGATAAGTATAAGAGGCATATATAGCTGGTAGGTGTAGATCAGACTAGAATGTTTGCGATTCAAAAAAGTGCATGGATGTGTTTCATTGCTAAAGATTTCATTTTGATATCAAAATGCCATCATCGGTTTCACCTATTTCTATATAAGTTGACTATTGGCATAAAAGATTTATACGGGTGGAATTGAATTTTATTATTACTCTAACTAAAAGCAGAACATGACCTGTCAATATTCGTAAATCAAAACCCTTTTAATGTAACAGCTGCTCAGCACAAATAAAGAGAAAAATCCATGTGGAAACCAATCTATTACCTAAATAGAAATCACTAACTGACCTCAATGAGTAACAAAACCAATGTGATTTACTGTATCAGGCTGATTCTACCTTGTCAGCATTCTGGTTTCTATATGCTGCCAGGCTCAGCTTTTCTGTTCTTCTCCCTCAGGTTTGCGTTTGAAACCAGTCTTTCCTAAGATTTCTGTGTTGCCAATGATGAAGTTAAGAAGGGACAAGGTTTGAGTTGCATACCAAGAATCATGGCTAAGCTTGTTTTCACTTTTCTCATTATAAATAGTCAGTAAGCTTAGTTTAGTAAGTTTAATAGTTTGAATTTTAGTGACAGCAGGATTTTTTTTCCCCATGCTGCACAAGAATTCACTTAGCAGCTTTTTGCCACTTGCAAGGTGCTAAATTTGGGAGTATGGATGTCTTTCTCCTATAAATCCTGGTTTTCTTGCTCCTATATGAAACTTGCCCCAGGAGAAGAAAGAACTAAAGTTGCAGCCTGTTCAACTTTGACTTTTAGACCCTTACCCTTGATTTTTTTCAAGGGTTTATTGAAGTTCAAAGAAGAACATCCAGTATTTTAAATATCATTTATTGATTGATTCATTCCTTCATTGATTCACAGAGCGTGGTCCTTTCTGTGGCATCCAGAGGAAACTTCAAGCTGGAGAAATGTGTTGACAAATACTGCTTCTCATTGGTTATTTAAATTCTGAATTTTGTTAGGTTACCATTCCCTTAAAGGACATAGAGTGGATGCCTATGGTAACACTGCACATTCACATTTTAATGCACCTGAATCTTTGCCTTCACTTGAAAACTATTCAGAACAGCACCTTGAAAAAACCAAATTTGTTCATCACAGAAACTTTTCTAAGGCCTTTTGTGGAGTGTAACAAAAAGTTCCAGTTTTCATCAGCTCTATCTTGCAGACAACTAATGAAAAAAAATCTATGAATGTTCTCTGCCAATTCAAGCATTTAAATCAATTACAATGACTACTAACACATTGCAGTAAATGTGCCTTTGTGAAATGTGATTTTGAGTATCTGTGACTAACAAGCAGGATGATGACACCCCCTTTACTGTCCAAAAGAGAGGAAAAAAACAAGCAAAACACTCACATGTATGATAAATTGATTAGTTCCATTGCATTTCTCTTATTATGAAGTGTTTTGACCAACTTATAATTAATTTGAATTTTTTGTACTGAGGTCCACTGCCTGAAAGCAACAAAGATATGCAAACACTTTTGAAGTTTAATTAAAATGGGATTTAACATAGCATTTTCACAGATTCCTCTTCAGATGTGTGGGAAACCACACAAACAGATTAACTTGAAAAAAAATTATGATCAATTATTTTGGCAGTCATAATAAAATACTTAGGATTCAAGACCTACCTAAAAATAAATTCTACCTTTATTGCTTTTCAAATGGTACCATCAACTTTGCATGTAGAATAAAATATACATGCTATGAAAGTATTGATCTAAGGGGGAAATCAATATATTTCAGATTAATATTCTGTGACTGAAACATACAATTGTATTCCTCCTTTAGACTGCAGTGAATATAGATATCAGTTGAACTATAACAGTAAGCTATTTTTATAAGCTTCCATTCACTGAAGGAAATATCTTAGGCCAGAACTAGATCTAAAGTTATTTTGGAGGAGCGGAATTTAGTACAATATTTTTAGTATGTCCTATAGTTAGATCATATTGGAAGAAGTAAGAACTCATCATAACAGTATGTTAAGGAAAGAAAGCAAAATCATTGTAGAGGGTTTTGCCAAAGATCTTGGGGAAGAAAAATGTTTCTTTAATTTACCCAATGAAGAACTCCCTGAGAAAAAATCCTAATGGACAATGTTCAGAACTGAAAAGAACAAACTCATGAATGAGTTTGACATAACAGAGCAGTGTAGACTTGAAACTGTGGACAAAAGAAATACCAGATACTTCTTTAAAATACAATGGAATATGTTTGGAGCATTACAGTTGGTATATCAGGAGGTTTATCTGTACCTCCCTTTAGAAATAATGTATTCCTTCTGTTTTATTTTAATATGCAGTACACTGGAGCGTCTTGGTACTCCTGTGATTTCCGTCACCCATCTTTGCTATTTACAGCACACAAAAGGGTAAGACATAAGGCCTTTGGAACAAAAACCATGTGTGTGTTTGGTTCTGTAATGCATTTTTCAGAACATAAACCTATTTTCTGCTGTATTTGGAGTTTTAAAATGAAGCAAAACATTAAATAGGAATGGATAGTCGTTGATACAAGACTTTTTAAGTTAAAATATATGTACAAAAGGATTAGAGGAAATTGAGTAAAAAAATCTTTCCCTCAAAATTGTTTGCACTGTTTAAATTATTCTTTGCTAGCAAGCATCTTATTTCAAAGTCTATTCCAGTGTATTGCCTACATGTGCCATGGTATTGAAATGAATGGGTGTAAGGAGCATGATTTTCTCAGACAAGTCTTAGCTATGTGATGCTGGATTCAGATGATGTTGCAGGACAGTTTTATATATAAGCATCCCACTTTTTTGGACCTAAAATTGTTGATCAGCAGACCACTGCTGTCATACTGTTCTAAAAGTTACACCAACATATAGAGTCCCTTTTGGAGTGAGGAAGAATCTGAAAATATGCATTCATACCTTGATATAGCCAACCATGGTTATCTATTCATTGTCATATACAGAGTCCAAGGCCTTTGAAGCCAGTAGCAGAGGTAAGTTGGACTAGATATGATATGTGAATGGAAGTCACCTACAAAGGTACCTTTTATCTCTGTCTTTGAGCTTTCAGAGTCTTAAAAGAGTCAAATATTGTGCTTTGTAGGGGAAGGAACTCACATTTGTAAATGCTTGACTCTCAGATGTGCAGAAAAAGGACCTGAGACATCAGTTAAGTACTCTTCTTGGAAGTGATTTATAATCTTAAAATAAAGGATTTGTAATGCCAGATGTATAATATGAACAGTACAAAACATTCCCAATGAAGACTGATGAAAAGAGGAGGAGGATAAGGGGAGGATGTTGCCCTCCACGTCAATGACCAGCTGGAACACATGTTGCTCTGCCTGGAGCTGGATGAGGAGCCAACTGAGAGCTTATAGGTCAGGATTAAAGGGAGGACAGGGACAAGTGAGATTGTAGTGGGGGTCTGCTATGGCCCACCCTATCAGGAAGACTGAACAGATGAGTCCTTCTATAGACAGACAGGAGCAGCCTCATGTTCACAAGTCCTAGGCCTCCAACCACCCCAATATCTCTTGGAGGAACAACACCGCAGGGCATAAACAATCCAGGAGTTCCTGGAATGCACTGTTGATAACTTCCTTCTCCAAGTGATAGAGGAGTCAACAATGACAGGTGCTTTGCTTGACTTAGCTTTTACCAATAAGATGGGGCAGAAGGCAGAGCTGGGTACTGGGAGAATGAAGAACTACCCATAGCAGGAGAAGGTTAGGAGGAGGAGAAAGTGACTAAGCCACTATCCCTCCTACTTGAGAAGTTGTGGTGGTTCAGTGAAGTTCCCAGTGGCTGGAGAAGGGGAAGCACCACCCACCCCCATGCACCACACCCATTTTTTTAAAACCATAAAAAGAAGACCCAGGAAGATAGAGGGCAGTCAGTCTCACCTCAGTAACTGGCAACATCATGGAGCAGATCCTCTTGGAAACTATACTAAGGCACTTGGAAAATAAAGTGATTGGTGAGAGTCAACACTACTTCACTAAGAGCAGATTTTAATTGACAAATCTGGTGGCTTTTTATGATGGGGATACAGCACTGGTGGAGAAGGGAAGAGAAAATGCCATCACCTACCTGTCTTTGTGCAAAGCATTTGACAGTCTTGCATGACTGCCTTGTCTCTAAATTGTAGACAAGTGGATTTTTGTGAATTGACTGCTCAGTGGATAAGGAATTGCCTGTGTGGTTGCACTCAAAGAATTGCAGTCAACAGCTTGATGTCCAAGTGGAAAACAGTGACAAGTGGCATTCCTCAGGGGTTGGCATTGGGATTGGCACTGTTTAACACCTTTGTCAGGGACTTTGACAGTAAGACTGAGTGTGGCCTCAGCAAGTTTGCAAATGATAGCAAGCTGTGCAGCTGTGTAGAGGCACTGGAAAAGGTTGCCCACAGAAGCTATGGATATCCCATCCCTGAAAGTGCTCAAGCCCAGCCTGGATGGAGCTCTGAGCAACCCAATCTAGTGAAAGGTCCCATCCACAACAGTGGGGCTGGAAGAAGAAGATCTTTAAGGTCCCTTTCAACACAAACATGCTGTGATTCTATGACTTAATTCAAATAAGGAAACCAATATTATTCTTGAAGCCTATATTGGTTCATGGATCAGCTTTAGTCCAGAGTCATGGATAGACTTCTAATGCTCAGATTTCTGCTCTGAAACAGACTGTGCTCTTAATCCTTCTGAGTAAAAATAAAATTCAGCTGTCAGTCTGGAACAAAAGGATAAGAACCTTCCACTTTTCTCAGCATTTTGACAAAACACTGATGTAATTTTATGCTGACCATTTGGCATTTCTGATATGCAGCTTAAGGCATCTCTTTCTCAGACTTTTGAGAAGTGCTACAAATACTGAAGCTGAAGCGTATTTAAAAGTGGCTTACAGACATTCAGGAACTTTAAGGCATTTACTTCTACCAAGAGAAGGATGCAGTTTCATTTCTGACATGAAAGAACTCAAAGAATCCCTGGTCCATTAGCCTCCTATGATCCATTGTCAAACTGTTGGGGTTTGTTTATATTATAATTGCATCCAAGGACTGTAATCAGTCCTGCACTATCGCTGTGTCAAGAACAATGTCAACAGCTAAGAAAAAATAACCTGAGAATAATTATTTTAGTCTAAGTTACAGCACAGCTCTGTAATGTAGCTTACACAGTAGGTGCAGCTTAGGTAGTTTGCTGTTTGTCCAAAGTCCTCAAGTGAATACTGTGGACTGTAGCCATGCAGTTAAGTCCTGTGCACTGAAGTGAAGCGCTTAGATACAGCAGAGTCTTTCTCTGGAGGACTGGAGTCCCTTCTCCCCCTGAGCATCTAAGATTTCTGTTTTAGAAGAGCCTTATTTAGATCTGAAGAGCTAGGACTAGTGATGATCTTAAATGAGGTGAAGAGACTCCCGGTGCATATTTCTGATATATCTTAATTGAAAGTGATGCATTCATGTGTCTTAACAAACATTCCGTCTTTATACTAAAGTAGAATTCTCTGTTCAAATGGGGTTAATACATCACAGCTGGTGCTGTGAATCCACATTGCTGGGGCCAAGTACTTATTGTCGCCCAAGAAAGTAAATTGTTATGGAAACAAAGAGAATGAAGGAAAGAAAAAAATAATTAGGTTTACTATCTGCTTGAGCAGGATACCACAGCCTAGAAGAGTAAGATTCACTTCAAAATTACCACATCCAATTACACATCTAGGTGTTTACAGGCATGTTAGGGAGGTGAACTCCCACTTTGGTGAATGAAGATCAACCCAGTAGAAGAGTACTTCTGCTAGCACCAAAGCAAACAGCTGGCCTGCTGAATGTCATCCTAGACTGACCAAATCCCCACTGGCTGTCACAGTAAAATATACACACAATATACAACCATCTCAGTTCAGATGTTGTAGTCCTGAACTGAATCACATCTGAACCCTTATCATGCTACAGATAAAATGTTCAGGCAAAATTGGCAAACCAGGTGTACTATTCTAGTTTAAAAAAAAAAAAAAAAGTACAGTACTTTTCAATATTTGAACCTTTTTCCTCTGCTTCCTCCTGGGCTGCTAGAAGTGAAGAGGTTGACTTTCTCTTTGCTGCAAGAACCACATCTGTCCTGTTTTCCAGTTTTATTTCCAGGGGCATATTTATGTAATCATAATCACAGAATCACAAAATATGCTGAGTTGGAAGGGATCCAGAAAGATCATTCAGCCCAGCTCCCAGCCCTGCACAGGACACATCATACCATGTATCCAAGAGTATTTGTCCAAACGTTTCTGNTTCAAGGTGAGGCTGCCCCAGTGCAGAACAGAGCGGGACAATCCTCTCCCTCAACTGGCTGGCAATGCTCTTTGCCTGATGTCCCCAGGACACAGTTGGACCTCTTGGCTGCCAGGGCACTGACTCATATCCAGCTTGCCATAGACCTAGACCCCTGGTCTGCTTTCCAGCATCCCATTCCCTAGTCTGTAAATACATCAATAGATGAACAAAAATTAAGAAACTGGTAATTCTCCTTTCCCTCATGAGTGAACCTTAAAGGAGTAACTTTCCTGCTATTAGAAGCATTGAGTAAAACAGAAGCAGCTTTCCAGTCTCTGGAGATGGAAAAGACATGAGTCCTTTTAGATTATTTCCATGCATCCATGATATGAATACAAAATGCTTTATGAATGTAAGAAAAATTCTTCCAGTAGGAGCAGTACCTTTCCTCCCCCCCACCCCCATTGATATAGCAAAACCATTACAAAATCAGCAAAACAAAGGATGTGGAGAGAAACATAGAATTATGGCCAGATTGTCTGCCTCAATTACATAATGTGATGGATATCCACACCTTTGTTTACTTAAATGACATATCTAGCTGGAGGAACAGTCTGTTTCCACTTTTAGCTTTCAAAGACTTTTTTTTGTCAGACATTTAGATGTTCTTCAGGCAGCAAGTTATGTGGTTGGGGAAGGAAAGAGGGAAAGGAAAATGATTATGAAGACAAAATTGGTCAAATGTGTTACATTAAAATAATTTTAAGTTTCAAAATGCCTCTTCTCTGAAACCACATTTTTATATAGTCCTATCTGTTAATTTTGTTTCAAATGTCAAAATAAATGTGTCCTCACATCTGACTAGGTATTGCTATACTGCTATGCTGCTAAGTGTCTGAAATATTCTATATGATGCAGTCAGGATTATTTGCAAACTACTATTTGGAACTAGACACTAAGCACTGGACTGCTTCCTTATTTACTGCTTTACTAACAGCTTTTCCAATATTAGGATACACTGAACAATTTTCAATTACATACATGTTTGTAGAGGAAGATCATATCACTCTGAAGGTAGCACAATCCAAGAAGGACCTGAGAAAGGGAAAACAATTTTTTTAACTGGATTTTTACTATTTCCCTTTTTATTGATTTCTTATCTTTGAATTAGTACCTGAGACTCATCCAAATTTTGATTGCACTTTCCTGGAGACGTCAGTCTTCCTGACAGAGATATTTGATTTTTGGGTTACCTCTAGGTGTTTTCTATCACTTGATGCTGTTCCTCCCTTATATTCACTCATAACATATACTAGTTTAAGAACTGGGCCTTATAGCCAAGGTGAAAACTCCCTAGATAGCCATATAATTAGGTCATAGGTAAATCACAGGTAAATCACAGAATGAAAAAATATTCTCAGTTGGAACAGACTCCCAAAGGATCTTTGAGTCTAACTTGTGGCTCTACACAGGACAACCTCAAAAATCACACCATGTGTCTGAAAGCATTATTCAAGCATTTCTTGAACTTCATATTTGGGCAATATAGAACTTACCTCTTTCTAATGGCCTGGCCTGGGAATATCAAACAGGCACATCTCCCAAACACTTCAGCTGCCTCTCTCAGGAACTTACCCTGAAATGGAAGTAATAAAACAGCTGATTTAGCTGACAACAGTTTACACTCTTATTTTGTAAAGAACTTCTTCAAAATCTCCTGCTTTGAGGCACCTTTTTTTTGCACAAGTTTCATAGTGTATTTACCATTCATTTCTGATGACATTTGTATTCATTATCTTTTTTTCTCCACATCCTTTTTGCTTTTTAATACTTGCTTTATTTTATTTCCTCTACCATTCTTCTCATAAAAATCCCTTTTTATTTGTTTCAGTCATCACTGCCTCTAACACAGACCCTCTTACTTGTCCCAAATTAGTTTTCATTGCTCACACCTTTCCCAAGGGCCTTCCTTTGCTCCATGCACTTCCATCACTTAGGTAGGGGAAACAATGCTCAACCTAACATTCAGGGGATATCATCCTATAGCAATGGAGTGGGTCGGCTAGTCTTTTCTTTGAAGCAAAAATCAGGTAAGAAGCTCTCCTCCTAAGAGACTGCTTAAGTAGCGAACAATACCAGCAGAAATGAATTTACAGTACATTTTCTTCTTTAACTAACACCCACCTATGTTAGATACTTATCTGTGGAGAGGATGAATCATTCCTCGGAGAGTATCTTTGCTCTCTGCTGTCTGTAGGTGGGAAACCAGATGATTAGCTTAGAACAGCTGTCTCACAAAAGAAAAGAAAAAAATCAGCAGGCGAAGCCCAACCAATGCCAGAGGTTAAAAGTTCATTGCCTGAGTTAAAGCTCATCATTCCCAACTTTGCTCTTAGGGAGAACAGGCAACTCCAGAGGAACAGTTTGTCTCACCTCTTTTTACCATCTTCCAAGGATGAGTGGAATTGCCTTCTGAAAGAGTGTTGTATCTGACTACAAAGTGAGGGTGAGGTGCTAATCTTAGGTGCCTAAGGCTGACTTTTCAACAGGGTATAAGCATTAAAACAGGTTTGTTACCACACAGTATGTGTGAGGGTGAAAATAAAAATGAGTAGCAATGCTGCATTATATTGCATAGTCAAAGCACTAGTAAATTTGAGTACTGCAAGTTCTCCCAAGGGTGTGAGCGACAGCACAGTGACTTCATTTTGGGAGTAGCATTTGGCCAGTATTCATCACAGACAGCTCCAGAGGGAAGATGATTTCCTTAGAGCTCGTTTGCTACTGCTTGCATTACTTAAGATTCAGGAGCTATCAAAATGTAGATGATGACAAACATCCAATCCATTAATAAAGTTTATTCCTTTTTTTTCTAATATATGATGTTAAGGATAAGAATTATTTATGACCAGCATGCATGAAAATCAGTAAGGAAGCATTGGTTTCCCTTGTGAGTGACTGAAGTGACAAAGATGCACTTTGAAATATGTTTGAAATGTTGTATGCTGTTACTGCACGTTTTCACCACACTCTAAACAAGAGGTTAATTGCAGACAGGCTGGAAAATAATGAGATAGCATCACCATTTACAAACATAGTGTACAACATGAACTCTGACTACCTTTCAGTGACAGCTGTAATATGGTAAATGAGTATGACAACTGAATGAGTAATATGCTATTTCACTCTGAATCCTGTACAAGGTCTTTCTCTTACAGCTTATGATCATTTTCCACTCTCTATAAGAGAAGGAAAGGAACCATTATAATATATAACAAAAGCAGGTATCAGTATTAGAACATCAAAAGAAGTCTTTGAACACGAAGCAGGTTTGGAACTGAGCAACAAACTGCACATGTAAATGCTATCATTATTGCAAAAGCAACAACTTAATCTGCTACACAGGGTACAGAGGAGGGTGGAGCTCCAGCACCAAAACTTCTCATAATACCAGTGTTTGATTTTTCTATATTTTACCCTTATTTCTGAATGATGCACAATTTTTTTTTTAAATTTATTGGATAACAGTTTATAGACAGAGTTCTTCCACCATTTTGATCAGAGACAGTCTCCTCAAACATGGTAGTCTGTGCTTACAATTTTCTGTTTTTATTAGGGAGGAAAGACATAAAACAGTTGGTAACAGTTAATTTATCATGTGTATAATGTGACTGTTTACATCATCCTAGCAATAGCACAAACAACCAAATTGTGCCTGATTTAAAACTTGTTTCCAGATGGTTTTGAAATTGAACATATTATGAAGAAAACTAAAAGTGAAAAAAAAGAGAATTGCTCTTATGTCTAACATGCATTTGAATAAGAAAAATCCCTCAAACAGAAAATCTGTTATCAGAGGCAGTTTTTATGAGCATGAGCTTGATTAATGAGCATGGAATTATATGTATCATGTGAGTTGTCAAAACAGAAGGTGGACATCTAGTAAATGTTTTATGTTGCTAAAATTTTGGCAAAGACAAACAATTTGAATCTCTTCAGAGGATGAGACATTGAAACAAATACTAACAGCAAAAAGGATAAAATATTTCTCCTTCATTCAAGCATATAAAGAGCTTGGCTTGCACATGACCCATAATAAACACAGCATGGCTTTTTGATGAATATCTATCAGTATTGCAATAGCATTGAGCTCCCTTAACGATTGTTGCAGCCTTTCAAAACCCAATATACTTAGTAGTAATATAGTCATTGTCATATAAAGAGATAAAAAAAACCCAGAAGAGAATGAAAGTGTATTTTCTCTTATTTGGCATAAGTGAGGCAAAGAGAAATTAAATGGCTCAAGCAAGTCAGTAAGTGTTTCAAATACAACTCAGGAATGGAAGCTTCATCTCTTCCTAGCTCTGACCCAGGACCTGGTTCTAGGATAATAAATGTTCCCCTGGAGGAAAACAGTCACATTTCACTGACAGATAAGGAAGCAGCATTCAGATGAAGAAAGAGAGCTTCAGCAGAAAACCAAATGTACAGCTCTAAGGTAGATGCCTCAGCACACTGAATCTAACCCATGGTACCTTAATGGAAAGACTGATTAAATGCCCCATTGCTAGACATGGGCAGGAGGGCTGTGATTGTCTCAACTGATAGGAAGACGATCTAGGCCATCTTGTCAAGGCAATCTGCATCCTTTCTCATGGCAGGGTATGCCACAACACACAGATCCTCCCTTTACCTCCTGCAGGATATATACACATGGACTGCTCAGCAGAGAAGTGTGCCTGTGTCCCATGCCGCTGGGGACACCTGTCCCTGAGTCAGGGCTCATTGCACTCACCTGATAACTGCTCTGGGCACCTTCCCCTATATTCTGCAGAATAATCTATTACACAGTATGGTTTAAAAGATTTCCTGGAATACAGATACATTATGGTTTTTACCCATTGCAGCACACACAAAAATATTAAAGCAAATTTCTGAAGTTTGGGCTTCCAGTAATTGATCTGTGCTGATTAGCTTTTATTAAATTATGTAATTTTGAGCTCCCCTATCTACAAGATGACTGAAATCAGACTTTTAGCATTATATTCAGTGACAATTTGGGGTCTAGTTGTTCTTCTCATCTTACTCTTGGGAACTTCATTTGCAGTTTTCTTTCCTGTTGTACTGTCCTTCACACTTAATGAGTTACCAAAATCTTCCTCATTGGTACTTAAATTCCCTCAGTGCTTCTTTTTACGTAGCCATTGAAATACTCAGCCTTGCAAAAATATATTATTCTTTGCTATTTGATTATGAAGTCTTTGGACTTCAGCGTTTATCCAATGTTAAATTACAGTGCTATGTTTTGCTAACAACTAGGGAAAGCAATTTATGTTGCAGTAGAGTAGCTCATTTGTGTTTTGTTATACTCAGTTTCTAAGTAAAGGAAAAAAACAGTAGTTCCAAGTTAGGAAACTGAGTCACGAGTTGCAAAACATAAAGTGCAAAAAACCCATTTCACTGTATGAACAAGTTGAGCCTATGGGATTTGCTATTCTTTGACAACCTTGTGTCTGCCCTACTTGTGATTTCTAGAAATGTTTTTCATGTCATGGTATCCTGTGCTTCTTCTTCTCTTTTGACTTTCAAAACTTAAGCATAACAAGACTAATCTAAGAAAATTACTTCAGAAGACATATGTTAATTTGAAATGCGACCTCTGTCTACCACCATCTCTACTAGACTGGAGGGAGAAAAGTGGAAAGACAGGAGTGCCAGAGATGAAACAAAGGTAACTGAGCTCCAGACACAGGTGTTGAAGTGTTGCATGGGCTGATTCAGATTTCTGTGCTTGTTGAGATTTTTCCCCCAATACCCGTTCCCCTCCAGACTATTAGCAGGGCTGTGCCAGCCCTGCCCTATGGCACAGTACACCACACGGCAACGAAAGAGTTCAAGCCATGACAGCTCATACCAAGGAAGTCTCAGTAGGATGTAAAAAAGCTGTTTACTTTTAATTTGTAAGGATGTGGCATCAATTCTAAGATCATATTCCCTTTAAGGTAGCTAAGCAGACTATTACCTCATCTCAAGGGCTCTGTGGAGGTAAAAATGATTTGTCAGTTTTACACAGTAATTATTTTTTTCTTCTCTTTGCTATAGTAGTCTCCTATTTTCTGTCATCTATCTTTTTATTCAACTAAATGGCATGCAATTATTTGCACTTACTACCTGGACAAAGAATGAGTTGTCTTTACATAGAAAAAGCTTGTAATGTTTTCTGTGAACAGCACTGGCTTTTTTTCATGCCCAAGTGGATGCAGAAAGTTTCTCTAGTCAATTACTCACTCACCACCAGCAACCTCCACAATTGTGCTCTTTGAGAAACACATGAAGCTAACATCTTCTGGATAATAGAAAATGGATTTCCTTGTTCTGAAAAATGACCATAATGAATTGGAAATCTTAGTTGAATGGATAACCTGTTGACAGCCCTTTCAACTAAGCACTGGTGTTATAAAAACAATAATAATCAGAGTTCATTTCTACAGGAACCAACCAAACCTGTCGCTTAAGGGCATACGTTCCAGGCTACAAAATGCACAGGATAATAAATTGCTTTTCCAGATTGTACACCATTGAAAGTCTTTTACGATCTCTTTCTAGTGAACCACCTTTTCTTCAGTATTTATTTCCAATAGCATTTTCTGATATTGCATTTGTTACGATACCTTGGAGGGCACAGTATATCAGGGAGACTCTAGAGGTCCATCATCTCACGAAAATACACTGCTTAGAGTTCCCAGAGTACATATGCTGCTCACAATTATTAGTGAGAGCCAAAGACAATGCTTCCATTAGAATATACCAGCGGTATCCTTTATCTCTGCTCCCTGTTTCTTGAATTTTCCCTAAAGACTGCAATAAAAAAATAGAATTTTTCTTTGCACGTGTCTTAGTAGGAAGACATTGAACTCACAGTGGGTTTGACATACAGTTCAATGTAAGGGGGTGCAAGGACATCTACTTTAGTGCATTGACAATGACCTCTTTTAAGATTTTGATTGCTCATGCCTCTGTGAAATTATCATCTGTCAATTAATATATGCTACTATCTCAAAATAGAGATAGAAATATTCCTGGGAAATCCTTACAATGTTGTTTATGAAAAGAGTAAAGGGAGTTTGAGATGTTATAACTAGGATAGTAAGTTAGAAATATATCTGTAATTTTACTTAGAAATGCCTGTACTAGGTTTACCTTTCAAAGAAGTGTTCCTCTTGTAAGGTATTATTGGTTTTTTAAACGGTTTTCCACTGAAACAATTGTCAGTCATGTTCATATAGCACAGTGACGTTCTTCAAGCATGGCAGAGTGTACGAATGCTAAAAAGAATATGATAATGATTCAGGAAGCCTAACATAATTTAAGAAAAAGAAATTAGACATTTGAACTGATATGAATCACTTGAGTGAATTGCTGATAAGACATTAGACAAGCTAGCTGTTGAATTTACAAGTTAACATGCTTCATAGCAAATACGATATACAGAATCATAAACAGAATGTTTGTATCAAAATTATCAGATTCTAAAGATGCAAGTGAGAAGTGATGTAAATCAGAAAGCCCTTTCATGTGAACGTATAATGTTAGTAAAATTCTCAGATATGCAAACACTCTGGATTTATTAACAAAATAAAAATAAATCTGTAGACTCGGAGGAGAAAAGGTGGTGTCAACACCCCACCTAAAAATAGTACACTCTAACTTCCCATTTTGCTAGAGGTACAGCTGGGAAAAAATATGGGTTTGCTCTTGGCAAATAAAGAAAGATGTTAAGGGAGAAAACATAAAGGGAGAATGAAAATAGATGGACTTATAAAGAGCTCAAAAAGAGGTTTTGAAAGGCATCTCTGCTTGGTGGATGATTACAAACAAAAGGATTTTGCAGGCTGGTCAGCGTGCTGGGCTGGTCAGCCTGCCAAGAGCTGGCACCATATATTAGTCATTGCTGCTCTCTCATTCAGCAGAAATTACTTTCCAGAATAAATAATCAGATACATTATTTTATAAGTTCCTCTGTGTGCTTAGTATCATAAAGAACACAGACAATACACTGAGGGCTCTGACAAATGGTTTAAAAAGCAATGATCATGCTGGCCAAACTAGTTATATTTACAGCAAGGCACACAGCAGCTCCTCACATAAGGAAGAGCTATCTACTGACAGACCAGCTGCAGGCTTTGTGCACAGAAAGGTAAGGGCTCAAGTAGGGGGATTAACAAAAACATAACCTTGTGTTCTTTCATAGAAACTGACTGCAGCAAGAATGCAGAGACGAGCTCAAAGAAGAGGAAGTGGCAGAAAATACTGTAATCCAAGTTAAGCTTCAAGACTCTTAACAAGAAGGTGTGAAACTCAGCAGTTCAAGGGCCCTCTTTGTACCATAACTAAATGCACCAAAGATGAAGGAAGTAATAATTTGGTTTTACTTACAGTGTAAGCGATGAACCTCTTCATGGCTCAGCATGGGCTGACCTCACAGTCTCTCCCAGGGTGAGATGCACTTTGAGATAGCTGCCCTTATACAGATGAAGGAGAGTGCTTTGGCTTATTTGTTTAATTGAGGGATGATAATTATTATTTGCATAGGTCTATGATACAGCACACTTAGACTTTAAACACACATACACACACACAAAAGCCTTCTGCTTACCCTACAAGTTATGCATGATAGCATTACACTGGAAACTAATTAAAAGAAATATGAGATGGATATGAAAGATAAGAAAAGTAATTTATAAGAGCAAGTCTTAGAAACATGAAACACCATCTTATAAACATGGTGATGCAATTTACAAACATTTGTCATTCACATCACCTACCTATTTTATTCCCAGAACAGTTGGGAACCCAGCTGATGACTAATAACAATTGACACAAAGGGACTGGGCACTGCTGCTGTCATTGAGTAGAAACAAGGATGGCAGAAAGCTAGGAGAGTTCAGTTATTACTAAACCATCATTTTGTTATGCTTACATCTGTTGTGATCATGTCCACTCATCAGAGACAAAAATCACTTTAACCTTGAACTTCAGAGGAAATAGAGAAGTGATAAAATCAATGCAGAGTACTAGAACTGTGTACACTTAGGAGACCTCTGTAGTCATCTAGTCCCAACCCTTTTCAAAGGAGGGTCAACTTCAACATTTTCACAATTTATCCAGATAGAAACTCCACAATCTTACTGAGAAACCTGTTCAAGTGTTTAGTGGAACTCAAGCTGTGATTTTTTTTTCCCTTTTATCTAACTGTAACCTGTACGTGTTGTCTCTTGCCTTTTGTTGCATACCTCTGACTCTACCTAAGCTATAGATTTCAAAATTGTCTAAGACTGATGAGCTTCATTGTAAAGCATTTAGAGAACTGACTGAAACAATCTCAAACAAAAAACACCAGCAATTTTCAGAGTTCCTGGAGAATAGGTGTGGTCCAAAAGACTTCAAATAGGTAAACATATTGCAAGTTTTAAAGAGAGAATAAAGAAAATTCTGGGGAGTTAAACACTAGCAATGATGAACTTTCTGGAAAAAATATAGGAATAAAAACTGTAATTTATAGACACTTGGATGATGACAAGAAGATATAAACCAACCAGTTTAGAATTTAAGTGCTCTGTGAGAGAAAAGGAGGAACAGTATGTGTCATATCTTCACTTTAGAAAAGTTTGACACTTTTATATGATATTCCTGAAAACAAGTTAGGAGAAAAACCTGTCAGACAGAGATTTTGATGAAAGAGTATAAATCTAGAATATTTGGAAACCACTAAAAGTACTCATTAATGTTTTGTTGTCAAAATGGAAGACATGCCAGTAGAATTTTGAAGGCACCTCTCTTGAGATGGCTAAAGCTCAATGTTTCTGTTAAGAGCGTTTACAGTAGAACATGCCTATGAAGTTTGCAGATGACACTGAACCAGGAGGGGATGAGAGGACAGGGAAAAATAGTGTTAGAATTTAAGATGATTGTATGAAATTAAGAAATAGTGCACTGTGAGCTCTCCAATAAAAACATGTGAAAGACATTATACTATAGATCCACAGGCTACATGTGCAGAAAGCTGGATGATAGTTGTGAAGGAAAGGACTTGAGTTTGAGAGGAAGGTTTCATTTTAAGTTGAATATTAATTAATCTAGTTATGCTGTTTGGAAAAAAAAGACAAGCACTCTACTAGAATATACACACACACACATATATGCATACGCATATGCATATGCATACACACAAGTATATAACCTACCAAATAGACCAGCGTGTTTTCTGGGAGTTTTTCGTGCCTCAGCCTTTAATGAGTAGTGACCCCAGCAGTAATAACTGCTGAAAACCCCCCAAACAAACAAACAAAAAAAACCAAATCAAGTGTAGAGAGTCCAAAATAAAATGAATCTTGTAGAGAAAGGCTGGATCATTTCAGATAGCTTAGTCTAGAGCAAAAGAACCTAGAGAACATGTATCAAATCATAACAACACAAATAGCAATCAGTTCCCTATATCTTTGAGTGGATATGAAGTCAGGAGCTGAAGCATTATGAGGAAGATCTCATAGGCTGGATAATAAAGCATAAGAATAGGCTTGGAAAGGTTATAAGATAGACATTTCTGAAAGTCTTTAAGAATAATACGTTATACAAATTCCAACCGAGAATAGGAGAGGCACGACAAACTGTGGAGAAGGACAAGGTAACATTCAAAAGTATCATGCCACCTGCTTTTGTCTTAATGACCGAGGAAACCAAAAATAAATGAGACATCTATCATGTTCTAATTGTCTCAGACTATTAAATATTACTTTTCTGAAGTTTATTGTGGTGTTACTGCTCAATATTTACTACACTGAAGTAGCAGATTAAGGCACTAGCAAATAAAGACCTAAGTCTAGTTTCACCTGCTCAGACAGAGTGCGCAGATAGGCAGGACTCTGCAATGAGGTAGTTTAAACTTTCCCTTACAGGTAAATGATCTGGGGTGTAATAATGAGTAATGTACTCTAAATCATCTATGCATTTTTTGAGTGCAGTAGCTAGTCCATTGTATTTGGGCTCATTATCTCCTGTCTGATGTATTCCTCTTTAATGCATAAAGCACATCTGTGGATCCGAGATCAGCTCCATGCCCCAGGATATGTTATCACCTGGTAACATCAATCTAATCTGAGAACACACTGTTGTAGTCTCTGCTCCAACTAACAATTTTTTTAGGAGTAGGAGTGAATGTCCAGCCATGAAGGAGCTGGATATGGAGGGGAAGGGTTTGGAACTTCTCTCTCCATCATGGGTGAGAGTTCTTAGTAAAATAGACTACTAGGCAAAAGGGGACTGCAAGGCATTATCTGTTTCACAATGTTTCTCCCTTTGTGGTGTTTTAGGGTAGGTAGGGTACAGCACCAGCAAGAGCAAAAGACATGGCTTGGAAGAGTCCCCAGTTTCCATACTCCTTTAAAGGGTTATAGAAGCCAGATGTCAAGCCATAGTCGACACCAATTGAGCAGTGGTGCTTCTGAGTGTGTCAAAGCACATCTGAGGCAATTATACTTTCACATGAGATTTCAGGCACACTCAGAACTCAAAACAGCAGCTTAGTGGCAGTACCAACAGCTCAGATTTTACACTTAGAATAATATTTGCTGAAATACTTTGGTTGCTCTAGCCTCTGGTTGATTTTTCCAACTCCAGTTGTACCATGATATATTTATCCTCCTCTGAATAATTATCCTATCAGGGTATTTCAGTATCACTAATTGTGCACAGTGAGGGTTCCGAGAAATACCATAAATAACAGAAGATATAAAAAGAGTAATATTTCATATTCTGCACAGTTTTATTATTGTATATTAGTTGACCTTTAGGTACAACCTAAGATTTTTTTAATAACTACATTTTACATATTATTAAATTAGAAGGAAAAATACTCTTAAAGCTACAGGAATGTTATAAAGGCTGAGAAGTGTTCAATAGATAGAAAATGCCAAGATTAAGGATGCCTTTAGGTATGTATTCTGATACAGACAACAAATTCAAGGTTACGTTTTCTTCACTGGGGACCCCTTCCACTTCAGCACAAGACACAATTTGGTTTTGCTTCATATACAAAATTTTCAGTATTTTGCAGTGTTCTCACTATGTATTCCACACAGTATTCAAACCTTTCTCTGAAGGCAGTTATTATAGTTCTCATGAGCTTTTCTGTGGTACTTGTTTCAGTGTCTGAGTGCTTCACAAACTGTAGTCAGGCTTCTCAGCAATCTCTGGCATGAGCAGAACCTAGCAGAAAGATCAGAAACAAGTCACAAAGACTTCTAAAAATAGCAATGTGTCCTCTAGCTGTGGATATTATCGCAATAAGCTGGGCTCATCAGAATGTCATTTTTCAGAAACCTCATTAAATAAAATCTCCTTTGTTCAAAGTAAGTCACTTGACTCAGGTGGGTTTCAGCTGTTTCAAGGGGTTACCAGAACTTCTGCAAAAGAGACCACAGTGATTAAGGCAAAGAATAAAATGACTAGATAAAAGTTAAGAGTTATCTTATTTACACCTGATACTGTTGGGAACTGTGTTTAGAAAGGGACAGTAAATACTCCAGAACAAAACTGCTTTAACCATGACACCCTGGGAAAAGGTTACTCTCTTCTATTTAGCAGTGGTGAAGACACATCTGTAGTATTGTGTCCTGGCTTGGGCCCTCCAGGAAAAAAGGGAGACTGTCAAACAGAGTGAGGCTAGTGAAGGGCTACCAAAATGATTACGGACTGGAGCACATGATATTGTAGGAGAGGCTGAAGTAAATGCATTTTTTTAAGTCTGGAGAAGAGAAGGCTAAGGGGGAGTCAGATCTAATCACTGTCTTCATTCAGGAAGTCTGTCTTGCATTAGGAAAAGTATCCCCAGCAGCTCAGTAGAGGTCATCCTTCCCCTCTGTGCTAGGCAGGAATCCAGAAGATCAAATTTCACTCCAAGTGTTCGTCATTAGTCAGAAGTAGCTGTAAACTGGTGATTCTAATCGAAGTGTCAGGAAAGAGGAAATTTGTCCCAAATTAAGCCAAAACCCCAAACTCAGTATCTTTTTTGCAAGTGTTTTCCTCCCCCCCGCATTTTCTGTGGTCTTTTTCATGTTCTTGCACACAAGTGCAAAGTTACTAGTCCAGGTTACTACTAGGGGCACTGAGACAACCTGGCGTGCTCACATTTGCTCCCAAGGCAACTCCCAAAAGGCAGACTAATGAATGAGATCGATCAATCTATACCTATTATGATTGTATGAATTGTGATCATGTTTTGTGTCGGCTTCCTGTCATGCCTAAAGCAGGAAAAGAGAAAAGATAAAGAAAAAGCCCTTAATCTTCTGCAAACAAGGAAATGGCATATGCAGTCACATTTCTGAATCTAGTAATTCCTTAGCCCGTCACAAGCACTGGCAGTGAAAAGCTGCAGAATGCATAAAGCCCTCCTGAATTTCAGACTTTCAATCTCAATGAGCACTTAAACATCCTTTTATCTTCAGTGAGGGATTTAAAAAAAAAACAAAAAAAACCAAACAAATAATTTCCCCATAATTACGGAAAAAACAGAGTTTAGTCCTTGGGAACCTGGAAAACCATGAGTATCCTACGTGAACTTCTAAACTGCATGTGCAGAAAGCTTGGATAGTTCCTGTGTTTTCTGCTCATGAACAAATCAAAATATTTTCTGTCCAAAAATTGCTTCCATTGATGCACAAGGAAACAAAAGCCAGTGCTGTCATTGAGAGAATAACATTAATTTCCTGCTACCTCTTCCAAAATTTTTGCTCCATCCACCGTCTTAAATGGTCTTGTTGTATTCAGAAGTACTTTTCCTCTCAGAGCCTTGTGCTGTATAATTGTGTAGTAAATCTTGTGCAGGATGTTGGTAGCTGTGCCTCAGGCAAAATTCCTGGAGTACTGAGATGACTTCACCTGGACTCCTTAATAGAGCAATGTCTCAGTGACAATAGTGCAGCATCAGCCCTTTATATGGATTAATGAGCTCTAGATTTATTCACACTCCTCAGGGTGTTTTGGTTTGTTTATAGACTGTACCAGCAATGTTTGATCCACTTTTGAAAGGCAGTTCTCACATTCCCATGGACTAGAAAACAACGGAGATTTTGCAAACCTCAACGTCACATAAATCAAATAAATATTGCAGTGAGCAGGGTCCATGACTGTACGCATGATTTCTTTGTAGAAGCAAAAAACTGATGCTTCAGCACTCTGAAATATGTGTCCAAGTAACACTATTTATGATGAAGAAAGGGTAAGCCTCTGAAAAATTGATACCCTCTAAAAGTATAAGGTACAATCCCACTAGGGACTGAAAAATAGAACCTACAACACAGACTTTAAGCTACTAGTGAGTATAATGTTATATATTCATGGCTGTCTATTTTGTTTAGAACTAGGATCCTAAATCTAGCATAGCCCAAGTTTCCAAGCACCATTTTACTGAAGTCACAAAGAGGTCATCAAAAATATAGATGGAAACACTTCATGGAAATAGTCTTTGCTTGACTTTTGTCAGATGAAAGTCAATATTCTTTGCACCATTTCTCCCCTTGTGGATTGTTCCTCCCAGAATGGCTAGTACTGTAGTGGTAATACATGGCTATTGCTGCTTTAGTGCTTAGGAATTTGCAAGGCATGTGATGTGTCTTATGGTAAAACAGAGAGCTAGAGTCAATAGAAAAAAACCAGAAATATCTATAGATAACAGGTGTAAGTGGATACATTTATTATTTTGTCTTTAACTTACTATCCTGAACTGAAAAAGGAAAGCCAGAGTGAAGAGCTTACAGTTTGTCCTTGTCCTAGTTCAGCAGGTGGGACCAGTTATCACTGTGTGGGGGTGATCAAAGCTATGTATTTTCCCCCCTCTATTCATTTCCCAAGAACAATGGACCATTAGCAGCAGCTGCCCAGGGAGTCGTTAGCACCTTCACACCCAGCCTGAGGGGGCGTGGTTGCTAATGGGCCATCAACGGTTCAACAATACCCCATGACTCACAGAGTGTGTGAGTCCCCACTCTAGGGGAGGGACTGGGTGCCCCCTGAAGGTACATAAGCGGGTGTAAGAAGACCTTGGGGGCTACTCTCATTGGATCCAGAGGAGCAGCAGGACCTCGACAGGAGGAAACCACTGTTCTCAACCAGACTGCGACCATCACTCCTGACCAGACCACAGCCATCATCTGCACCAACAGGTTCTCCACTTCCTTTTGCTTTGGACTTGGGGGAACCACGCGGGTCTCAGCACAAGGGTTAACAAACCCCTTTGTATTCCTGAATACATATCGTGTCATGAGGCTCCACCTTCTCTTCAGCATTGTGAGACAAGCATGGGTGCCTACACTGCTGGGGTTTTTCTATGCCCATGATACAGAACAACAAACTTTAAAGCTCTTGAATTACTGCTCTTTAGAGTGAAGGTGGAAGCAGATAGAGGCAAAGACCACAGAACTGGCCATGGTAGGGGCACTGCTCCCAGGAGGGGACAGCTGGAACAATGATCGCATCCCATCTCCCAATCCTGCAACAAGGCATGCTGTTATTCTGCTGTCATCCCTGGCATGCCATTCTGGAATATGTATCTAATGCCTACAGACCTTTTCTACTTTATGTACCTATTACCGACATCACGCAAATGTGAAGGGCCCACTCTGTGCCTTCAAACTCACAGGCTGCCAGACATAGCAGCTGGGGAGCATGAATGGGCTAAAATCTAAAGAACTATTTTAGAAGTGTGATAAATTCTCACATGGGACTTAATTCTGACTCTGCCTCCTGCAAAAGAGGCACTGAAGGAAGAAAATATGTCAGAGTCACTTTTTTTTTTCTGGTAGTAAAGCGTCTGTGCCAAAATCTTCAGAAGCAGAAAGAGGAAACCCACCCATCCAAACAAGGGTTTTCATATTCAACAGCTGAGGCATCTATGCATCTAAACAGGTACTACTATCCATTTAATTTCATCTAGAAAACAGCAATTTGTTACTTTCTACTCCCTGATCAAAAGGAAAATGTGTATTTACTCCCATTATAAAAGGAGAATGTGTTAAACTCAGGCAGTTTTCTGAGCAGATCTAGATATTTTAATGAATTTTAAGGAATTTTATTAACCAGGAGTACCTGTAAGTGCATTAAATCATTGTAAAAAGCATTTTTAACAAAAAAATACAGTGGATGCTTAAATCCCATGAAATGGAATAACATTTTTCCTTATGAGTTCATAGAAAACAACTACCTAAGACTGACTGGTGTGAAATAAAAAGGCTTTTCAGTACACTTTTCCTGCTGAGATATTTACGTACACAGTAGTTTGCCTTTATAGGAGGCCTTAATTATACACTACCTGTTGGTTCATATATATTATTTTCTTTCCTGAAACTCTGACAAAGATAACCACCTGGAAAGTTGAAAATAAATTTCAAATGCAAGGTGATTTGTTTAAAGAGGTAGAAAATTTTTAAACTTTGCCTCTAGTCAAGTAACTGCAATTTTGAAAGCAATTATTTTTCCCTGAGATCACACTTGCAGATATGAGCTAGATGAAGCCTCTTTTAAAAGTCTCATTTTGAATATGGATGAGTGAGAACCAGTTATGCAACATGTATCTGAGGGTCATTTAATTTTTTTCAGAATTAACCCATAACTCCTGGGAAATGACACTGCATTCTAAATTAACGTCAAACATCCTAGAGCACTATCCAGAGAAAATTCAGCTCTGGCCATAGAGGCTGTATGGTATTACATTTCAGAAACCATTTTCTGTTATAGCACAGGAATTTGGCAGGAAGAAATACTATCAGAGTAGCTATAAGTATGTAAATGTATATGGGAATGACACCAGTTAAAACTAAAACACTCCATCTGAATTATTTTTTTTACTAAGAAGATTTTACTATTGCTCTGAGTCTACTTGATTTGTTTAATTCATGTATCCTTGAAAGTTTGTGTTAGTTTTCTTTTATGTGTTAACATTATATTTTCAAAAAATCCCTCATGAGCCATGCTGCAGCTTCTGGTCTTTGCGTTCTGTTTGAACAGCTAAATATGCATAGCAGTGCACCTTCTCTAGCTGAAAAAAGGTCTTAGAGAAAAATACATTACTCTCTGTTTCAAAACTAACAACAACAAAGGGAAACAACTCTAAAGACCCTACAAAGACTCATTCATCTGCCTGGGGCAAAAAAAGTAATGGAAAATATCAAACCAAAGCTATTTTGCAGAGTCACTGTAACATGCAACAGAAGAAAGATGGCAATGAACTAGTTAATTGAACACAGACATTTTCTGCTTTGTCTCACTACATATACTCATTGAAGCTTAATGTTTTTCCTCAGGTATTCTTCATTGCAGATTTTTAACAATTGAAATTGTTTTGCAAAGGCAGATGTTGAACAATATATTCTGAATTATTAGGAATTGCATGGACAGGTAAGATTAGATTTCTGCCTTCGTTTCACTTCATAAAAATTCTGGCTAGTAGAAGTGAGGACAAGAGTCACTGAAGAGCTTTGCTGAGTATTTTAGATAACCGTAATAGAAACATTAAGATTGGCATGAAGAGGGACTGTGTGGGTAAGTCTGGATGCAGGAGTACCCAAAGGAACATAAAGGCCGTAAGAGCAGTGCATGCTGGTGGCACCCAGGTGAGCAGGTTATGGTCATGGATACCCCAGCACAGCTATTTGCAGTTTCCCAGGACAACTAGAAATCCAGGGATAGCCTACATCCAAACTAAATTATTCAGACAGTAAGGGTTCTCATCAAAGTGGGAAGATAGACAGGCTAGAGCCCTAGGCTGCCCGAAGACAGTGAGAAAGCCTGGTGAGGAAAACCTGTGGACTTCCAAAGGTGTCGTGGGATGGGAAGGCAAAAGTCATCAGCAGCTCCTACAGGGCACAAAGAACCCTTCAAAGCTTGGACACCCTTCCCAACCCAGGTAGCTCGGTGAGGTCTTGGAGCTGATGTCCATCTGGAGACACTTGTCCTGGTGCTTATGAGAAGTAGAGCAGGAAAATGTGAGTGAAGAAAGATTTCTTTTAAAATAAAATGGCATTTTCCTCCCATAAGGCGCTTGTAGCAACAGCATAGTAGCATTATTTTCTGCAGCATAGACAAGGTCATCTTCCAGGTCCACAGAACAGTAAGATGAGCTCCCTCATAGAAACAGTGAACACTGTCATTGAAACTGGGAAGAGATGGGTAAAAATACCAAGTGGTTACCTGAGGAATTATCTCCCCAATAACAATATACAGCTTTTAAAATGTTGTGCTCTCCTGGGGAAAAAGGTGCATAATGAGTGTACAGCTATGCACAGTCAAGTCCATGTTGTTACAGACATGGCTGATGAAAAGTGTTCTTCTCCACCACTTCCAGGAGTTAAGGTCCCTAGAACCTTTACTGCACTGCATAAGAGCAGAAGAACTGCCCACAGCCTTGTCACATTTTGCCTTGCTTTTGTTTTGCACTCCTCAACCAAGAAGTTTTCTTGCCAGGCAGCCTTGGATGTATCACAATTCTAAGGTTGCTGTGCTTAAAAATAGTTTATCTTCCCTTGCTGCCAGCGTACCTGTCACAGCAGCAACAAGTAGTGGTGCCATGGAGCATGAGGTGAAACCTCCTAATTGCAGCCTTTCCTCTGCCACCCTGCATGGCACGTTCCCTCCAGTCAACCCCATCCACCCCCCCTCCTCCACCTAAGTAGCTGCTGCGTGCTGGGGCAGCATGGACTCTTGCACAGCACCCTGAGAAGCAATTTGAGACAAAACTGGTTGGTAATGAGCTTGGTTGCACTGTGTGAAGGGCCCATTTCTTTTCAATCAAAACATTTTATTCCTTCAAGGGTGTTTATATTTAAAGTGATAGGGAGTTCAGTTGCTCTGCAGCTAATAAATGTATCTTACCAGCCCTGCTAGTCACTGTTGTACTGAAGAAATATGCTTTGGTTGGTTTACATTTCAAGGCACACGGTTTGTTTAAATTTGCCAGCACTTATTTCCTCAAGCCTGTTCTATATTCATTACATGCTTACGTTTCCACTACTTCTCTGCATTATAGGGATGCTTGCCATAAAACATATTTCCTTGGATTCTAGTATCTTCAAAACACCTCAGGTATTTTCATAGAAATAATTTTATTTTCTTCCAAGTGAAGTTTA
This sequence comes from Sclerurus mexicanus, assembly GCA_013396755.1. Classification (NCBI taxonomy): domain Eukaryota; kingdom Metazoa; phylum Chordata; class Aves; order Passeriformes; family Furnariidae; genus Sclerurus; species Sclerurus mexicanus. Next base: position 2,862,434 of record VWZF01001696.1, on the reverse strand, counting down.
TTAAAATATCCATTGCTACAGGCTATAGTACGTGGAGTGGAGGTATAACTCATACTTAACAACCTTTTTCTAGCCGTGCTACTGATACCTGAATAAATTTAAGCTCTCTTTTTGACTCTGCTGAATTTTGGATATGGTGTTTCCCTTACTAAGTGGGGTCATTTTTTAAATCGCCATCAATGTTCTTACAGGACAGGTGATTAAGGATCATTTTTAGCCTCTCACAAGCATAGAATTCTGCCTGTTAGGTAGCAGTGACTGTTCTGAAACACACACTACTTTTCTATTAAATTCTCCAGCACTTTATCTTAATTACTTCCAATTTGTCTATTCTAGTTTCCCATTACTTACTAACATAGCAAACCCGAGGTACTTGGAGAGTACCATAAGTGCTTCCATCCAAGGTCATTTAGTCTGTAACTCTGGACGGTACCTCCAAGGCACACTTCTTGGGTCTTCTGCAGTGAAAGAGCTGTGAAGCAAGCAATGCACACAAGCCTCATAGGGATATACTCAGTTGATTTCCTGTTTTCCAAAGCCCATGATTAACCAGTCTGAGTTGTGTGACCTCTTCCCTCTACCCACTGCATGGCACCAAAGCATCCTGTGGCTGCCACTCTATTTCCACTTGTCTTTTTGGTGTGGAATGTCTCTGTATCAGCTTCATGCTCTGCATTTCACCCCTTTGGCTGGGCTTCAGAGGGTGGTCAGCTCAGTCTGTAACAGAGAAGGTTGAGATTACCATTGCAGATATAAAATAATATTATATTAAAGAGTCTAATCTCTTAGAGGAAAAGAAGGGCATACAAAACAATATCCAAACTAGTAAATTTCGACTGAAATTCTCTGTACATTCTGGAACAGAAAAGTTAATTCACAGAATAAATGGTTTCTCCATCTCTAGATGCCCCCTGAAAGAGTCTTTCAAATGGGACTAAAAGTATGTAGATCAGCACGAGGCAAAATGCATGGAATGCTCTGACTTTTGCAGTGAGGAAGCTAAACTAGACTAACTATTGCTTTTCATTAGAAATTTGAACCTGTGCAAATTTTCTACACTCCTATCCTTTTTTCAGAATCCTTGCGTACATTTCTGGTTATCATGAGCCCTCCAACCTGCACATCTTTCATCCAAAAAAATTATTTAAAAAAAATAGGTAGAATAACAGCAAAGGAACAAAATTACTGGTTTCTTATGTTACTGGCAAGAGTAAACTGAAGAATCTGCATAACTGGAAAGGCTGAGCAATGCTTTTCTCTCACTGTATTTGAAAAAACTTATCAGCATTAATTTGAGGACAACATTAAAGTAAGTGAAAACCAGAAGGGAAATGAAGGACAGAGTTTGAGCACTGCAAATTGCGTGTTTGTTTTGTTTCTCATTTCCATTATTTGGATTGACCACAATTTCATTAATGTGAGACAACAGTAGCTAGGACACTTCCTGAAGACTGTTCAGGGGATTTTTTTGTTTTTGCTTCCAAGGACAGAAAATTTAAACAAATGAAATACGATTTTATGAAAGTCTGGATAGATATAAACATGTATTCTCAGTACCTATATGACTGGGTAACATTACAAGACACAGAGAAAGGAGATCCATAAAGCACGAAAATAAGTAATAGAAGCCAAAGGGGAAAAAAAAAAGACATAACCTCAAAATTTGATATTGTTCCATGCCTACGTCAGTTTATTTAGCTTTGCAAATTACAGCTTTGACCTGATTGTTAAGTTTGCTGAACAATTTGAAATGTGTGTCGTCTTTTTTCTGTACTTGTATAAGCTGTCAATGAATCAAAACACTATGTCAAGGCAAATCACTGCATTTGTATTAGGTATTTCACTTGCTTTAGTCCAAATAACTTTGGCGTATGCTGACATCCAATATTCAAGTATGCAGTATAAATTTAATTTACAGTCTCTTGCATTTCTAATGCATGGCAAATTTTAAACAGACTGCAACCATTTTAAATATTTATAAAAACTCATAGGAATACAAAGTTATTGGATATTATAATTTGTTTCATACATAAACATGACAGTTAAAAGGTAGGGAAAAAAGTGAGAGAGTTCTACCTCATGGATTTATTATTAAAGGTTGTCTGAAAGAAATTTCATTATTAAAGAAAAAAAAAGTGTTTGTCAGAAGGGCACCTGAAAGTTCACAGAAGACAGGATACACAGGCAATAAAGGAGAGGGAGTGAGCTCTGGGCACCCTCTCCTCAGACAACAGTGATTTTGGACATGAAGTTGCACCTGAAAGGCTGATACTTCCCTAAAGTAGGGCAACTAAAGTGAATGTGTTTTTCTCACACTCTTGTCATGGTTTTACCCTAGCCAGCAGGCAAGCCCCATGCAGATGCTTGCTCACTTCCCTACCCGTGGGATCAGGGAAAGAATCAGAAGGGTAAAAGCTGGAAAAACTCGTGGGTTGAGATAAAGTTTTATAGGAAAAGCAAAAGCCATGAGCAAAGGCAAAACAAAGTAGGGAATTAGTTCATGATTTACCATGGGCAGGCAAGTGTTCAGCCATCTCCTGGAGAGCAGGGCCCCATCACCTGTAACAGTGACTTGGGAAAACAAACCATCACTCCAAACTTTCCCCTTCCTTCCTCCTTCTTCTCCCACTTTATATACTGAGCATGATGCCATATGGTATGGAATATCCCTTTGGTCACTTTGGGTCACCTGTTCCAGCCTCCCAAGCACTCCCAACTTACTTGCCAGTGTGGTAGTATGAAAAGTGGAAAAGGTCCTGGCTCTGTGTAAGCACTGTTCAGTAATAACAAAAACATCTCTACATTATTAACCTTGTGTCCAGCACAAATCTAAAACACAACCCCATGCCAGCCACTGTGAAAAAAGTTAACTCTACCCTAGCCAAAACCATCACATCCCTACAAAATAAACCCCAACAGTCTACCTGGCACTGTGCTAGAGATTTTCACAGATAGGGGAGTGAGAATGATGGGTGGTCAACCATGGCTACCCCCCTTGGATCTGACTAACTTGTCTTTGAGATTTGCCAAGTATAATTAAAAAGGTCAGTTTTCAGCCTGATCTGCTGCATATTGGATAGTTTTATATCAATGGTGCAATATGCAGTTTCTAGTTGTAATCACAGCCCTACAGTGGGTATAATGCCATGGGGGTTTTTTCCTGACTTATTTAGATATAGAAAGGAGTTCTCATTTCCTTTAAATCTTTAGAAAGAACTAAATGGCAAGCCTACTGGTTTCCTTCTTTAAGAGGTTAGAGGTAACCTGGGGCACTAAGGAGTGAAGAGACACATTCATGCAGTCCAATAGAAATGGGAAGAAGAATAGGGTATGGCTGGGTCCTTTTTCAGCATCTAAATAACAGGCTAACAAGTAAGAGACTCATGGATCCCAAACAACTTCTGGTAATTTGTCTGGCTCCTATGCTCAGTGTAATGTTTTGTGATTTCAGGAGATAGTGAAAAACAATTAGGAAAAAAAAAAAGCAAGAAAAGAGAGATAATTAAGAGCTCACACTTTTACCTTTACTTAGAAATAAGTGACATAGAAACCAGTAACTGCATTGACTAAGATCAATGGTGCATCTAATCCAGTACCCAACAATGAACCCCACTTTAACTAAATAAGACCAGAATAGGAATACACATAAAAGTAAGTTCTTTACATATCAGAGTACTGCCATGAAATTTAGCAAAGTGAGTGGGTAAAGATGATCCAATCTTCTTTTCTGAATATCACCTCAAAGTACAGTGTTGCTAATGTGCAAGTGCAGTGAGGCCACAGTCAAAAAACCCTAATGACAGAAAGTGATTGAAACAGCCATAAGAAACAGGCTGCTAAGCAGGGTTAAAAAGCAAATCAGTATTTCACCCCAAATAAAAAACTACAAACCAACAAACAGAAAAGGGCATAAAAAATCCAGGAGATAATTGGAATTTAAGAACAGCATTCCCATCATTATTATAATGCTAGAACATGAGTTCCCTAGTGTTCTTGCCAAAATGAATAGCAAGAGAAGAGAAGTGTTAAGACTCTGTTTTTATCTCCATGAGACAATTATCATTTTATTCAGCAGTTAAATTACCTAATACAGTTAAGTGTAATATAAGAGTGCATAAAATATTGCATTACCCAGGAATGAATCTCAGGATGAGAAGGAAAGGGGAGAAGCACTTGGAGGTACCTTTTTTCTTCCAACAGACTTTGTTGTAGTTTAATTCCAACTGGGAATCCTGTTTTATAATGTTATGTGTGGACTAAGTATAAAAATAGTAAAAGGCAAGGTTGTGTTTACCGCTACTCCATCAGTGAGCTGCAGCTTGGGTCACACACTGCCTGCCTGGGCCCAGGGCAACAGCAAAGCACTGAACCCTTTTGTTCAAAACCTGGATGTGGGCAGTGCAGACTGGGGCTGGTTGTCTGCACAGGGTAGGGATGAAACACTCACAATCATTTCAGGGGAGCTCTAGATCACAGTTTCCATCTCATCTGCAAAGGCTTTGGGGAATTTGTTAAGCCTTGGTAACTTAAAATGCCTAGGAAAATAAAGGCAAGCCTGTATTTCATTTTGGCCTGGCAGTTGTATGACAACTGACCCAACAACTCACAAAAAGTTCAATAAACTGAACTGCTGCTAAACATGCCAGTCTAACATGTTTAGAAGTTTTAAATGCAAATGAAAAAACACAAACTGTTACATGAGCAGTGGAGTTTGGCTGACAGAAATAAAAGGAAAACTTATCACCTGGCATCACATTTAAAGGAGGGCACAGATAACAAAGTGCCTTCCTTCATCTCCTTTACCACCACATTATTGATCTCTTCCAAAAATATAGAACAACATGAATCTTTTAAAATATCATTGCTGTGGCTTCTTGCTCAATGGTAATTCAACATGAAGTTTGTGAAGAAAAGCCAATATACGACCTGAGGCAGTCCTGCACTTTGCCATTTTTATCAATCTTCAGAAAGAGACCTTTTAAACTTCAGTAATGGGAAGGATCACTCAGATACCAAATTTATCACACAACATATATAAATGATACAGAAGAACACAATGTAGTACTTTAAAATAATTCTCAACAGTATAAAATTCTTCCAAAATGAACCTAAAAAAAGAGAAAAATTGACTATACCTGGAAAGCAGAGGCAGAGACTATACCACTCCACATTTCACCTCAGCAGGAAAATTATAGATTATACTCCTAATGATAAGATTTATGCAAGAAGTTCAGAGATACTTCCATAGACTCATCTCTGTTTTGTCACAATCCTCTCACATTTAGTTCAAAACTGCATAGTGTTTTGTTAAAAACAACATTATAAAGAAGTAAGAAATGAAATTATACATTCCACTATATTAATAATTATACAGTCCACTGCTTATGATAAGAGCTATCACATATAAGAGAAAGACAATTCACCAAGTAGAAAATCAAGAATGCAATACCATAAGCAAGCCTCTAGTTAAATAATTTTGTTTGCATTTATAATAATTTCTCCTTCATTTGCTCCATCTGTCTAGGGGACAAGATTTTTGGCTTGTCCATATGGAGTATAACAATACTGAGATACTTGCAACAAATAATAGGGAAAAATCAAGTTGGGATAAGAAAACAAAAGCTTTGAATTTATGAGGTTCACTTCTAGTTAAGTGAAAACTGCCTACCACATTGTTCAGTCTTTGCAACTTCTGCAAGTCCTATTTCTGCACAGCACTGTGGCAGCTCAGCCCAATTAAAACAAATGCAGCAAGCACAGCAGCCCTCAGGTTACTTCACCGAGCACCGCCGGCTTTTCCTGCCAAGAAAAACCTCACTTGTGAGGACGATATGGCTGGCACTGTACAAGTCTGAGTAGCTTCTGGTGGGCAGCAGGATGGAGCAAGCAGCACATTTGTCTCAGGAAAGCAATGTGTTTCCTGGGATGCATGAACTCGGAAAACACAATGGTGATGAGCCCTGGTTCTTCAGCACTTGCAGATGAGCAGCACCTCACCACTGCAGATCTACTAAGACAAGTGGAATGTGACTTTTAAGCAAGTCAGTGCCTTGTACAGTTTGTGTGGTGTTTGGGTAACTTTCATGTTGCAAGACCTGGTCAGAGATTTCTTGCTATTTGAGTAAATCCATTTGGCTACAAAATTCCTAAATCTGCTTTCCCTTCACATCCATTCCCTTTTTAAAATATGATGACTTGGGAGATGTGCAAGCTCATATTTGGAGTCTTTTCCATGCTTCCTACACCAAAATGAATTATTTTCATTTCCTTTTTGCATTTTTAATTCTTATCTGTCGCTGATTTATCCCTCTGAAGTTTTATACGCAGAGAAGGTTTATAGAGAGAACAAGAAGCCAGTAGCTGACTTTTCAGGAAGACTGAAGTCATCCACAAGCCAGTACTGATGAAGTTTGTGGTTTTTCATTTATTGACCCTTTTTCTTTTTCATTTCATGACCCTCACTGGTCACTCAAAGTTTCCTTTGGCAACAGGTGTTTGACTGTGGCTAGATAAAGTCTTCTGGGCTTCTTTGCCTCTGTCACTGACAGCAGTGTCCTTCAGTGCTTCCTTGACAGGTTTCTTTCCCATCCTTTGATGCAAATCAATACAGATCAATTTTAAGCAGATCAGCTTGTTAACATCAGATGAGAATCTGCCATCCTCCATTTTAACTTCTTGGAAAATATCTAGTTATTCAAGACTTTCCTGCCTAGCAATCAGCAGAGTAAATCATATAAGCACTTCAATTAGATGCAAGCTCACGATCAAAAGTTAAAAGTCCACTAAAACACCCAGCTATGAGAACTGATTTCAGAATGATAATCCTTCTGCTAAAGTACATAATACTACTGAAATATGTATTCAAAGACCATTCCTGCACAAGAACAATAGCTGCTCAAATTCCCAGGGAAGAAAATGATTTGTATAAGATGTTGTTATCCAGTGGTAGCAACACTTTTTTTTTTTTTTGCATTTATCTCTTAAATAGCATAAACTGGCTATCACTGTCATCAAAAACATGCATTTCTAAAAGCCCTTAAGCCACTGTTTCTAGTTACTCTCTTTGAGGATGTACTAGCTGGTAACACGGGAACTTTCATCATCTATCAATTAGCTAGTGAAAGAACTACTGCGCATGTTAATTTACTGTTTTCATTAAATGGAGCTGAACAGCATTAACACTGATGAGCCTAATGAAATGAATATTATATCTCAGTGGATACTCAGACTCAAAGACAGAAAAGTACCTGCAGCTACAGGAATTTTCCACACTGAATTTGGAGTGGAAAGCCAGCTCATACACACACACACAGATCCGCATAAAATTTACATTTAAAAAAATATTTAATTTCTTAAAAGAATCTATGTCCTTTGTCCCAGAGCCTTGCAGTTCTGTGGCTTGGAGTGTCTCTGTTCCCAGTGCCCCTGGCTGTCATGCTGTGGTTATGCAGCTATCCATGGGAACACTAAAGAATGTTACAAGACATGAAAATTGTATTAACTTCCCAGCGAAGGGAAACAGAAGGGAAACTTCTCTTTGGTTATCATCGCTTTTGCTTCCAGTTTGCATCAATTAGTGATGTCTGCAAAAGGGCTTGAGAGCTTCAGCAGGTATCTCAGTAGGGTTTGCATCCTTCTGATCCAACTTATAAGCTCATGAAGGCCAAAGGATATCTGTGTTTTCAGAATAATATGGAATACCTTCAACGTTTATTATTTACTCAAAATTAAAATTATTGAAAGTTATTTTCTTTTGTCACTTTAAAAGACGCGTTAATATCAGCTAGAAATATATGTAGATAAGGTAAATGGTATTTGACTCCTTTCGGAGCAGGTAGCCTTACAAGAAAATTTGAGTCAAGTGAGTGAGACAGGGAGATAAATTTTCTTAGAAGAGTAGAAAAGGTAAGAAAGCCCTCCCCATCGCCTGAGAATTGAGAAGAAAGAGGAGACTGGGAAGAGGTGAAAAACAGAGAGTGTAACCCCAGCTAGATTTGGAAAAACATGATTCTTAGATGCACATGATAAATTCCATGCTTTCATGAAAAAATGCAAATCCTTTGCCCTAAAGGCAAAGGTAAAATAGAACAGCTTTTCCTAATAGCACCAAAAGCCAGTTCAGGAAAAAAGAATAAGAATTCCACCTTTTACTTACAAGCAATTCTTGCCTATCAGCCATCTTCAGCAGAAGCATGACTCAGACTGTTTCTGACCTAGCTGAGGCATGTGCTAGAAGCTGTCAGGATGCCATGTCTGTGGTGGGTTGACCCTGGCTGGATGTCCGATGCCCACCACGAGGTTTTATCACTCCCCTCCTCAGCAGGACAGGGTGTGGAGAAAATAAGATAGGAAAAACACCTCATGGATCAAGATAAAGGTAGTTTATTGGAGCAAATGCAAATGCCATGTGCAGAAGCAAAGGAAAACCAAAAGATTTATCCTCTACTTCCCATCAGCAGAAGATGTCCAGCTACTTCACAGAAGGCAGGGCTTCAGTACCCTTAGCAGTTGCTCTGGAAGACATATGTCATAATAACAAATGTCCCTCTCCTCTTCCTTTTCCTTAGCTTTTATTGTTGAACATATGGTATGGAATACCCTTTGTTTAGGTTGGGTCAGCTGTCCTGGCCAAGTCCTCTTTTGAGATCTTGCCCACCCTGAGTCTACAGATGAGGAGAGCAAGCTTGATAGACAGCCTTGATGCTCTGAAAGCATCTCTCAGTGGAAGCCGAACCTCTGGTGTGCTATCAATACCTTTCTAGATAACCATACAATGCACAGCACTAGGAGGGCTGCAGTGGAGAAAATTAACTCCTTCTCAGCCAGAATCTATACATTGTCATCACCTGTGTCTTGCCAGGAGATCTTCAGAGGAGTCTGCATGAGAGAGAGCAGCTCTGCTGCTTAAGTAATGTAAATTACTATAGCTTCATTATCTTTATAGAGCTGTGACAAATGTGTATCAGCTGAAGATCTGGCTTATTCTGTCTTGTACTGCTTCAAGCAAACACACTGTTTATCTCCATTTTAGTGTAAAGCACTCTAATAAAACCTTCATTTTGACACAAGTGGGCTGCATGCGTGAGGGAGAGAGTTGACAAGGTTCTTAACAGTTGGCAACAAGGTCCTCAACTAATGAGTAAAAAATCTGAATCATGGTCCTACTCTTGTGATGATGAATATTTCTAGTCATTGATGTCAGTAACGCAAGTCTTGGAGAGGGACTGGTTTGGGTAGGAGGTGTAATTTTGCTGGAAGGAGTTACAGACTGTAAGCCCATCTCCAAACAGCCATACAAAGAGACCCAGGAATTTCTATCAAAGCTTTCACCTGGACTGATGTGAGTTGCATAGCTACAACTGTTTCATACGGTGCTATTCATTGCTGCATAGCCACCATATCCATCCAGCATCTCCTTGACCCTCTTGACATGCCTCTTCCTGAGAGATGGGATGTCTTGCCACGAGCTAAGGTAAGAGGGAGGGCTTGGGCAACCTGGTCACAAGTGGGGCCCATCTGACCTCATGGCAACCATCAGAAAGCTTCAAACTGACAATACAACATATCAAGATGAGTTCCCTGGATATCTGGTAGGAATAGCTAAGCAGTAGTGGGTGTGCCCAAGACAGCTGATTTCCCTGTGAACCATATACAACACACCAACATCCCACCTGCATTCAGTATTTAATTCTAGGGCTCAGAATGGACTGTCAGACACTGAACTAATCCCTCAAGTGCCCTGGGTAAACCACCAAATACTTTCGTACATCCTCAGATTCCTGAAAACTTTCCAAACCTGTGTTCCAAATCCTCTTCTCTCCTCTTGGGAGAGCTCTCATCCCTTTCTCCTTGTGAGAGTCAATCTGCCACACTGACAGTTCAGTCTGCAGTCCATCCTGGGCGTGAGTAAATATCTGCTGAGTCCAGAGCACTATTATGCTAATTGCCACCATGGACATGAGGAAAAAGAAGATCTAAGAAGCAGGCTTCCCCCTTTCCAGTTTGAACAAACATTTGTTGTCCAGTGTGTTGTTCAATGCAAAAAAAAAAAATTTGAAATACTTTACAGTAAGATCTGCTTTAGCTTCACATTTTCTTCCAGGGTAGTGTCAGTGAGAGTATTCCCAACGTGGCACAAGTAAGTGTTCAGCTGGCTCAGGTGATCCTAAACACCTGGCGCAACCTCTCTTGTTTGATCTACCCTAATTCCTAGTACAAGACTTGGCAAACCATGGGAGGCAACCCAACTCTTCCCTCATTGCAGAAAGCAGCATGGATGCTGATGGAAGAATGAGCAAGACTTCAGATAAGTAAAGTCTGTTAGGATTTCAAGTATCCCACACTACAGAAGGATCCAGGAATCCTGTTAAAATGACACCAGCCAGTTCATGTTTTTCAGATATTTTTGAACACTCTTCATTTCCTTACCACTTTCTTAAAGGCCAATTTCTTTGTTAACATGTAAAAGAGTATTTGCAAAGGTTTCATATCTATGTCCTAGAAAACAGCTAGTGGTTTGCATAACTGAATCAAAGATTGCTGCCATCTGCAGTATTCTAAATACCATGTCTCATTTCAGAAGAGATATATGAAAAGAGGCATAAATATGTGACTAAGCGACATGAGAAATTTGACACCTAAGGAGTAGCATTTTCTGCATGATCTCAAACTTGATAGAAATGAAACATATTTTTAGTGCTAAAAGATCTTAATTTCAGCATTTTGCAGAAATGGAGGTCATTGGCACTTACCTGAGAAAAAATTATAAACAAATTCCATGTGTGGACAAAAAAAATACATAATCACTTCAGACATTACCCATGATCTAAAACTAGGTTAATTTAATTAAATCTAATTTAAATTGAATCTAATTTAATTAGAATAAGAACCCAAAAATACTTCAAGTAAAATGAAAATATTTTTGAGGTAGCCAATGTGTGCAATATGAGTTTTTCTTTTCAAGAAAATAGATTAGTAGAAAACATACAGGACAAATTTTCACAGTAAAACTTTGTAAAAACAAGAAAATGGTAATTTGCTGTCTCATAGCAAAAAGGTGTCCTATGATAAAGAGGATTATCCTCAAAGTTCTTAGAATCCAGAATTCTCTGTTTTGACCCCTCAAATTGATGGCAGTATGTTATGAAGAATAAACCTGTATTTGTTGAAGAAACTACCAGAGTAACAACAAAACCAAAGCAGAAATAACAGTGAGTGCAGCCACTATGCATACGTATTTGATTTCCTTTCTCACACACACCATCTGGAAAAGCCTCATCAACAAAAATGAAAGAGCAAGGAAAAAAATTGTTTTTTTCCCTGTATTTGCATTAACATCTGAACTTCATGAAGAGATGGGTCAAACTGAATGGCAAGTTAAATTTTACAGCAGCAACACAAAACAAATACAAACAAAACTAATCATATGTGAATATATCATCTCATATGCTTTGGTCTTGTTCAGAAAAGCCTGGAGAATTATTGCTGGATAGGATCTCAGATGCACATTTGCCTGCTCCATGGTTACTCTGGAGAGGTGCTTTTCCAGCCTGTTCAGAAACATTTCCACTCCTTCCTGGAAATGCTGATGAAAACCTGATTGAGGATTGTGTCAGGGGTCTGGGCATTACTAAGCAGAACCGAAGGATTGCTCTGTGTGCTGGTTGTACTTGTAGTTTATGCATCCCAGAATGGTATTTCCCTTCTTTCAGTCCCGCATGCAGCTCAAAATACATTATAGTGTCTAGATAGTCCCTGGAGAACTGCTGTGTAGAATAGAATAGTTCACTTGGTAGGGATCTACAATGACTGTCCAGTCCAACTGCCTGACTGATTCAGGTCTGACCAAAAGATAAAGCATGGTATTAATGGCATTGTCCAAATGTCTCTTGAATATTGACAGGTTTGAGGCATAGATCACCTTCCTGGGAAGCCTTTTCCAGGGACTGGCCACTCTCTGTAAAGAAGTGCTTCCTAATATGCAGTGTAAATCTCCCCTGGTACACTTTTGAACCATTCCCAGACCTCCTATTCCTGCATTTCCCTCGCAACATCACCTCTTCAGAAAGCTGTAGAGAGCCGTGAGGTCGTCCCTCAGTCTCCTTTTCTCTGAACTAGACAAACCTCATGGGCTCAGCTGCTCCTTACAGGACATTCCTTTCAGGCCCATCATTTGCTTTGTTGTCCTCCTTTGGGCACACTCAAAGACCTTCACATCCTTCTTAAACTTGTGGGACCCCAAACTGCACACAGTGCTCGAGGCGAGGCACTCTGTATACGCTGTATACAGGAGGACAATCACCTCTCTTGGTTGAAGGACACGGGTTACCTTCTGGGCTTCCAGGACACACTGTTGGTTCATACTGAAGCTTCCACAGACCAGCACCTCCAGATTGTTTTCTGCAGGGCTACTCTCCAGCCACTTCTCCCCAAATTCATACTTGTGCCCAGCATTACTCCATCCCAGGCACAGAATCCAATATTTGGACTTGTTAAATATCATGCCATTAATGATTACCCAAGGCTCCAATCCATCTAGAGTCCAGTGCTCCCCATTCCCTATTAGTTCACTTGACTATATCTGATTGTGTGTAGCGCTTTCTAGTTGTTCCTACTGCATGTGCAGATTTTTTCATGTTATTTCTCCATTTTCATCTATTTTCTGCCTTGCAGCATAACTGTAGTTCTTCTGTTTGTTTGGATTTTTTTTTTAGTATAAGCACCCTACGTGTTCCTTCACCCAGACTGCTGGTGAAAACAAAGTGGAATACAGCGAAGGTAAAACCCTGTAGAGCTGCATAAATACATCTTCCCCTTTTGTCAAGAAACTGCTGAGAAGTATTTCTTGAGCACAATTTTGCTTGCAGGTTAGGGTTCTTTCATCTAAGCCACGATTCTGTAGCTGGCTTGTGAATATCATGTTAAACATTGTGAAAAGCCTTACTAAGAACCAAAGCATAAAATATTCACACTTTCATTCTACCCACAAATGCCATTATTCCACTGTAAAAAGAGTCACTGCAATCTGCAAGGATCATTACATGCTATAAGTTAGATAAGAAGGGAGTTGATAGCAACTCCTCTCATTATAAGTTTCCAGTTACTTATGAATGTGTTGCTGAAATATTGGTTCCAGAGCTTTTCTGGGTGTTAAAGTTATGCTGAGTGGTATGTTGCTGCCTTGCTTCTCCTCACCGTTGCTCCCTCTAAAGAAAGGGAGGAAAGCAACAATTTTGGACATCTCATCCATTCTCTTTTTAAATTTCCCAGAGCTGGCTGTTGGTGCTTTTTCTGTCAAAGAATGAAGTTCTTCAGGTCTGGAAGAGCTACAAACATCTTATCTATCTAAGTATCTTATTTACCTTTAACTGAGGCAGAGGGTTTATTGCTGGCATTAACTTTGCTAATCTCTCTTTCTTGCTGTCTTTTCTACTGACAATTGAAAGGCAACACTGTCTACCTTGCTTAATAGTTAATTAAAAAAATGCAACCTTCTACGACATTTCTTATCTTTTATATAATGTAATGATAGCAAATATTTCCTGAAGTCCAATTAGAAATTTAGTTTGCAAAAATTCAATATCACTCATAATTGCAAACGGTTCAGGCATGCAATGGAACGAATTATTGTCTATTGTATTTCTTTTAAATCCTGGTTAACTTCTTGCTGCTTCCAAATTAGAATAAAAGCAGAGACATGTAGAATGAAAATACCCACAGAATATCAATATAAGTTGACTGAAATATGTTGCTGAGGATGCAACTTGCATGTTAAAAAACACACTTCAGTTGTGATACAGAACTTTAAAGTGGGAGAATAATTCAGTAATGGTCATGAAATGCCATCTTCTTAAATTGTTATTAAATGTTATGTAAATCATGAGCATCAGAATGATGGCTTTTCTTGCCATAGTTGAACTGAAAAAAGGGAACTTTGACACCTTTTCATGAGTAGAAAGTTATTAAACCTGAAGGGAAAAGTCATCCCAAGATAAAAAAAAAGTTTTTGATCTGGCAACTTCTGAAAGGCAATTTGCACTTGATCTGACTCACATATTAAATATATACAGTAGACAATTATTTCAAACAGTAGTTGTTTTTGGAAGTCTTATTTTCAAAAGAACTAACATTCCCAGAACTAAATTAAAACGCACTTTTAGAATTATGCAAGTTGAAAATGCTGTTATCTTTAATATTTTAGGCCATGGTACCGTCCTTGCCTCATTTTTACAAAGATCCTTGCCCATAGGTGCAGAGGTAAAGTTTAACTCAATTGCTGGGGCATTATTTAAGCTTTCATTCACAAAGGCATTTGAGCATGTGCTCAATTCTCTTTTAAATCAGTGAGAGTTGAGTGCTTTTGGTAAAGACTAGACCTGTGTTTACTTCCCTTCATGAGTCGATCTCAGTCTTCAATAATAAAAGAACTCTAGAAGTAACTATTTTATATTTCAAATACAGAAAGCAGGCTATACCTATATAAACACTTCATCTTTTTCCTTGAAGATTTTGGGTGATTAGAGTTTGCAGTAGTTGGTGAAAATGATGTAAGACTGTGGAGGAGGAGAAAAAAAGAAAGAACAGTTCCTGCTCCTTATTGTTTGAGGTGTGATAGAAAGCCGTGATGGGTAAATTGCTGAAGTTACATGCTTTCTAAAATACTAGGTATGAGTACTGCAGGGCTGTGCGGCCCTCTGTTGAGGCACCTGCAGGGCCTCTGCATCCTTCTGGATGGGAATCAGCCACCAAACAAATACTGTTTTCAGAAAACAAACAGAATGGTCTACCACAGCACTGCATTAATCCTCAACATATATCAAGAGGCAAAAACAGTAAGGCATGACAAAGTGCAGTATTTTAAAGAGAGTTGAAGAAAGAGTGGATATTAAGATTCAAGGTTAGGAAACTATAATGAAAACTTTTCAGGACACTTCATACTCACTGAAGCTGGAAGGCTGGGGCTTCTCAACTTACAGCTATCATCAAAGTTTACAACAACTGCAGTGAGCTCAGAATTGGAGTTGAAGGCCCCAGTTGAGGAGAGCACTCAGTCAAATCCTTAAGTGTTTTGTTGATGAGGGCTGGTTGAAGGATGTGCTTAATGTGCAGGTGCCAGTGCTCATAGAAACTGAATTGAAAATACATGTCTCACAAGGACTGCAGTGCAAAGTTTCACATTTGCTTTCTGCAGAGGTTCTGCTGGAAGAACCTGCACAAGGTTTGCAGAAAGGCAACACAAGCAGTGGCGTGACAGTGACATTCATCTAAATAAATACATAAAGCTAATTTTCATCTGCTATACCTGCAACCCCAATTGAGAGAAATTCAGTGGAATACTGGCTTTGTGTGGCAAGTTGAAAACACTTTAAGTTGACTATCCTTTTTTTGTCCTTGGATTAATACAGAACATGCTGAGAGAAAACAACACTTGTTCTCAGTTTATAAAAAAATCATGAGGAACAGATAGTTAAGAAAGTATCTGTTGGACAGAAGAGTTGAAGGAAGAAAATTGATGTTAACTGTACCTTAGAAGCACAGAAGCACATGGGCCACCTTAGCATGTATGAGGCTATTTCACCTTCTCTAGGAAAAGAATTGGCCCAAAGGCACAACCAAGGAGATGCGACTTTAAGATTCTGAACATGCACAGACAAGAGTAAGCAGTGTCTGCATTCTTAATAACATAACATTTAAACTAAGGCTTCTGAATTAGTCGCTTCTCAGTAGCCATTGGCTAAAAGCCGGAAAGCGTTCAGGGAGCTGCAGCCATGGGAATGTCCCCACTGTTGTTGAATACCTACATCACTGCACTGCAGTCATTCACCCCACTATCTCCTCGCTTCTCTTCTCTTTTTTCTTACATACATACACACACACATACATGCTCAGAGTGACTTGTGCTCTCAGCACTATCCCAGCTTCAAGAGAGGGGCTCGCACACAAGAACTTGTGCTGCTTGGAGTCATGCTACTGGAAAGAAGAGAATTGACTATGAATGAAAAATATCAAATCGAATGGACTCTGACCTTTTCCATGGTGCAGACTCCAGCCAGCAGTTTGTTATATAAAATATTGGCATAACACTACACTTGTTCCAGCACCATTTCTGGGAAGACTGAGAAGGACTTTTGTAATGGAAATGCAAGATTAAGCAGAAATTTTTAGCCTCTGCATTTGCCATATGGAGTTTTTCCAACTAAGTACTAGGATTATCAGGTTCCTTGAAGGAATTTCTTACAAGAAAGCAGCTGCCAGTAGTCAAAATTTAATAGGATAATGCTTTAACTTGGAAGATACATGATGCCTTTCTAGAGCTTAAGGGCAATACGAGTGTTTTGAATTCTCATTTTTTGTACCAAATAATTTATCTTGGATCAAAGAAGTCAGCTAGTAATTTGCCCTTTGGTACTATGTAATCACTTCTGTATCTTT
Source organism: Sclerurus mexicanus (assembly GCA_013396755.1). Classification (NCBI taxonomy): domain Eukaryota; kingdom Metazoa; phylum Chordata; class Aves; order Passeriformes; family Furnariidae; genus Sclerurus; species Sclerurus mexicanus. The sequence continues at coordinate 2,846,003 of VWZF01001696.1, read as the reverse complement.
GTAATATTAGATATAATGCTGTACTTGGAAAAAATACATTACATACCCTACTGATGCTATAAACCTGGTCAGTCCTGATAAGAAGTATTATTGTTTCCTTTTTTTTGTCTTGGAATGAATGAAAAGCCATTTCACAATGCTTTTGGAAGGAACACATTTCTTCAAACCTTGGAAATATCTACCAGTTCAGAAAGAAATGCATTCACTTCTGGCTACCTTCTTTAAATCTGTGATTAGGTAATAAGGCAGAGACATAGATGTTAATATATTATTTGATTGCAATTAGGTCAACATTAATTTTCCAGTACTCTTGTTTAGTGAGAGCATGGCTTTAACCTTCACAGCTTGAAACAGTAAAGCAGTGATACAAACTCTCAGCAACTCATGTTTCAAGGATTGCCTATGAGAAAGTAATCAGAGGCAAAATACCAGTATATAGATCCAACTTTAATGTCTCAGCTTTCAGATTTGGGTTGGGCATGGTTCTATTATTTCTACGCTCAGTAGGTCTTCACAGCAATCTTCAAAGAGCAAGCACATCAAATTACACAGCAGTGCTGTTGAGCTAAGGATATATGAATAATAAGGGTGCAAGATAAAGTTCCCAAAGAGGCGTGGACTTCTTAGTTGTCACCATATTATCTGAGACCCTTCAAGGGTAAGGAGAGGCACACTCCAGGCAGGGGTATGATGGAATGGCACATTTATTAAAATGGCGCTGGCTTATATAAGGGTGGCATGGAACTTTCTGGAAAGGGGGTTGGGAGGAGCATGCAAATCCTCCTACATGAAAGGAAAGATAGGGGAGGTTCACAACCATAAGGGGTAAACAAGGGTGGAGATAACCATGTAAGGAAAGGCTCCACTGTGGCAGACCAATCAGGGAGCGGGGACAACATGAGGGAGAAAACCCAACTCCATTTTGTATAGCATGCAGTAATGATATTTAACTTTACAACTGTGAATTCATAAACTGGAAAGCCCATAACAACCCGCTATAGGGCAATAAACTTCCTCTTGTGCAGGATAGCTCGTTTTTGTAGCTCTCCTTGATTCCTCAGTCTCGTCAAGTAGTCTCATTGTTCTTTTTCCATTTCGTGTAACTCCATTCTCCTACAGTGCCCTTTATGACACAGGAGTATTTTTCATTCTCCCCCTGCATTTTGTGGTCTGATGAGCTAAATTTAAGTTTTCCAAGTTAGAGCTGAAGCAGATATTGTTCTGTCAGGGGCCAAGAGTCCCTTCCTTAAATTCATGGGAAACATACCATTGTAGTGTTCAATCTTTTCTCAATTTTTTTTCAAACAAAAGGCTTTTTTTGAGCTTTGCTTTCTAATGTAGACACAATTCCCATTTAATGAAATGGTTTTAAAAGCCTGAAATGGAACAAAATCCATGTGTGAAAAAAACCTGAATTGTGCCAAGATGGACTGTTAGACGGACTGTTACTATATTGAATCAATCTGGTCTCTTCTGAGAAAATGAGGATAAATACTACCAATAAAAACAAAATGTGAACTGTGCTTTAGCTGTTTGGTCCACATGTAAAAGGGATTACACATGGTTGGGAGTTAGGTACAGAAAAGCAGTAACCTTGGCCATAAACCACAGTTCAAAAAGATACATCTTCAACAAACTCAAGCACCTTCAAAAGGATATATGAAAGAAAGAAAGAAAATCAAATTAGGTGCTTATTTTTAACTTTATCTAGGTGTTCACTAGCCTGTTTGGGGTACTTCTGCAGTCTGTTCAGGTTTGTCTCAGCTGCTGCTGTCCCCAGCACTAATTACAGAGGTGTTAATTTTGCTCTTACTCAGCAAAATCACAATAAAGTGTAGTCTAAGATATGTCTCCACATCTGCAGTTGTTAATGTTTTGCTACAGTGATATTAACCATGTGCAGCTGCTCTGAGCTGTAAGATGTCTTTACCAGAATAAGTTTCTAATTAGATGGTCGTGCATGATTAGCTAGGGTAAAGTCTGAACTATCTAACAGGAAAGGCAGAGCAGATATTTCCTTGGGAGATGCTGTATTAATAGTCACATCCTTGGTATTTACACACCTAGTTTGTCTTTACAGCTTTTATCAAACCTTTCATCTCAGTACTATTCACCTTCCAGCCCAACCCATACTTCTTCCCCTCTGGAAGGCTGCGTGAGGACAAGGACAGCCACTTGATTTGCTTATAGCAGTGTCCTCAAATCCATCATTTGAGGAACAGCCAGCTTCTTTATGTGCCAAAACTAGGTTTTTTGCACACTTTTTTATGGAGGATTTGAAGATGGGCCAAAGATTTGTAGAGATTCTGCTACAAGGTGGCATAGCTCTGTGGGCTGTTATCAGAAGAGCAGCTTCGTGCCACTGCTAACACACACATTTGTAACAAAGAAATGTCCCTGCCTTCAGCTAAACCATATAGAATTGTACACTGGGTGTAAAGACAAGACTGGTGGACTTGTGTGGAAGAAATAAAACAGGATACAAAGAAATGAAGGATTATTTAGTGAGGGTGATTAAACTTCTGTTTCTTTCAAACAAAAGAAAATAAGACAGACTTATCTTTTTTAGTAGAGCTAGGTCAGGGGACAATTCAGACACTTCTTGCTCAGCCTGCACCAGCACACTGAGCTCTGGACTGACTTAACCAGGGCTTCAGCCAGAGGCTGCAGGGGCAGGGATGGAGCTTGACTACTGCTCATGCCATGGGATGCAGCTGCTTGTCCTGTTTCCCACTGCAGGAAAATTGATTGAGCGCTGAGATGTTCTCACGTGGGCAGAGGCTGACCTGTTTGTACCCAAGTTAACCCTATGGCTGCAGCTTGAGCCATAGAATAGTACCTCCATAGTGGAACCTCCACAGAGTGGTACCACGTGGTAACTGGGTTAGGCATTGCCACAGATTGGAAACTAGTCCATGGAAACCAGAAAACACAGAAAGGACAGCATGGCAAGGACTGGGGCTGAGCTGGAGATGTGTACTGCTGTTGAATAGGCACATTCTGCTAACCAAATTAATAGGGCACAAAAAACTTGAGGAATATCAAAGGATTGGAAAAGGTGACATGCCCTTGCTAGAAAGTTGACAAAGACCAGGAGCAGATGTGCTGTTCAGACAATAAAACCTCTGTAAAAACTATAGTTGTAAGTCTTCCCTTCTCCCAAAAGGCTGAAATTTTAGAGAATATAACCAGAATGCAAACTTGCACACAGTTCAGCTACAGAGAATTTTTTATTAGTTCCAGCTCTAGCAGAAATATTTCAATACACACCCAAAGCAAAATCTTGGAGCAGTAAGAATTGAGGCTGTCATTCAAAAAATCTCACACAGAAAATTCTGCTGAGCACCTTCATATGATGGGGAAAAGAGTGTTAGGAAGGACAAAGAATTTCACAGGAAGGTAGAGCAGATGGATGGACTTCAAAATGTTCTGTTGTTTCCCACTGCTGAAAATTATTAAAACTTAAAAATCACTTCTCCACTCCTACCCAAAGTTTTTGTTTGGTTGGGTTTGGTTTTTTTCAGAATAAGTAAATCTTACTGATTTCTGCAGTTACTTGTTTTCTGTGGAAGGTTAATGGGACCTCTCAGCTTAACTTGTCCCTGTCACAACTGTCTGACGTCACTTGAGAAGAGGAGTCTGCAAAGTCTAACTCCTCTATTTTGAAACACAGATACAACAGACACAGAGAGTCACCCTTGTTCCCACATTGCTTTGTTTATGCTGTGCACTAGGTCTCAGAGGGCAGTCTGGACGTTTACTTTGCTGTCCAGAAGAGGAAATTATTGTCACAAACAGTTTCACTGAAGAAAAAAATTGTGGCAGAGGTGCACTGCTCAAAATTGGTTAAAAGGGATATTTTGAATCCTGACACTTCACATCCAGGTAGAAACCTGCCAGGTCCTTTTGGGCAAGTTATAAAAATCATCATAAAATATTTCATGTTGGAAAGGACTCTCAGAAGCATCTAGTGTAACGCCCAGCTGAAAAGTAACTTCAGTGTTAGATTAGTCTGCCCAAGGCCTTTTCGAGTTTGGGAAATTTCTGGAGGTGCAGGCACTGCAATGTCCCTAAGAGATGTGTTCTTGTGTTTAGCCAACCTTACTGTGAATTTTTTCCCTTATGTTTAGCTGGAATTTGGTTGCTTTTTGTCATTTCTTTGTGAAACTCTGCATAAGGAAGGTGTGGATCCCTGTGTCCTTTTCTGCAGAGCTGTCCCCTAACAGGCTGGTTCCCAGCCTGTAGTCTTGCATGAGGTTGTTCTGTTGCAAAAGGAGGACTTTGGATTTTTCTTTGCTGAGTATCACGATGTTCTCATTGACCAGTTCCTTCCTCTTTTTCATATCTCTGAATCACAGTTCTGTCCTTCAGCATGTTGTACTCTTCTGACGTGTACTCTTCTGGTGTTGTGCATAAAATGGATGAGAACGCATTCCTTACTGTTGTTCAGGTCACTAATAAAGGTGCTTAAAAGTGCAACCTTCAGGACTGACCCTCAAGAAATACTCTCTACTCCTACCAGCAGTACATTAGGTTTCAATCCCTTAACTGCTACGCTTTGAGACTAATGGTCCAGGAAGTTTTTCACATAACTTATGGTCCACAAGTTCACTCCATGTCTCCTCATTTTTGCTGCAAATAAGCTATGAGATACCATCAAAGTCTTACTAACGTACAATAAAATAACTTTCTCTGCTCTATCCTCATCCACTGTATTGGTCATTTAATCACTGATGGCAACAATGGGATTAGTTATATATAAACTAGCCTTGGTAGACCTGTTCTGGCTATTCCCAGTTGTCCTGTCTTTCATTTGTCTTGGAAGGGCTTTCAGAAGAATTTGCTCCATAATCTTCCCATGGAGTAATGTGGAGCTGAATGTTCTGTGGTTCCTGGATTCCCACTTCCCCTTTTGGAATATGGACATAAAATCTGACTTTTTTGAGATGCTGGGGACATATTCTGATTGCTGTGATAGAAAGTGGTGTGTTGATGACTGCTCTGTCAGCATTCATGGATGCATCCTAACTGGTAGTCTTCTCTTGACTGAGAGAAGCTGTCTGGCTAAAACTGTTGTCACACTCATTGCAGTTTTTCCTGACTTCACTGAACATTGTAATAGTTTTTAGGATCCAGTCCAGATGCTTGAAAAATCTATCACTATAGAAATGAAAAAAATTCCTGTCTGAAATTTCAGATGCTGAACTGACAATTATTTTATGCATTCAGAACAAGCTGAAGTATTGATTAATATCAACTACTCCTGAAGAAATCTGGATCTCAGTCTTTAATCTGTTGTTTTTCATTCACGTGTCATAAATACCAAATTTAGGAAACCTAGTTCATAAAAGTGGGACACAAATGACAGTAAGACTTGCTCTAGAGACATACAGCAGAGCCATAGGCTGGAAACATGGGTAATGATGCAAATGTTGCAGGAAAGTGATTTAATCATCTCCCAGGACTTTACACTGATCAAGCAACCTGTGGTAGTGAAAAATAAATAAAAAAAAAAGCAAGAATACACATGGTCAAGTATCAGCAGAAAGTTACCAACATTTAAGCAAGTGCTCTGCTTCTACATAACCACAACTGAGTCTAAAGGTGAAGTGGGAAATATGTGCTAACTGTACTTTATGCCTTACTTTTTTGAGAATGTATTTAATCTATTCAATATTATATTTACAAAATTACTCCAGTAAGATCACAGTAATTCTGAAAAAAAATAGCAAGTAATGTAGATAAAAAAGCATTCTCATTTTGTAAAGTGACACTGAATCTACATCCAATTCAGTAGTGACTCTGCTCTAGTGCTGGATTTTTTTGCGACTTTTTTTATGTGTATGTGTTTTTTTTCCCTTTTCTAAATACAAGGGAGTAATCCAGAGAATAATTTAACATTGCCATAGGCCATAACTTAAGAACTAATGAGTAAACCATCTGTATTTCTTATTTCACACCAAAAGAGTTCAGTTTCTTGAGGGGACTGTGGAAAGGTGAGGGAGGACTTTACCTCTTGTTAGCTGAGGGGAAATTCTCCCCTTTGTGATGAGATTTTCCAAATACACTACAGTCTTGCAGGTCAACAAAAGGCCTTCCCATTCTTGTGCAAGCCAGCAGGGTACAGTACATACAAGTTTTCTGAGGACAACCCTGGGAAGAGCCTGTCTTAGCAAACCATCTTGACACACAAAGAGACACAACCTCTACTCAGGCACAGGGTCTTAAGGGGCATATATAAGGTGCTGAAGAACCTCAGGCTTTCTGTTCTGTGCTGGCCAAGGATCCTTACCCAGTAACACAAGCTGACGCTTACAGTCACCAGTATTTCCTTTTCATTTGAAGCAGGATGATGTCACCACAGTCTGATTAAGTCAGTTCTTAAAACTTGTAAAAGAGAAGAGGAATTCAGCTATTGTGGAAACAATAATGTATCAGTTAGAGAGGACAATGAGCTTGATGGCAGGGAAGCCCAAATGGGCTTGATGGGAGAGAAACCCAAATCAACACTCAGTTCAGTGTTGTGAAAGGACAAATATAACATTGGGCTAAGCAGATCTTGGGTCAGTCTTCTGCCTCTGATGGGACTTGCATACTTACGGGTCTGACTTGGGTCCAGAGTGCCTGCCAAACATGGGTGCAACAAACATAGCAGTTATTGAACAAGTTGCAGAGCAGAGAGCTCAAAACACTGTGGTCACCTCAGCACTTTGATGTCACCACACAAAAGGACATTCTGTACTTTTTCTTCTCTTATGACTTGCTACAGAATAACAAAATTTGTTTTATTACATAGCACCCTAGTAGCTTTGGAGGCTGATTAAATGCTTTATTTAAGCACTGTGTCAGCTATTAATTTATCTCAGCTTGATGTTTCAAATCAATAGAGATTATGTGTTAAATAAACTTTAAGGAGGTGAGCAAGCAATGCAGCACTTAACTGAGTGCTCTACATAAACCTCCCAGAACACAGTTTTATCTCGTCTTAACCTAGCAAAATCACCACAAGCTTTCAAGGCATAGAGGGGTGAGCTTTTTAAACCAGAAGGGGAGCACTGATTATCTGAGGGCATTTTATTATGAGCAACACAGTGATAACTAATATCATACCAGTGACTTCAGGAAAGGACACAGAAGCTGAATGTCACAAAAGCAAAGGCATCCAGAAAGGTATCCTTCTCCCTCTGCTCCCACCACCCAACATCTGTGCGTTATACAGAGCCTTTCAAGCAAGAGTAGATAGAGACACCAGTCACAGAAGACTGGGGAAAGGAAAGAGACATAACAAAGCCACTCCAGGACTAGGTCCAGCCTGGATAAAGAAATTTTGACAAGGAAATGGAATGGAAGGAGGGGTTGCAAACATCTTTGTAGCCTTTGTGGTGCCCAGGCAGGATATTTGAAACTGTTGCTCAGAAAATGAAAAAGTCTTGCAAGATCAGCTAATACACAACCATCACACTTCCTTCCCCCTGAAACAGCCCAGCTGTGGCTGCTTAAATAATGTAATTTGGAGAAGAAGATAAGCCAGAGCAATTATTATACTTTTATGATAGTACATAATATGTACTGTTCCAAAATTGTCTGGATTTCTGTTGTGTTTCCATGTTAATGTTGCAGAGTTCTACAAGAGAATTTCAGACAAACAGCTATTTTTATGCAATAATATATAAAAGAACCTGTCTTCTCATTCTCTTCATCCTTTTCCACTTAACTATGTTCTTGGCCTCTCATTCTCTACCCTAAGTTACCATGAGGTCTATATAAAACCACGGAATAATAGTCACAGGTTCTGATTTTTGCAAGGAAGTAACAAAAAAAAAAAACCCACCCAAAAACAAGTGATCTTGACCAACTGGCAAAAAGGGCTGGAAAAAATGGGTAAAATTCCACATGAATAATTTATTTAGGTGAAAAAAATCAACTACATGAGTGGGACTGGAAAAGAAAATATATGGGAAGACCTGAAGGTTGTTTTACTACAGAAAAGAAGATCAAGGCAGGAGAGTTTTTGAAGGTTGTACAAAATACAAAGGAACAATTTCATCCTTCTGTCCATGATGGCCAGACAAAAAGTAATGGCTTAATGTGCAGCAGTAGTGATTGGAGTTAAATAGTAATATGATTTTAACCTGTTAAGGAGAACAAAATATTGCAGCAGACAACTCCATCTCTGGGTCGCTGTAAGAGCAGAAATAAGAAAGGAGCTGCTTTGGGCAGTGGCATAAGCTGGGTAAACTCCCGCTCCTGACCTGGCCCATTCCAGACTGCTCGCTTTGTAACTCCAGAGATGCCCTAACTACCTGAGAGAACAAATTTCTCATTAGGAACACAGTGCAGAAATAAAAATTATTCCAACTGGAATATGAAAAAAGCCCCTCAAATCAGAATATTTTGAGGGCACCAATCAAGTGATTAAATCAGGGATAGAACAGTGAAATAATAATAAATAAAAAATAAAATTAAGGAGCTTTTACATCTTTACTTAAACAGTTGCCACGTTTGAGGGTGTACTGCTTCAAGTGTAATTATTTCCAAAAGCAGCGAAGCACATTTGTCATAACTGTGGCTTCATCCACAGCTTCTGTGGGCAGTAGCAAAGATCTTAATGAAGAATCTCAAATAATTTCATTTGTTTTTTTTGTTAAAGATGCCTCAGACATGTTCAGCTTTCAAAATTTCAAAATCTCTGTACACCCAATTTGCAAACAAAGACACATTATTAGAAAGAGCATGAGAGGATGAGTGGCCTGCATAAATGAGAATAGGCAAAAGTCAGGGGAGTGACAATTTACAAGAGTTTAGTAGGAGTGACTTATAGGTCCTGCCTTCTGTGCATGCATGTGGGAAACCCTCTGATGATTTCTTTTTCATTGTGTGTTAATATAATAGCTAAGACACTTAGATAGCAGTTTGTGAATGATTCATCTTGTTTCTAATTTTTGACAACTTCAATCAAATATTTTGCTGCTGTTTAACATAGTATTTGCTAATAATTAGTGCTCAGTTCTCTTTTTATTTCCTGAGCACAGGCAACATCAGCTCCTCAGCACATCAGAGCAGTCAGTCTGATGGTTCCTCCCCTCCCCACTGCCCCCTTTTGAGGAACCTGTCACGCAAACAACGATTATACCAGAGGACTGATGATACAGCCTCACATTAATGGAAAGGACTCTGCAGGGGACCCAAGGTACCACAGACTCTTGAGATCTTGTGATCCAGCAGATGCAATTTATTTGGATTTTCTAAAACTGACAGGGTTCTTACAGAAAAATTTTGTAGGCACTAATAAGACTTCAGAAAAGGTCATATTATTAATTTTTATGTTCCTATTGTTTTATTAACCAAGTTTCCTACAAATCCTTGAAAATCTATCTCCTCAAATCTGCTAATGTCTACAAGATGGTAAAGACACAAGTACTACTACTCACCTTTAGACCACCTGGAAAGCCCTAAAACAAATGCATGTCTTTTATCAGAAAAAGCAAGGTGCCGCAAAGTAAAAAAAATACAAGTTGTAATCTCAACTCTAAATTTCTGGAAAACCTAAGTACCTTCCCTGGGTACCTGTAATAAGCTATGTTTTCACATTTACATTTCTGCAAGCTGTGAGGCTACATGAAAACTCGGCATCAGTTGGGGAAAATAAAATGTTACTCTAAATGGCAGAATCAAACTTTCCTCTTGTAAATGCTGACAGTAAGTAGTCCACCTCTCCAGTTCCCCATCCAGCTGTAAATGTACTTGATAAATATACATTCTTATACTGTTTATTTTCCTTTCTTCTCTCCAACCATACCCCATTCACTCGCAGCACTAGTCTTGGTGGGTATTGCCTACTTTGTTTTGCATTTCTCCTGAGAAACTACCCAATCTTATGGCTTCATTATTTCAGGTATAGCAACCTCAGTTCATAAAGCTGCCTAGGAGACGCCCACCATGACTCAGCCCTGCTGCTGTCACCCACAGGATTAACAAGCCTTATTCACCCCACTGGGACCTTTTGTGAGTATTCATCTCTAGACATAAACTTTTAACTACTGCCTTTTCAAACACCTTGTAGAAGAACAGTGGGAGAAGTCTTGAGACTCCTTCTCAGACTGTTTAGTTATAGTAGCTTCAAATGATTGGTAGAAAAGAACAATCTTCATAATACCCATTGTTCAACAATAAATGGGGCCACACACCTCTTTCTATGCCCAGCCTGGTTAAATCTAGTCCCACAGTGGTGTCCCTATGTCAGAAGCCAAGAGAGGAGCTTACAGCATGGAGGATGTGTAATTTTGTGTCTCTTCTCAGAAATCAGCACCATTCACAGGGAAGGAAGCGAGGACAGCTTCAGCCTCAGATCTAAGGCTACATTTCCTCCACTCACAGCCTGCCCATTGACAAAAGTAGCTCCTCTTTGCTCTCCATCACTCTTTCTTCAGCTCTTCTCAGGTGTAATATGGCAGATGGCAGCAAGCAGGGCAGGGACTGGGGCTAAGGAAGCCACACGTGAGCACATGGAGAGCAGAGGCAGAATTGGATTGGGAAGTGGGAAGAATCAGAGACACGAGTGTCTGCCAGCATTGGCATAGCATCTGCAGAGATGGATCCACTGTAGAGCAAGAGGAATGATTTCCTATGGCAGGTGGTAGTTAACTAGTATGCACAAATTTTGGATGGTGGAAGAGCCTGAACACTAAATAAGGTAAAATAATGGAATGAAAATTTTCAGTGACATAGAACCAAAATTTTATGTGCAGAGGGAGCTATTCTGATTTTCTCTACCTATCTGAGGAACAAACTTAAGGAATTTCAACACAACAACTCTGGCAGACTTCAATACTTTAAGATGATTCTTTAATACCTTAATATTAACTTTTTTCTGCCTTTCACAAGCAAATACATGCTATTTTCCACTTATCTCTCTTCATTGCTCTTCTAAAAACTGTTTTCAAATAAAAATGTAAAATTTTTCTTAGGGAATTAAAAACTAATATATACAAATTATTTCTACAAGAACAAACCTACCACAAAAAATCTTATTTGCAAGAATTATAGTTCTGAGATACGAACAGTGTATCTTGGCACATCAAATTTTGATGAGAAGTGAATGTTCAGTTACCACAAGGACATTGCAATGTGCTAGAAATCCACTCACAAATGAATCTGATGTGGGCTCCCATTCACACAGGCATAAATCCCTTACAAAGTACAGAAACTAGACAAGCATCTCAGGTAGAACCCATTTTACCCAATTTAGAATTTCAAATTAGTAGTTGTGTAAAACAATGCCAGCAGTTCCATCCTTTGCAGTCAGTGGAAAGAAATAACAAGTGAAAACACATATAAAACACACCAGACATACTTCCCTGTAGATGTGCTCATTACCTAGTCATCTAGAAAAACGTGGATTGATCAGAAAACTTGATGCTGTTGTCCCAAGTTATGAATCCCAATCATAAAAGAGAGCACAACCACCAGACAGTACACTCTAATCATAGACATCTTCTGTTTATTTGTTTCATATTTGAGAATTCATCTTTGTGTTTGTGAGAGCTGAGCTGCAAAGGGAAGGAAATTTCAACATCCTCCATTGTTAGGATCTTGGAGGATACGTGGGACTGCAATGGAAATGAAGATTATTCAGATAATAAGAGATCTGTTCCAGAGCTAGCAGCACTCAGTGATAAGTTAGCTTTTTGGAGCTGAATGGCAAAATTGGGTCTTCACTCTTGCAAAGAGGCAGGCACGTTCCCTTGCCTACAGCCTGCTGCTTGTATGTGAGTGTCAATAAACAGACATTAAAAAATAGTGCCCCCTGAAGAAAATAAATTTGTGCCAAAAGACAAGGAATCTTACAAGCTACCTTAATAACACAGAGCAGGGATAGAGGAGCTGAAAGCCCCAAGAGGTCTGCCCTGGGCCTTGCTCATACCAAGAGATGGCAGTCAGCTCTCCTGTCGTGCTCAGTCCCATCAGAAACATGGAGAGGGTTTTTCTCATGGGTACAACTTCTGACACTGGAGAAAAGAGACTTTTTATAAACTAGCTTCTTACTCTTGTCTTCAAAAAGGGGCAAGATAATAAAGTAAGATCATCCTTTGAAGTAAACCAGCCTCTGAAGTCCATGGGCTTCCAGATCCCTCCAGGCTGGTGAGGGGTGGCATTTAGAAGCAATTGCTTACATATACCAAATAATCTTAGAGGGACAAAATTCCCTTTCAGGTTGAACCTTGAATGAGAGACACCATCCCATAGGGAGACACAGGCTGGTCTTTTCCATTGTAACTTAAATACTGGTAAGCACTAATAATTTTGTGCATTTAACTTCAGATTCAGAACTCACCAACAGCTAAGATGCATCTCATCCCCAGATTCAGTCATGTGGAAGTCTCGATCCCAGGGATGCCTCTAGAAATACTACACAATACCTCCAGTCACACAGCAATTTCAGCAGCTGCTGTTACAGTGCTCATGTCCCAGGCTCTGCAGTTTCCTCCTGCCTCTCCTCACTCCTGCTTTGCCCAGGCCATTCTTTCCCTCTGCAGAATGCTGACAAGCAGTAACAACATTAGTGCTGCTTGACTAGAGTGTAACTATAGAGATGAAGGATCATTTCACTCATCAGTGGGCTGTAATTTAAAAACAAAGTGATTTTGTCCATACCAAAAAGAAAACCAAACTCCAAAACCAGGAATGCCCAATGGATAGTGCTAACATGTTCCTTTCATACACTCTTTTGCTATTTGGCATATTAATTTATTGTAAGATTATAAATTAAAAGCTGGGATTTCACACTGACCAAATTACATTCAAATTAATAACCACAAGAAAAAGATAACACACACTTAAATCCAACTTATTGGTATAGTTTTTATGTTGACTAAGATAAAACATTTTTAAAGAAAAGATAAGAAAATGTTTTTTTCAAAGCCTCAAAATAAATCCTGAAGCTTCACACACACAATTTTACAAGAATAGACCCTGCTATTAAAATCTGAATTTGAACAAGTGCCACTTCTGTGACTGGATGACCACAGCAAAATGTTTATAATGCTTGCTTTAAAGCAAATGTTTTAACTGATGTTCAGAACAGAAAAAATATCCTAACATTTAAGTTCCCATCAGAAGTAATAAGGTTTGATTGTTTTACTTTGTTTTGTAGAAATCACATTTCCTCCTAATTAATTCCTCCAGCTTTCTATTAAAAATATTGATAATTTCCCGATTGTTAGATGTTTTAACTGAGTGTGAATAAATCCACTGATGTCACCGCAAATCCAGCAGGATAGGAATTTCCCTGGTTTCTACAGGCAATGCATAGTTAGATCACAATACATAGTATAAAATAAAACTGTAAACTGTTTTGAATAATAAGAATATTGAATTGATAGAGTTCTACTCCAGCATACAAATTATATAAGCCAATTAGCACAACTTTGATGCAGAAGCTCAGCAACAAGACCAGTTGATTATAAATCCCAGAAACTGCAATCCAATGCAATTTCAGGAAATATCAGGCAAATTCTTCCCAGCGAAGAGGCCCATTACATGTCCCATCTCAAGCTGTGCTTATGAGATCTCTTCAAACAGAAGTTGGCCTGGGGCACATCTGCAGCCAAAGGGCCACCTGAAGCTTAGGGGTACAGACGTACTGTCTCAGTGGGGTTCAGCTGTTACACAGACTAAAATGGGGCTGTTGACTCCGCTGTTTCTCAGTGAAATGACTTCAGTGCAAAATAGATAAACTTCAAGTGCCACAACTGTGAGCAAGCAATGGCTTGTATAACTTCTTCTCAAGGATAGAGAAGAGTTGTGAGTTCTTCAGCTCGAAGAGTTGCTGTCATCTAGGAAGCCATTCATCACCAATGAGATCAAATAATTTCCTAAATATGTGCTAAAAATTCCTTTCTTTATCCAGGGCTTTTATCTATTTGATTCATTAATTCATTATATAGGAGTAAGCACTTGTTTATGGTGAACAAAGATGACAGAATACAATTTTTATTTAATAATACTAAAGTGAAGGGACTTAAATATGCTTTTGAAGCTGAAATGTCTACTAAAAACTTATAGTGAAAAAATTCTCATTAATTTAATGCAGCTTTTTTAGTACACAGCAGACTATTTATTTGTTTATTTATTTTAGTAGGAATGGGTTCACATAGCAAAGAGCAGAAGATTTTTAGGAACAGTTAAGAGAAATAGTCATCATAAGGTATATATTGAGCTTTCACAAGTGGGATTAAATGACTTTCAGGGAATCTTTTCAGTGCTTCATCTTATGAATGTACTTAAAAATTTGGCACATCATAAGAAATTCTTCCAGCTCTTACAAAGGATGTAGTAAAATGATTGTAATCAATAAGACTATACTAAAGCAGTGCAGGCCAGAATATTACAAGAGGATGAAACTAGGAAACATGGTCTATTAAAAAAATATAAAAAATATAGAATTGGACTAACAGCACAGGAAGACTTTTGAATTAATAAAATGATTTTGCTTTTTCTTCCTGCAAAACTGAAATGATTGAGCTGGTACAAATTCCTTAAATTTGTCAGAAAACAAGAGGGGGAAAAAAGAAGGGTAAACAGATCCCATAGATTTTCTATGAAGCTCCTACAACCTTATAATCTAAATGTACACAGCTTGTCATACTATGTTTCTATTCAGTTGTGCTGTAATTCACACACAATTTATTTTGTGGATGCATCCCCACAAGAAGGACTAAGGCTACTCAGATCTTTTCAACGTCCTCTCAGGTCTTCAGTCAAAAGCCCTTTATGGCAGTATTACTTCTGGTCCACATCCTGATCACGTCTATCATGCAAGTTTCAATTAGATGAATTATGAATTAACCTTTGAGCAGCTTCTCCTTGTTCAGGAGTCAGAGCTTTGATCTTGGGCAGTAGATAACTGAAACAAAAAAATCCAATCCTGGTTTCATGATAGTTTTTTTAGATGTTTCCTTTCTTATTGTAGAAAAAGAAATTACTTCTTCCAAATGACACACTGGCTACATCTCTAAGTGGGGATGCAAGATGACTTTTGAATCTTCTACAAGACAAGATAGTCAAAATCACAAATAGTTGGTCATGATTTTTAAAATGTTATTTACAGCTTCTTGATTAACAACACTAAAGATGAAACATTAATCACTAATCTGGTAACAAACACAAACAACATTAGATACAGATAGAAAAGATACATCCCTGTATGGGACCTTCAATGACACCTTGCAATATTTGAGCAAAACTTGCAACATGAAAGCACCTCTCTATTGCCATTTATTCCCTCTGGCTTATGTCAAATTACCAGTAACATGCCTTAAAATAGTTCTTTAATAACCAGTTGGCTTCAGTGAGAGTCTGATTGTCCCTTTTGATCAAGATCAGAATAAAAAACCTTACCTGTAATGTCTTAGATAAGTAAATTGGTATCAGAATAACTGCCAATCATTAATAAAATAATAAATAGGCTAACAAAGCTGACAGAAAAAAGATTATGAGGGAGAGAAAGTGGAAATATATCTCACTGACAGTTCTTCACATAAACACCAGCTGGTCTGATCCAGATCCTCTGGAATGTTCTGTCTTATGTGTAATGCAAATTATTCTTACATCTCCCTAATCATTTCTTCATTACTTCAATCCTCCTCATGTCAGAAAACTAAATAATTGCATAAGCCTCATGTTTTTCAAGTCTTATTAGATGATTTCTGGTCCACAATTCCTATGCAGCCTGTATAAACTCTGTGTCCAAGTTTTAGCTGTCCTGATAACAGCAGCACTAGAAGGAAATGGAGTCTAAAATATATACAATATATTTTCATCTTCATTGAAAACAGACAGTAAGAACTATCTGCACTTTGTACCATAGCATCTCTGATCAATTTGGATGACAAACACGACCAAATGATGCACTTCAATATTACATTGATTGCTTCATTTAGAAGGATCTTGAATTGGTTCCTCACCTAGTGCAAGTGACAGTACCATCTGGCCCATGGATAACAAGCCCTAGAATGTAATGCACCAATCTCCACGACAAAATAAACAAACAGTGCATATGTACATATAAAGCTTACAAAACTAACTTTTTCAGGTACTATTTTAGATGAGCTACATTCTTTTTCACCAGGACCCTTCAGCTTAAAACCATAACAATGAGAAAGCACTTCTAATACTTTTGTATATATCTATAACAAAGGATGAAGTTCAATATTAAACACATTCCTTGCTGCTATTTTATTTGCCTTTTTCTCTGGATAATAACCATGCTAGATTACAGGGAAAAAGAGATTTAGAAATGCAATCTATGGCTCTGCTGCCCAGAAGTTCCCAATTCTAACCACGTGCCTCTTTTTTATTATATATTCTTTGATTCCTCTTTTAAAAGATTTTGTTTATATTATTCTAGCTTGATTAGAATGTGTTGCCTGAGAATACTGACTTGTATGTTAAATTGAACTGTAGCAAACAGTGTATAGTTGGTGTATGATCACTTTAATCAAGGAAGTGGCTCTTCCATTATGAAAGCAAAGGTTTATTTCCAAAAAAACTGAAGCACCAGTATTTTTGTTAAGGATATGTAACACCTATACTGGTATTCACAACATGATCGTTCTGAATTCACCAAGTAAACTAGTCTTTTTGTTAGCGTCCATTCTTGCCATCTAAATACTGACTTGCCTGTTAGCTGACCGTACTTTTTAGAGAAATGGTATTGTCCATTCTAATATGGTCCAATCTAATATGGATTAGTAGAGATGTTATGTGAATAACAGTGTTATTCACATAATCAGAATAACTGGCTACGTGAATACCCAATGACAACCAATTATAGTTGGAGTACAGGAAACACAGATTGTATTTCATTTGCCTGGACTCCTTAGAGTTACCCAGATGTGGCTGTTACATGGTCAGATGATCCTTGCTTGGTATCATCAGTATTAACCACAAAGCTGGTATTCCACTTATTCTCTATTGCACTTTTTTTGATGTACACCATATGCCAATTAACATCTCATAAACTACCTTATTATCATCAATCTGTATTCACCATTTTGGCTTAAATTGTTAATATTACACATTCCTGGCATAGAGGGTTTGAGTCAGCAGAGCTGCTCTGCTTGGATTGCATCTGATGGACCCTGTGGTATAGTTCTTTTCCCAAAAAAGGATGACTGCCTTGGCTACCATGAAAACCATTGTGGTGTTAGATAATGAACTTCCTACTCCTTTCAGTTCTAAAGAAATACCCCTCTGCCCTGTCTACTGAAACCTCCATATTGGTGGTTAAGATGATTTTCAGGACTATAGCCAGGAATTCAGGGGCTAACCAAAACCTCTTTCTTTGAATATTAAACTTTTTGAATGTACGTAAGAAGCAAGCAATACCACCTTTCACCACTATCCTTTGAAAAAGAAGACTAATCCTTGCCCCACTACTAATGAATAATTGTAGACAAATGCTCTGGGAAGATGGCTACATATAGGGCTTCCATATAAGCATTTGTAAGGAGTCTGCTCTGGAATATCAAGGTGGGACTTCAACATACAGTCAGCCCTCTTCCCAACCTGGCTGGATATCCAGCTTTAAAGAACCACTTTTTCAGTGCTTTAGCCATTTGGATCTCATTTTGACATGCCAGATGGTCTTCACACAATGATTACTATGACTGTACACCTAACTGGGCTTTGGGTTCCTTTGTCAGGAACAAAATCCAAACTAAAGGATTATAGTATCTTGATATAGCACAACAATATTTAAGTATTTTATTTGGTCTGTTCCTAATTTAGAGACATCTGGCTTAAAGGGAGCTGATTCTACTTCTGCTATAACACTATTGGCTTCCACAGAGAGCAGCTGTTCCATTTTATTCCAGTCACCTCCAAATTTTTCTTAAATAGCTGTATAATTCCTAGATCCTTTTGTCATCTCATTTCAGATGGTGAATGAAGAAACAGCTGTGATAGTTGTTTGCCTTTCCATTTAGTACCTACTCCAGACACATGAAGGAAACACTCTCTTTAACACACAAGGCAAAAGATTATACAAATTACTCATGCTGCTGAGACTGCAAAAACTCTTAGCAACTAGTGCTCTGGAGAGAGGTAGTGAAAGGGGTTGGACAAATTAAACATCCTGTGGGAAAATCTGGATTCCTGTTCTGTTCTAATTATTCTGCATGAAACCTAAAAGATAAGAAAAAGGAAACCTTAAACTCCAGAGCTCAGACAGAGTTGTCTAATATAGCAAAAGTTTGCCTGGTGTCTTGCAAGCGTTGGCATAGAACAGCTGTCATACACCTGAGGAGTCCCTCCTCAGTTCTTTTAGAAAAGGGCATTGTTTTATGCAGCTGTCTTTCCTCCAGCTGTTGGTGACTCCATACCTCAGGTGCTTTAATTTTAAAACTATATTCCCCTTGCACTGCATGTGGGATTGAGCTATCTAAATCTAAGTCTGTTTTGAGTGGTAGGAACTTACAGAAACAAGAGTGCTTTAATTTTACCTTTTATAGGCTGCTGTATTTTGTTGTATGTCCTTCCCCACTAAACTTTGCTTTGTTTATTCATCTCAACCAGATAAACTGTAGTGCTAGTCAGTCACAGGAGATTATTATTACTATGTTTTGCTGGGCACCTTGATTAGGCACTGAATCTCAGATTCTGACTTTGTTCTTAGAGGCAAATTATTAGTAAAAATTTGAGACGCTTTCATAGCTAACATATGCCTTTCCTTCCTAAAATTTCTGCTATGAGAAAGTCTAATCCCATTCTTGAAACCTTACTACAAATCATTGCTCCATTTCCATGGTCTCTTTAACTGTCTGCCTGACCACTATCAGACTAGAAGTCCTCTTGTCTCAACTGTTGCTCATCAACTCCACAAGTCTTCCTGATAAGTACACTGCATGTCAGGGGGCATAAATTTTACAATCCAGAAGCTGTACCTTATCGATCACTTCCCTTAGCCTTTGTGATATTTTTAAATCATATTAAAACTTTTCCTTCTTTTAGGTATTGCAGTAAACTCTCTGACCTCTCTTTTACACTCTCCTCCATGCTTGTTCTACACCTCTGATGTTTCCCTCCCCTCCTTCTTTCCTGTTTGCACTCTATATCCTGAGGATTTTTCTCTTTATCTGAACCTGTGGTTTATATCAGAAACGTGGTTTACAATTCAGCCTTTGACACTGAAACACATTTTACTTTCCCTTTTGTTTCTCATTGTGCAAATCCCCTCTCACTAGCTCGTTGCTGAAAGTTTCCACTGTTAATTCTGAAGCTATTAAATTCCATCATACTCTTCTGCTCCTTGCTATCTCCCTATACCCAGAGCCTCTCTGCTGGCATAAGACTCCTGTGCAGCTCACTAATGTATGTTGCTGTGCACATACCACACAAGAACATGCTGTAAGATATTTCAATAACAAAGCACATACTTTCTTCTTATGGCTCAGATAATTTTATCTGATTTTCTCTTCCTCATTAGCCAGAGTGAAAAAATCATAACATGGGATAGCAAATCCTCTCACTATAGCTACCAGAATGATGTCAATAAATTATCATGCTGGAACAGGAGACATTCACATAGTAAAAGTATTAATTCTATATACTTATGCAGCTTAAAAAATAATAATAAAAAAACTACATTGTTTTCAGATCAGGAAAATGCATTTTTCTATTTATTTGTAGCAGCCCCTCAATTTCACAGAAATGCAAGCTCTGTTTACTTTATTAGACACTACACGGTGTACCCAGTATTACTGTAAAACTCACCAGAGAGCCAGTGCAAAAGTCCTTTGGATCCAATGGTCATTTCTTAACCCATTTTCCTCTTTATTGAGAGCTTTAGTGAGAGATTGGGACATTCACTAAACATAAAGTGGGTCTTTTAAAGCACCATGATTTTGTACCTTAAAAATTTGATGGTGACTCTCAACTACAAACAGGTGAGTTTTTCTGCATGCACATTTCACTGTGACTTGCATGCAAGTTTTACTGTTGAATTCCAGAGTTCTCTTTGCCACATGGGACAATATTTCTGTTATTAAACTATGTCTTTTTATGATTTAGAATACAAAATAAGCATCATTTATGAATCATTACTGAATTCTGTGCAGACACAATTAGAATAAAAAGCAGAAAAAATATTATCCGAGGAAACTGAGCTGTAAAATAATACTGTTGGTGAAAGTATTCCAGTTTTAAACCCTGTGTCTTAAAAGGACAAATAGATTTCAGCAGCATTTTTAAAAACACAATTGTTTATCCTGTGGGAAAGGAAACTTCTTGTTTTGGTTGTTTCTTTGCTTCTGTTTTAAGGATAAAATAGGAATGGTGAGAAATAATTATTGACCAATAGATCAATTTTGTGAAATTATTGCCCGATTGCGTTTCTCTCTCTGGTATTGATTCATTGATGCATCACAGAGGGGCAAAATGCCCCAGCTCAGAGAAATATTGGACTCATTTAAGCCCCATAGAATTGAACTACCTCCTGTGACTAACTAGTGGGCTCTGAAGAAGTTTTCCAGAAGAGTCTATTCAGATCCATTGCAAAGCCTGTATAGCCATAGATTAGAGAAATCAATATCACCTTTCTTCCCAGTAACAGCAGACGCCATGCAGTGCAGACACTGGCAGACCAGCTCTCGCTGACACAGCACGCTGAAGAGAAGGCTGGTGGGCTGAGCTGCCGGCTCCCCTCCTCTGCAGAGGCAACACAGCTTGTAGCGAGAGCAACAAAGGGTGCACATGCAGTCTGTCAAATTAGTACACTACAGTCTGTGGCTTCTTTTTCCCTACCATCCATAAACAGCTAGTTCTTTCCATCTTTTTCTTGACTCAGAAGATGGTAACTAGCTGTGATGGCAAGCACTGCAATGGCCTGCCCAGGGAAGTGGTTGAGTCACCATCCCTGAAGGTATTTAGAAGATGTGTAGACTGTGGTGCTTAGGGACATAGTTTAGTAGTGGACTTAGCAGTGTTAGGTTTATGGTTGGATTTGATCTTAAAGGTCTTTTCCAATCTGAATGATTCCTTGATTTGCCGGGGCTGGTGGGGCTTGACAAGGAGTGAAAGAGGAGTTTGCAGTTAGATGCAAAATCTTCTTCCTCCTCAAGTTCACCAGAGCCACCTTCATTTTAATTTTCCTACAAATTTGCTGTGGTATTACCACCTCCACTACCTCAAAAATCATCCCTTCTCCATTTTTAAACCACAACTTCCACAGACTCATTAATGGTAATAGAGAAACAGAAAAGGGTATATGTACTGATACATGGCACTAAGTCAGACAAAATGCAGACTTAGTGAAATGCTAGCATTTAAAATCTGCAAATACAGTCACTAGAAAACCAAGGCTATTGAAGTAGGGCCTTAATAATTATGAATTCTGAAAGAATTCTGCTACAAGTTTTGAAACAAAGACATAACGCTTATTTGCTTTCCTTCTTAAGGCTGATCATATTTTATCTTACATCAAAAAGGCAAAATGTGATGAGGCAGAAAGGGTAAAAGAAGTTAAATGAATAAATGGATTTCCCTATTGAAAATCCCATAATTATGAAAAATACATTTAATTAACTTAGTGGAAATAATGAAGAACATGGAATTTTTTTTCATTTATAGTATAGAATAGATATATACATTCTTGGAATGTAACAGAGGCAAAGATATATAAGAGTAACGCTGAGATATGGCATTGTACGGAAAAGTTTGAGGGTTGGGTTTGTTTCCTTGTTTCTCCCTCTTCCCATAGTATTCAGCCTACTTACTCAACAGCAAGACAATTTTCCAGATGACGAGTTCTAGGTAACCCTTCCTATAAGAGTGCATATTGCTGTATCATTAGTTGTGAATTAATTTCTGAAGTAACAGAGATTATTAAGCTACTTGTCAGATAAGAGTCTGTCCACTTCTGAACTCTTGGGTTACTGCAGTTTATGACATCAGTCACAAAATCCATGTGATTCTTGCAGGGGACACAAATAATATTTTTGTTTTGCAATGTTTCCTAATGTGAACATTTACATGAAGTGTAATTCAAGACTTTTGTTCTTTTTTGTCCCTTATTTCAATGCCTTCATGAACAGAATGGTTTCCTTGTAAAATGCTAACATCAGTTTGGCAACGATTCTAAAGTATTTCATGCGTAACAATGTATAGAACACTTAAAAAAGCCTATTTGTTCTACTACAAAACCTTTTTACTGCAGAAAGAAGAGGAAATTGGTTAAGCTTTTGTGATTCTGCCATTTAACTTGCTCCTATCAAAGTCTGCTAAATAAAATATGCCAGTGTTTCAACACAAATGAGTTTTGCTTTGATAATCACAACATATCCCAAGTGGAACAATCTGGAAATGTTTGAACCCAAAAGTTACCCAAGCCTTTTAAAGATTACTGTTTCCCCTAGGTTTACTGCATAAAAGATTGAGAAATAATATGATATTGACAGGTGTATTTTTCTAAGACTAGGAGGAAAAAAGCTTTTGAGAGAGAAAACTTTTTCTTACTTGAGGCTGAATTTTCTGAAGCTATTTCAATATTATCATGAAAAAAAAAAAAAGAACCCCACTGCTTAGCTAGTGCAGAATTTGTTTCCCAGCAATAACCAGAGTAGAGACATAGAAATGAACACATGGGGTGATTACTACTTCTACAACAACAATCATTTAAACTTACATTTACATACTATTTATAAACTCAGATGTTAGTTTTGGGACCTTAAGAAAAAAATTAAGCTATCTTTGTTATGTGAGTTAACCATATAAAGCTATTTTGAATCCAGTCTACTAGGAGCAAATTTATGCAATTTAAACACAGTTAAACCATATAATCTATTGCAAGCTTTTGAAGCAATAGTGTATGTTTCTGTAAAATTTATTCCAAATACCTCAACTACCACACAATTAGAGAAACCTAATGGCTTATGCTGTCTCCAGGAAACATTTAATTATTACCTCCAAGTAAACAACTATACTTACACTTCAGAATACCCTGCACCAGAATGTTCCTTCTCTCAAGGCAAGATTTTTGGTTTCAGCCTACTGGAGACCTTTTTCTTCAATCACGTGGATATTTGTAGTGTTTAGTATCAATTAATTTTTTTTTAAATTTCATTTTCTCAGGTCCTTGAGGAGTTGCAGTGTCTCATTTCCTCTGTATGCACATCCTGCTGATGAGTTGGCCCTTCTTAACTTTAATGATCAGAGCTTTGCTTAAAATACCTCATCACCAGATGATGTTACTGCATTTTAATTGCATGCCCTCCTATAACAAGTTTACAGTCCACCACATGGAACACTTATAAAAAGACCCAGTACTTGAAAGTCATGTATTTTTTTCATACACAAACATGATTGAAGTATTAATAAGAAAATACCAGGAATTAAAAAGACTGTATAATTGATAAAAGAATAAAGAATCAAAGCACACATTAAAACAAAATTGTAATCTCTCACTCATACCAAGATGTTATTAGATGCATAATTTCATCAAAATCTTATTTAATTTCACTGCATTTTTATGAATTCAGTATATCTACCATGAAAAGGCAATAAATCAGAATATTTTACATGAATGTTTCCAATAAACTTGACATACAAAGTAAGCAATAATAAGCCAAGACAACATCACAGAATTGTTTCAATGCTCAATTTTGTGTCAGATCAGGCCTCAAGATTTATTTATTTTCTCAGAGCGGAAAAAACCAAACAATTCAGTGTTTCTCAAAAAGCTTGAGCAAGTAACTGTCCTTGCATAATAATAGGGAAAATGTAGTTAGTGTATTAACTGAGTTGGGCTCCCATGCCATTCCTCTAAAGTAAAGCCACATCTACTGACAGTTGCCCTTCCAAAATTATCACTGTTGCAAAATGGTAATTAGGAGTGATGTTATTGTTTTTGAATCACATATAGTAAAAGAAGTGTAGTTATGTGCAAATAAGCCAAATTATAGTAATTGGACTGAAAGGACAGAGGAGCATTTGCACCGAAGCTTGCTTTCTGGATAAATCTTATCTGAGGGTTGGACTAGGTGACCTTTTGAAGGTCCCTTCAAACACAAACTATTCTATGATTATTTAAGAATATAAGTATTTTCCATAGACAATGAAAGATGATAACGAAATCAGTGGACAACAGACACAATGCTGGAAAGCATTGTCAAAACAGAAGGAAATACCAAAATGAGTAGAACAGAGGCATCTCTCTACTTGGGCATAATGTGTTAAAATGCGGCTAACCAGCTGAAAACCACAGAGGAGCCCAGGACATTCATAGGTGATGACTTTCATGCTAAATTTGAAAGACAGTTGCAAAATAGAGTATCTTACTTCCATCACTTCCTCAAGATACCTGACACCACTCAAAGGGCACTGGAAAACCCTGACTGACACAGTTCCATGCTCTCTCTGCTTTGTATTTAACCATGGTATATCCTTCCCTCAAACACATGAATCATTCTTATTTGCTTTTCATTACTAACTTTATAGTTCATTTAGGCAGGACAAAAGTATTCATTTAGAAAAATGTCTTAAGTAACTGAAATTATTTACTAAGTTATTGATGAACTTGGAGTTAACAATGTAATTTGAAAGATCAATTCTCTTCTCTGTGTAGGGATTATGATTAAAGGAAGAAGTGAATAACAGTAACAATGACTGGGACTGTAAATTGTTCAGCTAATTAAAAATAAATAATGAATATATCAAATGAAAGACTGAGTGAATCAACAAATGAATCAATAATAATTTGCTCCTGAATTTTGAAATTATCAAGTTACTGAATTAATACAGAGAATAAATCATGAGGCTAACATAAGAAAAAAATGTCTTTTAAAAATCCAAGCAATTCATAAATAGAGATACTACTGGATGATGTATTATATCCATTACTTCAGAAAACATTATAGCCAAAAACCCATCCATCCATCCATCTCCTTCCTGCCCAATAGTTAATGCCTTATCTGCCATGATGGCCTTGACTCAACAGCTGAAAAATCTGAATGTCCATTCTTAATGTAGCATTTTGAGTCAGGGAGCTCATCAAAAAGGGCAGCACAATAAATTTTGCCAATTGCAGAGAAATAATGAGATTTAGTTTCCCTTCACTCAAATGCTAAAATCTCACTGTGGCTAAAATCCCTGCTTCCCTCACAGAAATTAAGTTATCTTACAAAATAGATGTAACTATGGGAAAATTAACAGCTCCATCACAATTCTTTCATCTTAATGAAATGTATTCAGATAATAACCTAAATAAAATTATAAACCCCCTCAAAACAATAAAAACCAAAAAAACAGTGAGGCAGTTCAGGACAAGTAGATGTTTAAGATCTGAGATCCTGCTTTAACAGTGCTTTTCATCATGGGGGTTGTTAGGCACAAATGGGATGAAGATTTAGAGGCCAACATGGAGCCAGAAGAGGCAGAGAACACAAGAGCTGCATGGTCAGGGACAAACCAAGGTCATGAAAGTGAGAAAAAAAGGCACAAGCCTAAGGACCAGGGCAAGAGAAGATTCAAAGGCCAAGATGAAGATCGGCCAACTTTCTACCAGTCTAAATTCCACTGGGAAAGAGGCCGGGAAAAATATCAGACGTGATTGCTGGAACACAACCCAGAGATACACCATCTAAAAAAGCATCAGACAACTTCATAGATATGGGTAGTAAATTTTCTGAGCAATTCACTGCAATTATTGCCCAGGAATTGACACTCAGACTTTCTTCTAGTAATTTATCAAAATTGTTGCTCCCTTTAATCAGACTCAAGAATTATATCAGTAGTGTAGCAGCCCATAGAGACACACATGACTGTGGCTCCACTGTGAGTGCACCAACACTTACTCAAGCACAATTCAGTTCTTAAGATTCTGTAAGGAAAAACACAGCAGTGCATATGAGACTTTTTTGTTATACCTTTGAGTCATTGTCTGCAGGCAACTTGTCCCTGACAAGTACAAGGCTCCAAGTCCAGCCAAAAGAACTGCAGAAAGTACAGGTGCAAAATAGGTCACCGAAGGCCCTGAGAGATTATAATGCCTGATAAATTGCTCTTGGGTGGAAGCAGCAGCTTGGTGTGTGTCAGTAATACACCTCCTGTATCATACCTATAGCTATTTCTTGATGGAAACAGAGCTTTTATTGAATTCCAGGAAGTGCTGAGTCTTCATTCTGCTAGTCTCATATTGGGCCTTGACACAACTCATTCATCCAGTTTAAGAATCTAGCTGGGGATAATCATACATTTAGCTTTTCCAATTACCAGTGAAAACAATCTTGGGTATTGCTCTCCATGGTGAAAAGCAATCCTCTTTTGACAAAGGAAGTGTTGAAGAATGAGTCCACTTTTGGGATATGAACTTCTTGGTAAAACTCAGGTAGATTAGTTCCCTGAGTTAGATAAATCTCAGAAACTGCAGGGAACCCATACATACCATGTTCTTTTAGATAAGGGATGAACAACAGAATTCAAATGTTTTCTTCCTTCCTGGTGAGAAGGGTGCCTATCAAAAACAGAAAGACGCTTGAAAAACAGATGCAATGTTAACATTGAAAAGGGCTTGAAAAATGGGGTCTCAGACTCCCCTGTGTCTTGAAAAAAAATCCCCAGAAAGGGGTAGGCTGCCAGACAGCAAAAGTCCAATATAGATAATGCATCCTCAGGCATGGGATTTGTGAATTCATGGGACTATGCAGAAAAAGCCCTTGCTAGAGGACTACTCAGAAAAACTGGAGGGATTCCTGATGCAAAGTCATTAAGTGAATTACCTCTCAGAAGCTTTCAGGACTTGGAATTTTGCTGCTGTCCAAAGGTTTGACAGATTCCAGACACAGAGCTGAAGACTCATGGCCCCTAGCACTTTTCAGTCAGAGGACAACTCCTGGGTCTGTTTATGCAGCAATTTTTTGAGTTTAGTTTCATTTTCCCGAGATGTTCTTTAGTGAAACAGACACTTAACATGGTGACTGTGTTCAGGCACTGTAGGTGGAAGTTGGTGGTTGATGGTGATGCGACATCCAAAAAAAAAGGTAATCAGTTAAACTTTCATGACCAAAGTAAACCAGTTAAGTGAAGAAACTGAAGCTACAGTGACAGGAGAAGAAGTGCTAGACAGAAAATATTCCATCTGTTTTGAGCCGCTTCTGACAAAAGGAAATCACCACACATTTTTGCATGACAATCTTAGGGCATTAAAGAAAGGAATGTTTGAGAAATAATCTACAAATACTACAAATCAGAACAAGCCAATTATGGTTTGGCATATGTATTATTCAGACATTCAATGAGAGTGGAGGGTACATCCGGAAGAACTTAATATGTAATTTTATATAATTTTAATACCACAAAACTCCTGGATTTTGTTATTCTGAACATGGATTAAAGCATCACATTTGCCCTCTGGACATTAACTCCTAAATTCAAACAATTTTTAAATTCAAAAATCTGAAAAAAATACACAGTTTTTATTCTGTCAGCTGCTGTTATAACTGCTCTTCTAGTGTTACCTTAGTGCTATGTCAAATTTAAATTCAGAATTATGTATGGCAGAAACTTATATTTTTATTATTCCATAAATTCAATGTTCAATTGTAATGCAGTCTACTAAAGGATGATGATACAATGGAGAAGAAGGAATGGACATCCCATGTGAAATTGTGTACAAGTCTATTATCAAACTTATTAAGTATCTACCAACCTGGTTTTTTTTTCATATTCTACTTCTAGCTGCAGAGGGTAAAACATGAAGTGGTGTGTTTCATTATGAAAGGAAAACAGTATCAGTCAAAATAGTAGACTACTCAGTTGAAGTCTGAAATGAGAAATTAAATACACCTTCAACGTGGACACCTGGGAATCCAGTGTACTATTGCAGAGATGAATTACTTCTGCTTCCCTCCAGGAGTGCAGAAATAAAAAAGTGACACAAATGCTACCACTCTTGAATAGCTGGTCCAGTAGACAGAGAGGTGTCCTCTTCCTTCCTTTACTTTCTCCCTAAAATATGAGGATGCCCAATATGAATAAGAGGTTTGGACATTTTGATAAACAGACCTTTATTATCCTTACATTTTTATCTCTTCTGACAACTATCGATTAAACAGAAAGAATACCTCAAATTAATTTGTGGGGTATTTTTTTAATTTTTTTTTATTTATTATTTCAACTGAAACTCAAGTTTCCAACAGAGAGCAAAGAATGACTTAGTTCTTTCTGTACTTTAAACCAATCATTTCTGAGCAGTGGTCCAGCTAGAGTATGCTCTGTCAGACAACTCTCTTCTGTCACATTCGTGAAGTAACCTTGTAACACACTTCAGTGTTACATATGAACCAGAAAGTCAGACTCTGATACAATATTTAAATACACTTGAAAGATACTAATTGCTCCCCTAAATAGTCCATTTATTGGACTAAACAATTCTAATTTTCCAATGTTCTCTCAAACATCATGGTTAGATGTCTAATCATTAAGAAGTTTAAAAAAACAACCACTCCACCACCAATTCTCTGCCTATAGGGAGCTTGTCAAGGGGCCAGAGCCAGACTTTTCACAGTGTTGCATGAAAGAAGAGAGATAACAAGGATAAGGGGAAACAAACGGCACTAAGAGTGGGTGAGGACAAACATTTTCACCATGAAGCGAAACAAATAGCAGAACTTGCTGACTAGAGAGGTCATGCAGTCTATGGACCGGTCATGCTTCCAATGGAGCATCCTTGGAAGTTTTCAAAACTCAACTGCATAAATCACTGAGCAACCTGGTTTGTCTTTCTAGTTGGTGCTGCTTCCAGCAGGAGGCTAGACTAGATCATTTGAGCCCTTTCCAACCTGAGTTTTCCTACAATCCTAAAAACCATAAACCCACCTGTTGGAAAATTACTAAAACTCTGAAAACAAACAGGTATATTCAATGCTATGTTTTGATGTTTGCAAGTTTAGTACACATTGCTTTTTCACTTAACTATAGCCTTGTCTATTAACTACTGATACATCAAGTTGTATTTAAAACTGTCAGCCAACTATATGGATTTAAATAGGTTTTCCATGCTTTTATTTTTATTCCAGGGAAGGTTAGAAAAACAAAAGCTGAGCACGCAAAAAATCCCTGCTCATAAAGAATCCTTGGACATCTTATTTGTCCCTTAATCTGCCCTTTATTGCTTGCCAGTTGCATTTTTCTTTACGTTTAATAAGCTCTACTTGCAAGGGCAAACAAGTATTCTTCTAATGATGTTCTGATAGGAGAAACATAATTGCACACCATAAAATCTTAGTAGCGACTTTAATTGCTCCACAAATTATCTTTAAGTGCTCTGCATGATTTATAGTAGCAAAATGTTCCCCCCCTTCAGCAGCTAAATAGAGTTGACTGGGAACTTTCAAGAAAACATTTCTTTTTTGAGAAAAATATCCACCTGAAAGGCAAGCCTCTTTTTCACAGCAGTTTTTATAAAAAAAAAAAAAAAGCTGGAAAAGTTTTCTTAAATTTAGGTAGAAGTTTTAATCTGATTTAAATACCAGGTAACTGAGATCTTAATCACAGCAAGAATACCTGAGTTCTGAGAGATAGACAGATGGTTAATTTGTAAGCTAAGGCAGGCAAAGTGATAGAAAAGATTCAAGATCTTGCCTCATCCAGATTGCAGAAGATCAAAAAGCTTGAACTTGGGTCTAGGTGAAAGATCTATCCTGGTTGAAGCTTTGTCTTTTCTGCTGTACTGGAAGGAATTAAATGTGAAAGACTTAAAAAAAAAAAAAAGAAAAAAAAAGAGTAAATGAAATTTTTGTTTGTTGATGAGCCCTATCTTCAAATAACACTCAGGCAGCTGTGAGACAATAAGCAAACACAAATACTTGCAGAATTACAGCAATTTCCACAGTCCTCATCACCTCAGCATTTTATAACAGTAAATGAAGTGGCAACTTTGATTCAGAGCGGCACCATTTTTAGACAAAATACTGCTGAAAGTACAAATATGAAAAGATCAACATTTTAGAAAGCGAAAACTGTTCCTCTACAACAAAGCACTACACTAATTAGGCTGTAATTTAATGAATAGGAAATAGAAATCAGTGAGGCATTAGAAAAAGACAAACTTTGTAGCTGTTCCATCAGAGAACTACATTCTGCTATAATTGCAGCTTATTTATTCAAAGATTTGTATATTAATGGGTTTCAGCTCATTAATGGATAACATTTGTTTCTATAGAATACATTGTTGACACAACTAAACAACTTCGAGCTGAACTTAATGCAATCTGATCTGCTGAATGAAATCCTTAATTATTAGTACTTTATTAAGCCATTTGTAATCTAAAGCCTTTTTGAATACAAAGTACTGAAATGTGCTGTATATATAAGTTTGATATAGTTTGGTTTTGAATGAGATAAATTACTGGGCTGTG
The DNA here is from genome assembly GCA_013396755.1 of Sclerurus mexicanus. Lineage (NCBI taxonomy): Eukaryota > Metazoa > Chordata > Aves > Passeriformes > Furnariidae > Sclerurus > Sclerurus mexicanus. The sequence continues at coordinate 2,815,593 of VWZF01001696.1, read as the reverse complement.
AAACACACCTACATAGAGGTGCTACTCAAAAAAGTCAAACTTAGAGACAGGTATTTTTCTTTCATTCTGTGACACAAACTTCTCTTAGGAGAAAATGAACTGTAGAAACTCCTCAAGTTTCAAACTGGAGGCATCAAAGACACAACTGACAACATATTTCAAACAGAACTGAGCAATGGCTGCTTATGAGATTTAAAACAAAGATTAGTAAAAATTACAGAAGTTTCAGTTGTTATGCCATATCATTAGCAAAGTATGTTTTCATAGTTTATGTACAAAGTTATGGAAGAGAAATAAATCTAAAATAAAAGTAAATACATAAGTAAGATAGAAATAAAGTATATTTATAAATATATATTTAAACCCAGAAATAAACCAAATATATAATAAAAAGTGAGATTCTAAAATGAATGTTTCAAAATGTGCTTACTTTCATGTATTAAGAATCTTATGAAACTAATGGGTTTTCAAAAAAATCCAAGAAAACCAGACAAAAATAGAAATTGCATGCTTGATAATTTTAATAAAAGTACAGAATACAATAGTTTCTTTACACGATATATTTCTTATGTACATATTAGATAGACTACTAACTTTAATGTATCTACCTTACTCTCAGCATCTGTAAATGAGAATTTTCCTCTCCTGATTTCATGATATCAACACTGTAAAAGTTAATCTTGAAAGTGCTGTAAATAAATCTACACTAACATAAAATTCACAAAAATCTCAATTTTAGTGTAATTCCTAATGAGCTGAAGAAGTAAATATTGCTTGTACTAATTACTTTTTTATTTTTTGCATTATGTTTATTTACCTTCTTAATTTCTTGCACACTACTGAGTGAATCCATCTTTACTTTCAGCTTCTCTCTTCTGTAATATTTTAGCTGCAGCTATTTCAGGAATAGGTTACTGAAAAACAGATATCTCGTATTGTAACTTTTTTAATTCCTATCGATTTTTATAAAACTTTCTTTTCCTCATAGTGTTCCCTGAGTCCTTATTCCCACTAAAGCTGTCCTTTTGAAGGTCAAACCAAGATACCCTTCTTTTTCTGAGTGATGTCCCATCCCCTGAGTCTTAATTCCTTTACTTTCAGCTGCTCCCCCTTACAGTCACTATTTCTTTCAGGATGATAAACAGCAGAGCTGATCTACAGGTAAGATCAGTTCTATCAAAGATTTAAACAGGTGCTGGAGATGAAATCTGAATATATAACAGGATCCCTAGCTTTGATGATCCTTCCTCTAAGCCTGGCTTGTTCTTCTTTGCCTTGGGGACCTTATGTGGACTGTCATTTTGATTTCCCCTTGGAAGTTTTACACATGCTCATACATGCTACTACTTGAGTGAACTAAAAACTGACAAAAGCAGCATTAGCAAAATGTAATGATAAATGTTGGTGAATGACTGCAGAGAGCTATCCTGGAGTGTATTGCAGATGACTGTGTTAAGACTGACAACGTTTTATACTGTCCTAAGTGATCTACAAGAAGGAAGAAAGATTGTATTAGTGACAGTCTCAAACGTAGACAGGGAATAAGGAGAGAACTTGCAAATCAAAATCATGGCAAAGAAATCAACAGGGAAAATTAATCAGAGGAATAAATAAAACACAGAAAATTTCAGTTACCAGAAAAAAATAAAATTAATGCCTCAAGGAAGAAAATAATCTTGAACGTACTTGAGATTTCAGCCCAGGATGGTATTTTGCTTGCAACTGATGAACTGCAATCTAAGTCTCACATGCCATCTACTTTGGAAGTGCAGACACTAACTCTACTTTCAAGGAATCCTTTTACTCTGACTTACCTTAATTCTCCTTCCTGGGAGTTCAGGCCTCCTGGCTTGCCACCCATCTAACATTCTGCTCCCTTGCTTCCTCTAGGACTTTTCCTGACACCCTCTCCAGAGCTTCTGAGAACCTTTGGTGATATTTCCCTCTGAACAGGATGACATATAAAGCAAAGGCCACAAACCTTGCAATGAAATTTGTAAACACACATAACTACATATTAGGCAAAGCCTAATACATTTACATAGATTTCTGGCAATAGGTACGTTTACTGTGCAAGAACTTTTTCCAATCTCTGCATGATGTTCAGAACCTGAGGACTTCATCTGTACTGGTCATCTAGCATCTGCCATACAACTCAGCCCAAGTAGAGGGTAGAGGCTGTGCCTCAGCAGCCACTTTGGATATGATAACCCTGGTTAGAAGACCACAGGAATTTAAGTTGACTTGATGGCCAGATGAAGACCCTGGCACTGGTGATATGGCTAGTACAGATGTGGCCTTTGAATCTTGGGCCTCACCAGGGTGGTACACATCTTGCATGCCTCAGAACAGGAACTGCAGCAGCCAGGGAGCCACCTAATGCCAACACACTTGGCAGGGACCACTGACTTTCCACACTTGAGTGAGTGACCTACCTGTATACTGAAGAATGAATGAATGAATGACACCTTTTGAGACAAGATACCTGCAAATATATTTTGTGAGAAGCCCTACAGGTCATATTGGTTTAGGATAATTCTTTCCATCTGTGTGGTGAGTGGTACAAATGGTACAGCTATCTATGAGAAGAAGAAAATGAGAAAGAGGAAGAGGGGAAGAGAGAAAGAAGTTAAGTGCACTAAGAGGAAAAGAGCATCCAGAAACCAGTAAGGTTGCAGACACACTTTTTCCTGACTGCAGCTGAACTGACTGAAAAGGTCACTTCTCAAAATTTCTTCCAGTTGTGATTGCAGTTGCCTGGGATCATGATGGCCTACTGAACTGCTCTTGTTCACACCCAAAACCCATCTCAGTTGAAATGAGATACCAAAAAGAGCACATTTGTGCTAGACTGACCCATCTTTACCAAACACCTATTTGAGTGTGACCAGAGACTGCTTAGAAGAGTTTAGCCATTCCCTCACCAAAAGAAAAATAAAAAAAGGCTGCACATCTAAATCTTAATGCACAAACCTGTCCAGTAGTGTTAGTGGACTTCAGTTAGTGGACATTCAGCACAATGTATGTTGTTTTTGTATAAGCAGCTGCAACATGGTTAAGGAAGATTGCAATCATCCAAAGCAGAGCAGGTAGAGTCACAGCTAGAATTATTATTCTCCAAGTAGAATAATGTTATCAGAAAGTTATTATCAAATCAGCTCAGGATATCAACACAAATAATGCTGCCTGGAAAGACTGAATCATAGGGCACAGCCTAGAGAGTTAAATGAAAGCAAATGAAGAACATAAGATCTGCCCCAGGACATGGAATATTACATGGATTTTTTCCTGTTTATCAACACTTGGTAGCACATGTAAAATGTTCTGCTGTTTATCAGTCTGGAAATTAGTAAGGTATTTGTTCACTAACCTTTTAAAGTGCTGCTGACATGAATTCTGTCCCTGAGTCTAAAAGTGGATTTGATGTTTTGGTTATCATAAGCCCTTTTCTTCAAAATGTTTTTGAAAATAATCCATCCAGAAGAAATATAGAATAAAAAAGTAAAACTGCAAAGGCTTTTCTTCATCAGTGTCATCTATAAGGTTTTTCTCTTCTCTGCTCATTGGGACAGGAGTGCTATGGGAGCTTATGACTCATGCTTCTGCTTTTCTGTTAATTCCTTCATCGTGGGTGCATCCTGAAGTTAAAATAAATTAATGGAACAGGAACAAAATACTCCACCGTAATTTATCTTGAGTAGTGAATGTAGACTCTAACCCTTAGTTATATCTGTGTGCTTGCAGCTACTAAAACAGTGGTGAAAGATCTTGCAAAAATAAAATAGGTAAGAAAACCTTGAGATTGTTTCATTTTAAAGGTGATCACAAAATGTCAGTATTTTACCCTTCTCATTAATCACTAAACAAGTGCAGATTAACCCTCACTGCATGGTCTGCCTAACCAAAGCTGAAGACATGAGGGAAAGTGTTAACAGTATGAGTAGATTTGATATCTGGGTGCAGTTTAGTCCAAGAATGCAACAAGCCTTTCAGCTGTCAACATTTTCCCTCATTAAAAATGCAAACCCTTAGTTTATTTCAAAATAGCCATAAGGCAACTTTGTGCAGAACAGGATCCTTAATTCAGCAGTGAAATGGCTTGAGTGCAACCTGCCTCTAGTACCCTTTTCAACTTTACAAGAAACTAATGAGTGAAAAAAAACCAGAAAGTGTCAAAAATAATTCTGGTGAGATACAGGAATAGCACTTATTTCTTCAGCTTATTTGTTCCACTTATTGCCCTAAGTGATTTTCCTACTACAGCATAAATTATTTTAAATAGATTTTCTTTTTCATTAGGAGAAAAAACAAGAAATGCCAAAAAGAATCCTAAAGTTCATAGTCCCTTATTACAGTTTTGGATGTCAATTTTGGTTTATATAATGACTAGGAGGAAAAAAGTAAAATAGGCCATGCTGCTCAAGAGCATGCATTAATATCACACAGAAATGTTTTCAACAATAACCTAGTGCAACAAGGAACTTAGAGTCCAGTGGTATCCCTATGGAACAGGCTTCCTTTATGCTTCTCTTAGCTTCTAATATATGAGTAGACTTTTGAAAGATCAAATACTACAGTTTGTTTTCTGAATAGTAGAACAAATTGCTGCACAAAACGTCTATAAAAAAATCTATTATATTCTAATAGTGGCAGCCTAACATTTAAAATGTTGCATGACTTCTTATAAATTCTCTCTACTGAAAAGAGCCTTTTATATAAAAACAAAAAAATAGTCTCGTTTGAAATTGTTTGTTTGTTTGCCTTAAAAAGTAAGCAATAAATAGCAGGAAAGATTAATACTGAATATTAGCAATCCACATTGCCTAGTTATGAGGGGTTCCTTCTTTTTTTTACAAAACCATATGAAAAAACTGCAACCCATTCTGTATTTAGGAAGTAGACTACGCTTAATTTTATCATGAAGACCTGTAGTGAACTAAGTGAACCCGCTAAGTGTCTGGATGCCTGCCATGGTGATCCAAACCAGTTCGTGCTGTAGATCCCAGAGGTGCACAGTGCTGAGGACAGCGCACTACATGGGGGAACACTGCCTGTGCCAGCTCCTGCCTAATGGCAAGGACCCTGAAAGGCATGATTTGGTCATGCTCCTTGAACCCTTAAAAGGGTGTGTATGACACACTACTGAAGGCTTTTAGAAAATTTCACTGGGACTTCTGGGAGGCCTTATCAGGGTTTGTCTTTTTGTTTCTTTGTTTTTCTCACCTGTCTGCTTTTCCTTCTGTTTTGAGGACAAGACAGCCTCAGAGTAAGGTCAATGTGGAATTATCTCAGCCCTTAGAATCATTTTTATGGATGGCTACTAAAATAAATTGAAAGATTAGCTGAAAAACACTCTCTTATCTCTAGGGTCTGAAGAACCTTGCTCTTGAGAGGACTCATTACCACATGAATAACAAGCACCCAGTGAGGTACCAGTGAGTCACCTTGATATTCTGTAAAAGTCCTGAAAACAGGTACTGAGAATCCCCCTATGGATAGTTAGCCCTCTTGCCTCCACCACCATCCCACCCTTCCCAAAAGAATTCAAGGGAGTCAGTCACTAAGAAAAATAGTAAGCTACAAGATTAATCTTTCATTCTTTTTCTGGCTCAGGACATATTTCCTCATCTTTGATATGAAAGACAATGTTCAGAATATGCAATGGCCAAAAGTAACAACTTTCCAGAGGAAGATGGATTGAAGGGCTATGAAGGTCAGAAATGACCCAGTATCTTCCTCAGGTAACAAAAAGGGTAGTATATAAGTATGTTCACAGCCTTATGTGGTTGTAAACCCTTCTTATTAATTCTGTATGTCAAAAAGTTAATAGGAAATTAGGCTGACACAGTTTTTATTTACATTCAGCAGAAACATAAATTCTTCACTAATGCAATGGAGCTGATTTATATTACAAGAAAAAATATTAGGATTTGTATTTCCCTTTTAAAAGCACCTTTGCTTTCTATGTTTTATCTTCTTTTGGTACATAATAGTAATTTACAGGAGTTTCAATTTCTGTCGTTTTCTTCAGAATTTTTACTTCATAATATTCTTCTGATTGTACAAACTTGGCTGAATACATCAGGGAATATACTTATGAAATTTGTAGGTGTCATCATGCTGGGGTTGGGGGAGGTCATATACTCCAATGGAGAGAGATGAATTTCAGTCTCCATAGGCTGGAAAGGAACTCTTCAAAGAATGTAACTAAATTCAGTAATTATAAGTGAAGAAAAAAAAAAAAAAGAAAGAAGTTTGACAGAAGAAACATCAGAAACAGCATCTGATAGCTGATAGCAGCTGTCAGGACCGGGAGATCTTAGAGGAGTAACCAACATCACTGCTAAAATCTGGAGTGTACAGTTTCACATGCTGTTGTGGTGGAGAAAATATTGACAAATACGTGTGCTGCTTTTTAAGGCATGTATAGTGAAGAGTTAAATTGTGTAAGGTGCCAGAATTGGTCTTCATCAAGTCATGTGACTCTATGGCATTTACAGGGATAAGAAAGAAGGCTGCCCTTTAGAACAATCCCAAATGAAGATGTTGTCTTGGAACTATTTCTGTTCACTGGGGGATATGACTGGTTTGCAGAGACTCTTCTGTTAAGTACAATATAAAAGATTGTCTCAACCATGAACTCAAGCCTGAAAGCAGGTGATGTGCAGTGTTCTTCTCAAGGATGAGCCTCTCTTTAGTATAACTCTTCTAAAGGTGGGCATAACCCCCAAAAATTCAACATGAATTTGAAATGAGCAAGTTTAGAAAAAAACTAAGAATGGCTCAATTAAAGCAAGGTTGTAAACTAACTTTCCTTGTCAATTAAGAAAGCAGGTGCAGACTAAGTGAATTTACTTGTAAGCAAAAAGGGAAAACTGAAAGATAAGGAGGGTGAAACAATTTATATGAGGAGGTGAGTTAATAAAGGTCTAAGTATGTTAAAAAACGAAGGTGCAGAAACTGTTTCAAAACAAGGCAATTAAGAACTGCAGAACAGAAAAACACCCTTTCTAGAGTGTGACAGGCAAAGAAACCAAAACCAAAAACAAAAAAATAACCCACAAAACAGGAAAGCTGTAAGTACAAAGCTATAGAAACAAAAAGAATACAAAACTTCTTTGAGCTCTAAAGCAAAACATACATATATATGGGCAACTGATCAGGGAATGAAAACAAACATAACAAACATCTTTTGTTTTTCTTGTGCTTAGCATTATGAATAATTTAAAATATTTTAAAACTTGCCCTCTTTTTCACTATTAAACATAAACAGAGTAAGATGCTAATGTTAATGTAGTCCTCTGATTACTATCTGACTGTAGTTCTTAATTACTCTCTCAAGCTGATCACTGATATCTGTGCTAGGACAGTGAGGTACAAAGAGCCTTGGGTTTTTTTAAAAGGGTTAGAATTGAAGAAGCTGGAGTCAGATTTCTGGCCATGAGGGAATGAGGTGACAATACCTTACTTTAAGAACAATCTGCATTTGCCCTTGTATTTTCCTTTCTTTTTTCTGTGAGGATGTTAAATGATGTTCTTTTAGAATACTGATCTCTCTGCACATTGTGTCTCACTGTGTCGTGCAGCCATGTGATAGTCCCATACTCCTCGTTCCACTTGGGTCTTCCACCACTGCCAAAGGTTCCTGCTTCATTTTCTCCATTCTTATTTTTCGGGATGCTTCCCCCCTTGCCACAGCATGCTGAGGATAGGTACAGGAATTATGACTGCGCAAGAGCTACAAGGGGGTCTGCATGTGAACACTGTGTTTTTAATACCCTTGCTCATACGTCACTGTTATTTTACCTTGCAAACAAGAAGCACTGCAGTGTTCCCTTGCAAGTCGGGAATTCTGGAGAATGTCCTTCACTTCCACTGTGTAAAACAAGTTATGAGTAGTGCTTTCCACCTCTGAGAAGCAAACATTGTTTTGGTCCACTTAGCTGCCCCTGCAGGCTAGACATGCTCACGGGTTGCAGAACTAAAAAAAAAACACAGAAGCTGTAAGATTATTTTTTTGGTTTGATGGAACAGTCATTCTGAGTTCTCTGTTCCCGTACCAGCAAGAGATCTAACGACTGAATTCCCTTGTCTAGATCAATAAAATATGAACATATACTAATGACCTCCAAACCTACAGCTTTTTAAAACAAGCTAAGATAAACTGAATTTCAGATGAAATAATTTTATACAAATCTGATGTTAATTCTGAAATTACAAAGTTACATTTCTTGGAAGTGCACAGATAAACTCACATTACTGATGACTTCGAAAGTAATTTACCTCATGGTATTTCACAGACATTTCTCAATCAAATTAAGGATTTGCAAAGGATGAAACTTTTTGTGATAGTAGACATATATAAGGCAGAGAAACTTCATGCTTTTTTCAGCCTCAGCCTTCAACTAGGTCTCCTAGGCCCTCCTGCTTAGGTCAAAGTGTTCAATGGGAGGAACTATTAGGCATAGTTGAGGATGAAGTTACGGTTTTTGTCAGATTTCAGCTCATATATGTCTGTATCTTCCCACTGTGGGATCAGGTGGTCCAGATACTTGTGTACTAACAGAATTGGTCAGTGTCCTTGCAAAGCAAGGATAAGCTCTAAAGCAGGCGGGTAAAAAAACTGTTTGATGATCAAGCTCACAGTTGTAATCAATAATAGATTACACTTTACCTGGATGCCTGTCAAAAGCAGAGAAACACACGGAGCTGTCATGGGATGTGTCCTGTTTAAGAACTTTATGAGTGACCTGGAAGAGGTCATGGAGTGCACCCTTATCAAATTTGCAGATGACACCAAACTGGGAGTCCCAGTTGATATGCTTGAGGGCACAGATGTCATTAGAGGGCCTGATGTTGGCTGGAAGAATGGGCTGACAGAGCCTGTGAAATGCAGGAAGGACAAGTGCTTAGTGTCCAGCCTGGGAAGGAAGGGTCCTTTGCAGTGATACAGGAGTGCCTGGCTGGGGAGCAGTTCTGCAGGCAAAGTCCTGCCCTGGTAGGCAGTGAGCTGACTGTGAACCTGCAGTGGCTGCGGCAATAACGAGGGCACACGGCATCCTGTGCTGTGTCAGGAGCACAGACTGAAGGAAGGGATTACCTCCCTCTAATCTGCACTCATTAATCTGCATCTAGAGTACTGCTGTCCATTTGGGGGCCCCAGTAAAAATAAATAAACTGAAGTGTGTTCAGTGAAGGGTTATCAAGGCGGCTGGGCCTAGAGCACCTGTGCTGTCAGGTGGGTTAAAGGAGCTGGGCTTGTTCAGCCTGGGAAAGAGATGGTTTCATGGGGACCTAACATCAGCCTCCAGTGGGTAGAGGAAAGGTATCAAGGGGATACCTCCAGGCTCTGGGTGGTGGGAAGACTAAAGACACTTCATAAAGGAAGCAACTGTACACAGGTTCAGAATGTATACAAGGAAACATGCTTTCACTGTGAAGATAGACAAGCAGCAAAGCAGGTTATCCAGTCTCTGTCCTTGAAAGTTTTCAATACCTGACTGAATACTGAAACAGCAACAGACAATGCTGATTTGACCAACACTGGTTTGACCCCACAGCTAACCTTGATTCAAGCAAGATGTTGGACTAGAGACCTTGAGATCCCCTCCAACCCAAATCTTCCTAAGGTCATGTCAGCATCATCTGAATGCTGCACCACAGTAAACTATAAACTGTTACTCTGTATCAGACGGTAATGCATAGATAAGTGAATGAAAAAAAAAATCATTACAAGAGTAAAACACGGTACAATTTTTTTATCCAGTTACCAACGTATATAAGCAATAACTTGTAAAATCAGAAAATTATAGATTATGAAAAAGAGTCCAAATTAGGCTTACAAATGTATCCTGAGACAGTTCACTTCAAAATCCCACCCACGGCTGTCATTAGTAGGCACGTAAAATTCTTCAGTGAACAGAACAGTCAATAAAGCAGCACTAGAATAAAAATTTATTTTCTATGTCTCATAATTTTTCTACTCTCATAAAAAGAGAGTACTCTACCACAAAATTCTCTTTAAAACAGATGGAGACAGGTACAAAAGACAGTCACCCAGGAAGCTAAGAATGTAGCAGAAAAAGAAATTACAAAATAATAAACTGCTATTAGTCTACTAATAAATAAGCACTGCTAATTCAACCATATAAATATATAATTTAACCATGTGTGTGTGCATATATATATATTTGTATTTATAAGGCTGAACAATTTGCATTTGCAGAACATTGGCATTTTGCCAAATTATAAAGTACATTTATTTATAAAAAGAATCTACAAGACAAAAGAAATATCCTTGAACTGTTCATTCTAAAACTGTAAGTATAACTCAGGTGACACACTTTGGGGACAAAATGACAGATCAGACCAAGTTATTTTTTTAGGGTTTCCTTTTTAGTCCTATATGTTATGCTCAGCACAAAAGATTGTTCTTTTGAGACATCCAATAGTCTACACTCAGCAAAGAGCACAGATACTTTCTCTGGATTTGGTATTCGACTCTGAAGGCCAGATCTGTAAAACTTGGATGTGGTCACACCTACTTGGTAAGTACTTTAAGATTAGTTTAAGTCCAAAATGCAGGAAGGTGTCTTGTAACCTGGTTGCAAATCCTCCAGGGACTGTCTCAGTCATCCTGTTTTATATCAAAACTCAAGAGTGATGTTTACTCAGGTTACATCTAACAGTCATTGGACAAGACCAGAAATTCTCTGAAGAGCAGGGATTTAAACCTAGGATTTCCTACTCTAAAAAGCAGATAAGGTATCACAAGGGTGGGATTTAGTTTTCACACTCAGACACCTAAATGTATGTTTGTGGTAGTGGACTACATATCTCAGCTTGTGCTATCACCACTGCTCGATTTAGTTGTCTAAGCAGACACATTTAAGTGATAGTGCCACTAAAGATGCTCCAGGGTATCAGAGCCACCTACATAAAGAGAGAAAATATGGCAAAGGACTTAGAGAAGATCTGGAGTCCTCTGTGGTGGTAGCTGAATACCTAGGCCAAAACAGTGAGGTACTTTGATTTTCTCATGTGACTATTGGGGAACGCTTGTTTTGCAAATCAAACATCTCTGTTGAAAGAAAATTTGCTAAAAAAAAGCGTTAAATAAATGTTACCATACAACATATCAAATATCAAGTTCAAGAAACAGAACAGTGGCGAGTGTCTAACTAAGAAACACTCTTTTCAGGAGCCAATTCACCATCAAAGTAACTTGCTTTTTAAAAATCAATATATTTTACATATATATAAAGCAAATGTTTATTACTAAATAAATGCATTCAAATTAACAAGATAGCGGTGTTTCAGAGAATTTTCCTGACATAAAAACTGATCTGATGAAACAACTGCAAAGGGAAGGATAAGGACTAATGCTCAAAATTTTTTTATATTTACAGTGAATATGCACCTCCAGAAGACATAATAAAACTAAAATGTTTCTTGTCTACTAGAAAAAAAATGTTCATTATAATAATTATTCTCTAGATTTATTAAAGATTCTGCTTCAGCTAAGGTACTGTTGAACTCACACTATAAAGACTTCTTATGTTTAAGATAATTTCTGTTAAAACATTTTACTTTAGTTACTCCTATAAATATAATACCATCACACAGGAATAAAAAATTAAAAATCGGATAATAGATAAATACACAAAGGGGGTTTTTACCAATATTCATTAATTTTTAACAGAAAGGTTTTAAGTAACCATTAAATAAGTTACATTTATTCAGATTAGATCTCTGAAATAATTACTCATCTCAGAGTGAATTAGGCCTATTGTGCCTACACTTGTGCACACATAAGTAAGGCCAAACAGTATACAATGAATGTAAAAAAGTTGTAAAATTGAGCACCAGTTCTTATTTTGCTCAGGTAATAACTGTTTTGATTAAATCGGTAACAAAATATGTCCTGTAAGAATTTGTAATGATGAGTTATCAAGTTTAAAACTAAGCATTTCTACTTCTGCCAACCAGACACTGTATCTAAATTATACAGAAGCTATACAACCCTTAAAGTACAAGCAATAGTTTCCTAAACTGGAAGCTCTGCATACATGTCATGACTGAACTTTAAAATTCATAGTGTTTATTTTAAACAGCACCTGAAACAACTTTCTTTGTTCCATTTTCACTGTGTACAGAAACACCAGCATATTGTTTTCCATTACAAGAAATAGCATTTATTCCAAATGGCAGCTGGATTATTACATTTTTTCTATATTTAAAATTGGAAATAAACTGCATTATCTCTGAAACTGCTGTATAGAATAGTAGTTTAAAGTAAATGCTTTCCAATAACGACAATTTTCCTGTCTGACTCAAAAACTTTCCAATGCAATCCCCCAAAACAAATGCACTATTAAAAAGTAGGCTGCTTGTTTTAATCAATTTGCATTTGAGCTGAGTTCAAAAGAACACTCACTCTCCATAAATATAAAGAAAACAAAGGGAATTCATCTGAGAGATGAAGAATAATTTGATCAAGGTTCTTCAGAAATTTGATCTTTTCTCCTCCTTCATAGTCTGAGCTTGAAATGTTACTTTTTTCTGTCTCATTTTGAAGAAGTTGTTCCAGAATCATGAACAAAGGAAAAATATTCTCATACTGGGTAATGTCATACACAGACTGGACCTGGAAATAAAGAAAAATCAGTACATAAGCACAGTGTGAAAATGTTTCTGCAGTCCAACACTTCAGATGACAGTGTAAGGGATGCTGTTAAAATCTGCAGTAGTATTTATACAATCAGAACAGCTATACGATCAGTACGAATGCTTCTAAGAAACGTTTTCCTTTTTGTGGCAACAGCCAAACCAGGAACATTCCATCATACTATGAAACAAAAAGTCAACATAACCTCCTCTTCAGGAGTCGAAGAGGTTTTTTTTTACCTAATTATCCACAGGCTGTGACATACAATAATGATGCACAGAAAAACAACGGTAACAGCTTTGTTTCTTTTAGGCATATAATTAGAATTGGTGGATTTCTGTTTTCTGAGAAATAAAATAACAAGCAAAAAAGAATTTTTTACTCCTAAATATAGACAATCATCTATTCAAGTGACACCTCTAGGAAAAAAGTCCAGATTCTCAGTCTCAATAGAAATTATACAACTCAGTTCTGAGTCAGTTGAAGTGGAAGAGTCAGTTTGTGAAATAAACTCACTGATCAAACTAAACATTTTTTAGAAGTCTTACAGCTTTATCCAATATAAATTTACCTGTCCTGTATTTGAAAACTGGAATTTAAAACTGAGGCTTCCAGAGTCTCTTCCATACATAAGAAATAACTGGTAAGATAAAAACTTAAATCCTGAGGAGTTGTCTCTCTGGAATGAAATTCTGTGTCCTCCTTAACAGCAAAAATCTACCAACAATATGAGATGACTTTGTTCTGAAAAAGGCTGCAATTACAGTAGGTAGATGATCAGAACTCACAGGTAAAATCACAGCTGCTAGAAGATCAATTATATATTTTAGAAAATGGACGAATAGCTCTAGCAAGTCTAAAAAACTGTTTAGACCTCTGGTACAAAGCCAGATGGGTCCTGGCTTTGACATGAGTCTATAAAAAACTATCAAATCATTTTACTCAGTCTAAATTAGATACTGCTAGACTTTCTGAAGTGTGAAATTTATTATATAATCATTGTTTTTACAAATAATATAAGCTATTTTTTATTCTATTAAAAGCTATCAAAAAGCACTTTACCTTTTTCAGGTAAAACTGTGGAAGATGGTGGCTCAGAGATTGCTCACTTACACTTTCTGAATTAGTAGCTCTGTAAAATCTCTGTTGAAGCACCCTAGGGCAGAATTTTTCAGGTAGCCTCCCTNTTAAATTGTAACTCTGACTCATAATCTCTCTCATGGTGGGTCCATTTCTCCTGCTGGTTGACCCTTAAACCAGCACACCACCTCAGGAACAATACCAAGACACTACAGCCATCCTACTGCAAAACCTCAACACAGTAAAGTAATTTTGCTGAGTTTTCCAGAAATCTTAAATATTAAGTTCATTACCGAAACATATTATCACTAGCCTTGCCTACTCCAGTTCTGTCTCTCTGGAATCTGGTAAGAAAAATCTACAGTTCAAAAGCTGCTGCCAAGAACTCAGTATTGAACAGGCAGCAAAAAAATATAAAAGATAAAAATATAAAAGTACAGTATTAAGTATTTGCACACTTTTAAAGTCCAATTAAATCAAACTGTGTAATTAAGGATAACCTCCTCTTCAAATACCAAATATCTGACTATAAGACAATCATGCCTGATTGTTTTGACTATTACTAACAGTGATGAGATAAATGTATTTACTTTGCTTATTAGACTAAATTACAGCTTTCTGAGTTGAGAAAATAACTGTTAATAATGACTTACTGAATTTCTAGTAAACGGACGATTTTAAAGCCCTCCAAAGTCTGCTCTCAAGACTTTCAGTGTTGAGGTCATCTGCCCAAACACAGGCATCAACAAAGATAGTTATGCCTGGTTCCTGTTTCAGATGACAGAGGAAAGCAGGGGGTGGGACTCAGCCTGAATGTAAATATCTATTCTGTTTCAGATCCCCAAGGGTATCCAAGGCATGTCATGAGCAGAGCTTTACATAAGAGCCAGCAGCTGTAAGCCAGGAGGTGTACCTTAGGTTATCCAGTGTTGTATTAGATGTCTGAGTTTTGGCAACTGAGTATTTTCCAGAGTCTTTCAGGATCTAATTCATCCCACTCTAAACTAGAACCTCAGATGGACCATGCCCCCAAAACCCTTTATTTTGATAAACTCTGACTGTGCTCAGAGAAAGAATTACTATGTTAGAAACATAAATGTAGAAACAAAAATGCAGTCCTATGCTTTTAGTTCCAGTAATTTGGATATTAGACATATAACATTACAAGCAAAAATCTTTGTTTGATTCTTAAGTGAGAACAACATAAAATGTTTCAGAAAAGCAAATTTTGCCACTTCACTTACTTCTGTAACCTCAGGTGCTTCCAAGTGTTTAAGCAATTGCGTTACTTTCCAAAGGTCTTGAAAACTGCAACTAAATGCAACTTAGTAAACTATCCAATTTATTCTGGATAATAGAAGCTACAAGTTAACTAATTAGCTTTCCTCTGCATTAAAGAAAAATTATTTTAGTCACACAGAATTGACTTTGAACACAAAGGGTAAGTCTGACAGCAAGGAGGAAGCGTTTTTTTGAGATAATTGCTTTTCTGGAGACAAATGCGTTTTGAAATATTGTATTATAAAACTGGGGGGGGTGAGGGAATCAGTCCAGGGCATTTTCTGGCTCAAGGCTTATTAACCTTTCCAAACCATTTAATAATCTGAACAAAGCATGTCTTGGTTTCTTCTCTTAGGTGTCTTCCAGAGCACTAATTGATGCAATTACTACCAAAGCACATTTATGCCACAGATACCTCTAATGTTACCTAATGGTGCACAGTCAGATAATAGACCTGCTAATCTTGCCCACCAGTGTGTGTAAGTGGGTAGCAGTGTATGCACATGTACACACACAGTTAGTCCACTCAGAAAGTTCAGAGGGTATGGCTATAAAGCAAGCCTCATATATACTGCTATTTCAGAATATACTCATACAACCTTAAGTAACTTTAACACTAATTCTATTCTTCAGAACAAATTTTAAGTTAATCACTCTTCTTATAGATTAGGTGGGTATGCAGTACAGATTTTGGACACTATTTTTTATTAGATAAATCCTTGTCAATTTTGCCTCAGAAAGTACTTGGAAATGTGTTCCTCAGAAGTATTTTCATGCACCTCAGTTTTCAACTTAACTTTTGAAATAATTTTCTTATTATGATTTCTCAATACAAACAAAATTCTCAGAGTTAAATATTTTTAAACAAATATTTACATAAGATTTACATAAGATGGAAACAAGCATTACAAGGACCTCCTGGCTGGATCTGATGATCTGCTATTGAAATACATGCATTTATATCACCAAGGTGACAATGCAGGAAGTGTCAAAGCTTTTGGTTGAAATTAATTCTTCAAGTTTCTCTTACATTACATGGCAACCACCAGGAATGGAATGTATTTTTACTACATAATCTGAAATTAGGGAAGAAGTTCCTTTACCTATCTTCTTTACAATGCTATCACAACAACCAGAACTAATACATTAAAGGAAAATGCTCTGTTCCAGGTCCCCAGCCCTTTATCATACTTCCTCTTTGCTAAGCAACAGATCAGATGACCCTGGATCAAATTCCAAGCTTCTGCTCTCTTACTGGACAGATCTGGAGTCTTACTGAACAGATTAGGAAACAGATTACTGCAATTCTAAATTCCATTTAGAATATTTTTATTTTCTTCTCTTAGGGGTTCACATGCACTCATATAATTTATTCATATGCCCTTAGTAACAGCAATAAAAAACAAGAAAAGGAGAATGAATCTAGCTTGGAAGAAAGTCTCTACAATTCTTAGGCCACGTCAGAAGCCACAAGTCATATTTCTAGTGAGGAAGTCTGTGATCTTGGAAATTTCACATGCAGAAGACTGATGCCACTTTCTAAGTACAGGCACGTAACTTCTATTCCTTTTATATCTCAAAGGACCTACAAAATAGAGACAATACTTCACCTGTGCAAATAAAAATTGGATGAAAAGAAAGAAACTACATTCACAGCAACTAGTATTTGCTTCCATGCAGCTCAGATACTTATGTACAAATGGACAGAGTGTCAGCAATATCTGCATGCTCTCTGGAATAAGACAGAAACAGCTCTAACTTGGGAGAACTTCTTTTGGTTTAGAATGGAAGACCAAAATACTTAAATTTCAGATAAAATTAAAACAATTAAAATTAATTTAGAAGCACAATTATGTTTGATTAATGACAAAAAGTTGCCCTCCTTTTCTATCTCTGTAATTTAGTTAACATCTGCTTAGGCTTTTTAAGTCCCATGATGATACCAAGTTTAAACGTGTATTGCAACAAATAATTATACACAACATAATGCTATATAAAATACTGACTTTAATCAAATTGGAAAGATAAGAGTTTATACACTTCTGCTGTTTAGGAAGTAATAAATTTAACACTTCTAGAACACAGCTATCCTAGCAGAAAAGTATTCTGCCCAAATCTTTTCATTCCAACACATTCTAACAGTTTTGCTTCTTGTAAATTTTTTCTTGCAAATTTTGCCTCTCCCATTTCTTGGCAAACCTTTACTATGCAGCAGGGATATAACTTTTTATGCTAGCAAGGTGTCTATGTTTCAAGAAATTCTAAGTCAAATTTCACTGAAATTTAAAGTGCTAAAAGTTGGTATTTCTCTTCTTTTACATGCATATTTTTCAGAGAAGCATAAGGTGTAGGCCGAAATAAACAATAGAAACTGCTAAAGCCTGGCTAGTTTTGCCTTCCAACAGAAGCACAGGCAGTAGGAACTGCAGCACCACCAGCTGCTGGGCTGTGACCACTTAGTTGAGGAGGATGGAGGATAGAACAGAACCAAACCTGCCATCTAGTCATTTCCAGGAAAAATCCCCCATGACCCATTCCCAAATGTAGCCAAAGCTTCTAAGAATTTTCAAGAGCAGGTAGAAACAAAGAACATACATTTTTTCTTGATATAGACTACCATTGACCAACACATCATCTCAGCAAATAGTCCCAGTGCCCCTTTCATTCCTTGCAGTGGCTGCTAGGAGAGGCATGTACATATGCAGACTGAATTCTTGGCAAGAAAATTCAAATCCATGCGCTAGGAGGCCACAGAGCAAGTGTAACACAGAACAGAGCATTTACCCAAACTACTTGAAAATATTTGAAGTGGCAAAATGGAGTTAGAAAATGTCTGAGCTTGATTTACACGTTTCTAGAGACACACAGTTCTGGACATGATGTTTAATGGACAATTACTTCAGCTCGTCGTTGTTGTTGATTTATTGGCTGCCTTGCCTGTTAGCAAGAGAGGATATTCTGGTTTTTAATACTATTGTGTTTAAAATTACAAATTGCCATGACACTGAATTCAGTTTTTAGCTGATTAGCATTTCTCTTTAATTGCTTTTTGCTTTGTGATTTGAAAAGCCTATTTCCTGAACATCCCTCCCAATAACCACAATCCTTATAACCATGTTAATATTTACCTTTCAAGTAAGTTCAAACTGATGTATGCCCTATTTCAGTATCTAAAAGAAAATTCACACCACCTACAATTCCTTATTTAAATTTATACTCCTACCACCCCAAATTTCCAAAATATTTTGATCTTTTATTCAAAGGGTTCTGAAACTCTAATTGTGTCATTTTTATTCATGCTGAGTATCACTTTTTTCTCAAGCAGCTCCCTAAGATTCAACTATTATGCTTACAGATCAATACAAAATGTGACTGCAGAAAGGGTCAAGGAATTACCAACATTTGCAAAAGTAAAATTCCAGAGGAGGGACCATCAGCCAAACCCTCGGAATAACTGAATCTACAGCATGTGCAGTGACTGGTCCTGAGCAACATACTTGCAACACCACCTTAGATGTCCCAGCCAGCCTCATGCTAGAGAGGTTTCAGAAGCAACAGTAAGAATCTTGCGAAAATAGTACCTGTCCAGACACAACAATTTGGCACACCCTGGAAAATACTTTTTATAGAATTCAAAGTGCTTGTTCTCTTTGCTATCACTCTAGGGGAAGATAGTTATACCTGAGGCATCTATGCACTGTGCCTCTTCCACATATCTCTAAGCAGGGTCATCTGTTACTAGCTGTTACTATGACACACTGAATTACAGGCAATTCCCAAGCCATCTTAAGCAATATTATTCTTATCTAGTAATACAATTTCCAGAAAATATTGTAAGAAATGAAATATACCAATGGTGGAACACTGACACTTCCATTTTGGAGCAAGAATCACAACTATTGCCTTGCAAGTAACATAGAAACACAGAAAGCTTTAAAATGAAAATTCTAATCCGTTTTATCCTGTTAAAGAAAGCCAACATATGTCACTAACATACTTCGAGAGAACAACTAAAAAATATGAACCTTTATCAGCATAAATTTATAAGCATATTTTACTCCAATCTACAAGGCATATACTTCAATTCTCACTTCTGTCATATATATTATTTTTGAAGTCTATTCTAAAATTATAAAAATTAATTCTTTACAAGTTGAAGCATGTGAAATATGTTCTGTTTTCTCAGGAAAGAACCTGAAATAAAGACTGTGAATGTATTTATATTATACCATATTATATTATATTATAAATTATATTGTTATGTTATGTTGCGTTACATTACATTATATATTATATTTACACTACTGTAGTGTGTGTCCTTTCAAATCAAATGGACTACTTAAGCATAAGTCTAATTTTAAAAAGTAGTTCTAGATCAGAGAGCCCCATATAAAGCCACGATCAGGAGAGAGAAACCAACAAAAATAATCTAATGAAATTTCTCAGTTATGAACACTTCAGTATTAGAGAAAGGATTTTGTTGTGGTTTTTGTTTGTGGAGGACTTGCCTACTTGCAAGTGCAGGAGTACTACATGCAATAATCATATCATTAAAATAATAGACATTGTTTGGTGACATAAATTACAGTCTCATCCTGCAAGAAATATCATAAAGTATACTGCAAGCCCAGTAATCTAAGCAAATATTGAAAATAAATACCCTATTTTTATAGGTAAAGACTGACACTAGCGTAAGAAAATTGTTTTGAGTAATAGCAACAATAAAAAGTCCTCTATTAATTAAAGTCACATCAGAAAACAATGTATTGCTCAAAAATACAGCTATATCAGTTTCAAAAGATTTACTGACAGAAGTGTACCTATCTTTAGAAAATGCAGAGAAATACTGAAAATAAATAGCAATTGCTTTGCTTTAATGGCTAGCAGCAGACAACTCTGACAGTAATGAAAGATATACATTTATTTGTACTTAATCATAATTCATTAATTTTTGAAAAGAAGCTTTTGTACATGCTTTTCAACTCATAAGGCTTTTTTTTTTTTTCTAAAAGCATGATAACTTTGCCTCACATTCAGCTTGACTTACTAAAATTACCTCTTCCAATACTAAGGATGGAAAGTATCAAATGAACCTAGCAAGTGGCAGATGGCTGGTACAAGGCTGTCACACAACAGGCAGTTAAACCACTTGTCACAGGATACTATGACAGTTGAAGGCTTGCAGGGGGTGAAAGAAAAGTAAACAGTCATATGATAGCGAAATCCACCAATGCACATGAAAGAAACAATCACCCTTCACCTTAGATAGCCCAAATTGCTGGATACTGGGAGAATGTTCCTGGAAATATCTCCAAATTCCTCTCTGAATGCCTGCTGTAACCACTGTCAGAAGCAGAATATTTGATCTCTTCTCTGACAGCATGGCCATTCTCATGTTTCCCTATTTCCTAGTCTACTTTCCTGCCTATCCACTACCAGGGTTAAGTTACTTCAGAAAAGAAAATCTTCTCCTTTTCAGATGAAGTTAAAGTTTGTTTTCAGCTCTGGAAGCTTGCAACCATTGGCTCTGTATGCATCCCACACTTCAGTCTTTCCTCCAAAGCCAGAGACAGAATCCACCACTCCACGTTCAGAATCACAAAGAAAAGAAAGCCCAAACATAAACAAACTAGGGGGTTTTGGACTAACTGAAAATTCAATATGTGCTCAAACCTTGTATTTATCTGGTGCAAAAGAAAACAGAAAAGCCATGAAAAAAACCAAGATGAAGCAAAACACCTAAGAAGGAGCAAGAGGAGTGATTCTAGGAACTGTCTTGCGTGAAGAAAAGAACAAAGCTAGTTGGAACACGAGCTTAGTATTTGTAAGGGAAAGAAGTGACATCTGCTTTCTGCGTCAGTTTCATCCAATGAATTAAAGTCTCTGTATACTTTTAATAGATACAAAATTATACTGCTAAAGAAGACAGGTTTCTTTCTTATTATGCAGTTGTTTTTCTTCATCCATAGTTAGAGGCTGAATATTCTGTAACTGTTCAAGGCAATATTTTTGTTTTGGAAAAAAATCTTGTATTTATTGTAGAGATAAAAAGTCTTTAAGAAAGCATTTATATTTCGCATAAGTAAAATATTTTCACAAACTATTTTTCTAAAATGTATTAGTATTTCCCTTAGATATGACCGAAACAAGACAACAATGGTGTTTCAATGATTCTAGCATCTGTCTAAAACATCTGCTTTACACTACAACTCCATCACCAAATCCCACAATAACCTCCAAGTTTTCAGAAATACCATGAGAATTTTCCAAACTTTAACAGGAAGACTTAAGAGATATTGTAGTATATCATAATTTCATGAAAATTTGACATGGTTAACACGCAGTGCTACTTTCTTATTTATTGTATTTAAAACTATGTAGAATACGTATGTAGATAAATCTTGAGTGAATTAACAGAATTTAAACTGCTTATTCACCTTAAATATGTAAGAAATTACAGAATCAACATATTTAATTGAAAATCATACAAAATATAAAATGTCATGAAATCATGAGAACACCACAGTGTATTTTAAATTTTATATATATCCATTAAGACTTAATTTTAGAAGCAAATACACCTTTTGACCTAAACATGGCAAAACATAGAACACATTGCTCCCTACAATCTTTTTGGGCTTTACAGAAACTAAATGACTGCAAGCAAATATGTTTTTGATTTCAAATTTTACTTTTCCATTGACTATCCATGAGGCTCTTCTGGAAAGCCCCAAACCAGTAGTTTTCTACTGGTTTTCACGCTTTTTAATTTGTTTGCTTGTTTCAACTGCTTCAGCAGCACAGGAGTGTAAAAAGACAGGTTTTCAAGAGCTCCAGAGCAACAGTTTAGAATGGATGCCATCAAGAAAGGATGAATCTGGGAATATCAGGATTTGAAATTACCTAGAAGAAAGCTAAAGAAAATTTAGGAAGATTTACATATGGCAAGAGAAGCATGTGGTTTTTCACTCTGGTATAATTTCTTATGCCAAAGCATCAACACAGCTCAGTAAGACTAGAACTGACAAGTAGTGGAGAGCTACAGGCTCTTTTATCCTTCACAGAATCTGTTTGAAGGATGATGTCCTGAGATTGAATCGGATACCTAAGATCTGAATACCTCAGCAAAAATACAGGTGATTTTATCAATAAAGCTAAAATAAGTATTTTATCAATGAAGATAGAAATGACCAGAAGTGCACTCTTTTGCACTGAGTGACCCAAAAGGAGACTATTGCAATGAAACTACAGAGATATGTGGGTGAGAGAGATATCATAGAAGTTTAAAGCAATTAAGTTTGAAGCAGAAGCATCGATTCCAGAAAAAAATTAGAAACAAGAGCTTGAAGTATGTTCAAAGTCAAAAAGGATCTGAACAAGGCCCAGTGAAACATCTGCCTTGAGAAACCTAAGAGACTGTTTTAGGCAAATGACTGAGGTGTCAGGTGGACCTGTTTCAGAAGGATGACACAAATGTACCTGTATGAGCCCATAAGGGACCCTGGCAACAGCTGGCAAGCTAAAGTTTCCAGAAACAGACTGTCATTCACGTGAATGTGGTATGACAGCTGCATAAAAGAAATGTCATAGTATCACAAAAAAACAACCAGAGAATAACATAAACAACGGCAGCAAAAGAACAGTGTGTCAGTGATGCCACTGGAAGTCAAGAACATACTTGCACATCTTGGAACTGAATTTTAGAATGGTCTGGGTTGGAAAACACCATAAAGATCATCTAGGTGTTTTTTTTGTTTTGTTTTGTTTGGTTTTTTGGTGTTTTTTTTGTTGTTTTTTTTTGTTTGTAAAAGAAGAGTTAAAATCCACCTTTCAGCTAAGGCTCTTATGTCCTCTGAAGCAATGACAATATAAGGTGAATTGTATCTGAAAACCTCTCGTCTTCCTTAGCAGTTACAGTCTGCTCTGCCATTCCTTTCCCTGCTGTACTCCCATCACCATTGTTTTGACTCTTCTCTATTTCTTCACTCCCCCATCTCCAGAAAATTGAAGGCAAGTGTCCCATTGGCATGACCAGGCATTTGGGCCATGTATCTGAATTCTGAATCTGGACAAAATACAATTTTTATTTGATTTGAACTTCTCATAAGAACATGGTATTGGGGAAAAAAAATGTTAAAATAAAACGCAAGAGTAGAAAATGAGTAAATTTTTAAACTGAAGAAAAAGATGCAAATCTCTTTATATTCACTACAAAACTATGGATGTTTTGAAGGGAACTGGACTAGCAGAATAATTAGCACTATTTAAAACACTGCATGCTGCTTCTATGGAAAGTAGAGTTTAAGAATGCAATTAGGATAAGGCATGTATCTAAACAATTTCAGAGCTTAATAGAGTTTCAAGGTGGTTACAGAAAACACTCTCTAATCCTTACTGCCACTAAGTGAGCACACGACCTTCTGTGTAAAAAAGCCCCAGTAGCATAATAGTACCAGCGTTAACATAATCAACATTCAGAAAAGGTTCTCAGAGATGATTCTGCAACTTGTGCAGGTGCCAGAGTGCTTGTCAGCATTACTGTGCAACCAGAATACAGTGTTAGATATAGCACGGAACTTATTAAAAAATTGTCCTTAAAAGATTAGAAAAATTTCAACATTTCTAGGAAGACTAGTCTTTCAAAAGGACAGCTAAGCTTCAGTTTGAGACAGACTTTTTTTTTTTTTAATAAATTAAATTGCCTGGAACAAGAAATAAAACATGTTCCCAACTGTGGACCAGATGCAATAATTCAGAATACCGCTATGCTATTTTACATATGACATTATTTATAATCAGGTAATAATTACCAGTAGGCAATAGATATAAAAATGTAGCAATGCTTCTTTAAGTGCCTTTAGTAGCACAATAGTGTTTCTCTTTTCTCTTAGCTACAGATATAATGCTGTAATTTTAATGCAATTTAACATAATTGCTTAATTTATCAGGCAAGATTTCAATTACTGTGAAAGATATTAAAAGATCATTATAACAAATCATACTAAACACACAGGCCACCTAGCTCTTCAAAATTATTTCAGATGACTGCAGAAAATACGTTAACAAAAATGCAACAAAAAATAATTACAGATGAACTCACTAAAAGTGGAGTGAATAAACAAAATCAAACCCTATCAGAACTGAGGTACACAGATCATCTCTGTTATGCTGTAACTTGACTCCTAGCAAATTTCTAGTTATTAGAAGGTCTGGCCTATCTATCTGGCCTAGTAAGCATAAAATTACAAATCAGTGAAAGACACCAACTGTGATATAAAAAAACCCCTCCTATTTTAATGCTCAAACTTATTTTATTAGAAGAAAGTCCCTCTTCTCAATCTGAGCTTTTATGTGTTCATTGCTGTCAGTGTTCTTGTAGACAATATGTGCACTACAGCACAGGAAAACTTTGGGATAATACCGCAATTTGCAGAGTGTGAACAAATAGGAAAGAGAACACTGCTACATTTTTAAGGCTTTAAGGTAGCTGTGCAATTCCTTCAAGATTCCCCTGATGACAGCAAATTAACCAAGAGGGATCTCCTGCTTTGCCTGGTTCTGCTATCAAACTTAACTCATATAAATTGAATTAAGGTTCTTCTATACTATATGGGCACACAGTCATTGATTTAGTAAAGCTTTTATGCTTTCCAGTGTGGAATTTAAAAATTTCTCATTTGGTTTTGTCACAGTTTCATGTCTCTTCCTTAATACTGTGTATTTTATATTCCCTAAAGGAGAGGGAGGAGATGGGATTATCACCATATAGAACTATGGTTCATTTAATGTTCTTTTCAGTTCTCAATCCTCTGGACAATAAGAATTTAAAGACTTTGACTTCCTTAATCCTAAAGGGTTAATTACTCCTTCCACCTATTGTTCCCTCAGTGGGATCTCTGTCTAGTGTTCAGCAAGGTCAACCTTGAGCCATTACACTCTGTACGTTGTTTTACTTTCCCATGAAACTTTCCCAATAGCTATGATCTCTTTCCAGAATAAAATATACCCCATCATTTCTTTCAAACTTGTAGTCCCCAAGTGACACACAGATTTAGCAACAAGCAGGAAATCAGTTGTTTGGGTTTTTTTCCAACCCAACTCCTGAATGTCTGAAATTGTATCACAGTTACCAACTCAAACACTCATGTGCAGAGGAAGGAACTTAGTGTCTGGATTCTAGACTGATTTTAATTGCCCTCCATTTTTTTTTTTTTTTTGTTAATCAGCACAACCACGGCTGCTTGTAACATCCACATGATGAACAAATAAGGCTTGGAAGGAAAACTCTTGAATTTAGTACAAAAACATTGGTGAGGGAGGCAGTTTATACAGAACTCTAAATTTGTATAGGTAGCTTAATAACTAGCTGGAGAAGCTGATGATGCAAATAAGTGTAACCTCTTCTCAATTCCAGTGTCAAACTTTTGGGTCTTATCCCTACAATTTAACTTATATTCAAACCCATCCACCAGTTCCCATGCAGCTACAGAAGTAACAACAAACCTTCTTCACCCAAACCAAATGAAAAATCAACCAAACTATTGTTTTTGTTTGGTTGGTTGGCTGTTTTGGGATTTGTTTTGTTTTGTTTTTGTCTATCTATTCATTGTCTATCTATTCATTACACAGCTTGAAACTCAAGACTTTTATAATGACTTTGTGAGATCCAAAATAGCCTTGTTAACTGAGAGATACTCTGGTCAACATCTGCTGACAAAGGAAGCATTCTTGAAATGGATGTACAGTGATCTTATGATCAAACCAGAATGAAGGAATGACTGAAAGACCTCACGGACCAACCTGGGAAAAAACACTTTAGGTTTATCCCACAAGTATACAGAGTATACAAATGCTCAACAGTGAAATAGCCCCTCATGACTTTCATGAGGACAACTTTCTAGAAGGACTTGGGGCAGATTCAGCTGAGTCTCTAAAGAGTGTTTGAAGTGTGTTGCTTCTCCTATGCTCTCACTTAGCAAACAACTGAAAAAAGGAAGGATGTTTCAGAGAGCAAGAGGCAGAATCCCCATGCTTGTGGGATGTCAGAACTCACAAAAGCAAGACAGTTCTGGCAACATGAAGAGCGTAACAAGTCTGAAGAGAAAAAAGCTTCAATATACTGCCAAATCCCCAAGCCAGCTTGTCCATCCTGAGGTTGGCTAAAAGAATGCAAGCAATTCCAAAGGTAATTCTCTTATACTATGATCTTTGAATAGCAATAATGAAAGTGATGCCACACAGCACATGCATCTCCCACTGGTATTGAAACATGAGACAGAAGACTTCCTTCTGAATAAAGTCAATGCCTTTTGCTGCCTTTCTCTGGCTTTATTAGACTTGACAAGGTTACTACTAAGAGCAGAAATAGTGCAAAGTTTTGTGAACTTTTTCTTAATAGTGAAAAAAGGTAGTAGAGCCTGAAAAGTCAGCTTTCTGCCTTCTTCACTCAACAGGTGCAAATTGTCCTTGTTTGGGACAAACATCTTTCATTTTACAGCTTTGCTTGAACACTGAGTTCATTCTGCCTGACTTAAGACACTGCCTTTTTGTCAAGCAAAAGTGCACTGCAGCAAAGAATGTGAAATATATCTGATGACTGGAAGGACTAATAATTGGAAGAGTCAACAGAACATTCTTCCTAACCCAAGTTTTCTCATCACATATGTACCAAAAAAAAAAGCTTAACAGATTAGGTGTGTAATCCACATGCATTCCTTATAAAAGCAACCCGCATTCAAAGGTGGGACTAGGAAACAGTTATTACACCCATATCTCATCATCCCATCCTTGCCAACAGGTGTCCCATTTTGCTTCTGAGAAACCTAAACAGTTTTGGAAACATTCAGAAACACTGACCAAGAGTTTTCAAAGAAAATCTGCAGTTTTTAAAATCTTTAGTACTTTTAAGATTCCTTTTTTAAATTGCAGCATGTTCTGACAGTTTCTGAGAACAAGATATAAGTTAGAATCTCAGTACTTCTTGAATTTACTCTTCTTACTCATCCTTTAGGATCCATTAGATGTGGATCCTCAGAGAAGCACAAAGTATTGGCTGGAAATTCTGCCTTAGAGAGAACATCTGCAATGATATCAATAGTCCAAACATAAAAGGTGAAGCAGAGAAATGAAAAAGATTACAGAGTATTAGCTCATATGACAAGGATTTTCATGGAATATTCACACAGAGAGATGTAGCTAGAATATTCTTGTGCAGGATCTGAAGACCAGGAAAGAAAATATACTAGATATTACCTTTGAACAAAGATGTTTCTTTCTCAGATGGGAGGTTTCTTCTTACCTTCAGATTTCAATCTACTTTTTCCATAAAGGGCAGAAAAAACTCCTTCAGTTTTTCTTTACATCATACAACATATACACTTCTGTTGTAAACCCTTAATTGTTTGCTCTTTAAATCACAATCCCTTATTCTCTCAGAGGAAAAGACTTTACAAGTCTCTAAATCTGTTGTGTTTATTAAAACCCTCTAGTTTGTTATGTGTTTTCTGAGAAGACATTATCACGACTGATTTTGCTATAACTCATCATCTATATCTGTACCTGTTTATCTCACAATCTAATAATACTTCACAACAGTTGCTCTGCATAGAAATAATAGCTAAGAACCTATCTTCTGTACTTGGTTAATGACATGAAAAAACTACCTCTTAACGGTTAAACAAAATAATAATTCACTACATTAATGAGTAAAAATTACACTAACCGCAATCTTCAAAATCTAGATTTACAATACCTAGCACCACCTTGCTACATTAATTGATGAAAGAATAATGACAAAATACTTACAGTGGTTTTTAATTTGCTGCTCTTGCATGCAGTGTGATTTATCTTAGGATTTAAAACTGTGCTTAATTGCATATTAAGCGATGGCAATATGTGCAACAAGATTTTATTAATATCACTACCTGTCATATTTCATACTGAAAACAATCTACATTGGCTCACCTATAAAATGAACTTGTAAGAAAGGCCTCCTTCATGCTAAGTAGCACATTAGTATTCTACACAGACTGTAATTGCCATTCTACTGTTTTTATAATATTCATGTTTGTAAGCATTTTTGAATAGCAGTCAATGACTTGATCTTTTGGAATGGTCTCCCTGCATTCATATTAAAAGCATTTGAGAAGACAGTCACTGAGTGGTGGGAATACTTTTTCAGGAACATAGATACATTTTTTAGATTTATTTTGACTTTGTGCATGTATGAAAGTATTTCTTTAGTTTTTGTTTTTAAAAAGAATAATTCATGTACAGTGATTACTTCAGTAACTGCAGTATTCACTACAGAGACAATCAAGCTCTGAATTGCTTTAGAAAGATACAGCAGGAGAGTAACACCTTTAGAACATACTGACACAAATGTTTAAAAGACCAATGCAAATTTGATACTCTCTTTTAAGAATCAACTCTGGATGATAACACAGTGTGAAGGCAAATGAAAGAGAAGTAAATACAATACAAATACAAGAAAATTAGAATAACACAATACTTAATGCCAGTTTTGATGAGAAACCATGAGATAGCACGATTGGGTGTCGTGGTTTAAGAATGATATTCTCCAATTTAGTGCTCCTATTGAAACCACCTGATCGCTCCCGTCTCCTTCCCCTCCCCCTGCAGTTGGGCTGGAGAGGAGAACTGGAGGCACAAAAGGTGAAGCTCATGGGTCGAGGTAAGAACAATTTACTGGAAACAGCAATGAGATAAGAAACAAACAGTAACAGCAACAATACTAAGGACAGAGGGTACAAGAAAGAGACAAATGATACATATGGAAACAATACCCAACAGCTTCCTATCCCACCCTATGCCAACCCAGAAGGGATCCCTTCTCCCCACCACCAGCAATGACTGAGGTGGTACAGAATAACCTCTGTTGCCCAGCTGTGCCCCCTCCTGCCTACTGTAAAAAATTAACCCTATCCTGGCCAGAACCAGGACACTGGGAAAATGTAATGTGTCTGACAGAAGACATCCTGTGCCGCTAAACCCTTCTATGCTGTCCAAGTGTCATGGGAAGTTACACAAGTGTTTACACTATTTATTCCCAGACTGGTTTTGCTGTGCTTGCTTATCAAATGTGAATATTAAGTAAGTGGTATGTCAAGTAGTATGGTAAAGAAAATAGTAAGCTGTGAAGAACAGCACAATCTTTAGTCTAAATGAGCGATCAGGTGGTACATACTTATCTCTTCCTAAGAAAGTAATTCCCTGTAAGAAAATGGGACATCAGAAGCACTTTTATGTACTGACTTCATTTAAAAGGACATACAAATCTTCTCCTTCCCATTTCCATCTTGTAATAAAAGATTTAGGTGCTTCACTTGGGGTTTGTAAACTGCAGTACTGCAGGTGAGCTCCATAGAAAAACAAAATTTAAGACACACCACTTTCTTTAACTAACAGTACAAGGAATATCTTTTGGGTTTTTTAAATCAAGAAACATAAAAAACAAAAATATGAATACTTAGTGAGAATTAGATGAATAGCAGTTTAGCTTCTGAAAGTAGTAAAAAAACCAAAGTTCTGAAACTAGAAAAATCAACAGCCTTAAAGCAAACTGTGTAGTGAAAGAGTAGGGGAAAATTAACAATGCAAAGCTGACAAAGTTGCAAAAAGATTTGAGGAAGAGCAAAAACTGAATGACAGCAACAAGCCAAACAGACAATGACAGTGACTCACCAGCCCACTTAAAACAGTACACCCTAACTATGAAAACACATCTATTGCTCAGTTTCAAATATTACCTACAAGCAGGCACACAAATTAAGCACCAGAAACAACAGTAAGATGGTAAAAAATCAGTTATTTTTAGAATTTACAACTATATACATTCCTTGTTTGTATATTATTTGTAGCATTTCCTTAAGTTTGTGACAGGCACTATTACTTCTATTTTTGTATGTGTATATCAGTCTGCTGAAGGCTGAAATTCCATACAATCCATGAAATAAAATCAAAACCAAAAACAAATCCTCCTTTGCTGCTGCTTTGCTTACTTAGACATTCATTCTCAAAGGTTTCGTTTTGCTCTTTGTACTCATATGACATAGTTACCCTACCCTTCATAATTCCAAATTCATATCCATTCAAGGGTTGGAAAGAGCATGTAAAACTGAATTCAATGAACAAGTTCATATTTTTCAGAACAAATATTTTTACTTAAAGTTCTTACAAGCAAAGAAACATAGACCAAACCAGAGTAGTAATTCTCTTTTAAAGAATAATGCCAAGTTCTTAGTGATCATGTATCTGAAAGTATTAAATAATGTATTATGAAGTTTTTACACAGCCTTATTTTTAAAGATAGGAAGGACCACAAAGGCCACACTGCTTGATTTGAAAGTTCAAGTTAAAAAAAAAAAAAGTTATTCTCCCACTAAGTGAATCTACTTGTCTTTCAGAAAGATACATAGCTTTTGCTTAAAGACGATAAACCACACAAGTTGCTGCTTTTTCTTGTAAGTTGCCAGTATGTCAGCTGAATTTTCCAAGTATCAACATCAGAAATGGAAATATATGTTGATGTAAAAGTAAACCCCTTAAAGGAAAATGTGAAAGTACTGATAAAACATTAAATAATCTAAAAAGTAGAAGAGGTGGCAATGAATGGCACTGAAGGTAAGGTAAAAATTGTAGCTCAAGTAGCTGATGACTGAATCTAAAGGGATCAAAGAATATCAGTAAGTAGTAGAGTAAAAACAAACAAACACATACACTCTCCCCTCAAAAAAACCCCAAAACCAACACACAGAAACCCAAACAAAAAAAAAACAAACCAAAAAAACAAACCACAAAATAAATAACTTCAAAACAAGCTAGGAGCAAAAGCAAAGCCACAAATAAATATAAGTAGGAAAATTATAAGTAGTTATGAAAAAAAAACAAAAACAAAACCAACCCAGAAATAGTCCACAGTGGTTTCTGTTCCAATTCTGAAGTGGAAGGAGAAAAGGATATCTCTATTTCCTATGATACTAAAGACAGAACTAAAAAAGTGGGGATAAGAAACATCATCTGCAACAGCCTAACACTTCATTAAGAGAAGCTCTCAAGTACTTTCCAGAGCACTTTTGTAGCATTTCTCACAATAAATATATGCCAAACCCCACGTTAAAACATCAAATGTGCATATTAAGTCCTAGATCACTGCTTGGAAGATCTGTTTCAACAGAATAATGTATTTGCCAAAATGGCAGTGGGGCCTGTCTACTAAGAAATTTCCTTTATGCTAGTACAGTTATGAATTGACTGGAACACAATTCTGGCCCCTACATTCACACTGAATATTATGGAAATACAAGGTTTCCAGTGCAAAAGTGTTATGTTCAATACAAACATAGTATTTCACGGTTTGGACTGCAAATAAAGAATGGCAAAGGAAGCAGACCTTTCTTCTACCCCAGAAAGTTCTTGGCATTAACAGATATTTGATTAAATTACAAAAACATAAGTTTGCTTTTATACAGTTAATTATTTTTAAAATAGCATGAAGAAGTGGGAAAATAAATTTATTATTATGGGTAATCATTTCAGGGACTGTAATTATTTCTCAAATAGTATTTGTAAGATGCCAATTTATTTTAAGTATCACAGTTCACTTCTTGCATTCCTGGATACAACTGGCAACTAATAAAACCCATCTATGTTTTATTCATTAACTTAGCAGACAGACGTGCACTTACTAAATTTCACATTAATTGCCTGTATTTCCCTACAGTAACAAAGTCCTGAAGGCCTTGTTAGAAATACGTCAACTGAAACTGTATTTCTGCATCTGAGTTTGTTTTTTATGCTTTCAACTATTCAAACTTCAGAAAAAAAAATCATTTGCAAAGGATAGAAACAACTAGAATCTGATAAGAGAATTGTCCATAGCTGCTCCTTCAGACCCTCAATATACCACAAGGGCAATTAAATCAATATGCCTCAATTTCAACTTAATTAACTCCATAAAATATCCACAGACTGTACTGTCAACCTAGTTTTATAGCTACACTGATAGCTAAGAAATTTCTGAAAATCTTGCTATTTCACATCATATATTTTACTGAAAATTCTGGCTCCTTTAACTTCCTACGGGAGGAAACAGGTTCCTTAGAAATAAGTTGGTATTTTAGACTCTTAGCTTTGGAGTCTTTTATTACCCTTTTTTAAGTCTTCTCTGGAATTTGGAACTTGACATAGGATGATATTTTACAAGTAAGATATTAGTGATCAAATGGCTACAGGCATGTTATCTTTGTGAATGAAATTCTAGAAATCTGACTCCTGCTGAGTCAAATGCAGTAAGAAAAAAAAAACATCAGTGCCTTGTGCACAGATTACAATAAAGTTTGCCATGTTTATGTTATACCAGTTCCTGTATGTGCAGAAATTCATTGGGAGCCATCACTTCTGTACACATAAACTACTCTCAGTTGCTCACAGGGAATTCAGATCTGTGTGCTGATACTGATTAAAGAGATAAAAAAGCCACCTTCTTTCCTAATACTGCACTCCTTATTTGAGGAAAGAAGTGGGCATAAGGAATGCATCTTTAAAGACAATACAACCAATGAAAAACTGAGATCTTTTGGGTGGAGAGGTGGTGGTGCTGTATATAGAGTTAGAAGCAATCTTGCAAGCTATCTGTTATTCTGACAGAATTTCTCATAACTGCAACAGTGACAGCAAACTGTCTTTAAAGCTGCCAGCAAAGATATTTAAAATGCCCTGCTTTGGTTCCTCTGCCTTCACTTTTCAGGCAGGAGAATCAATCAGGAAGCACCTCAGGATGACAAAAGCTGTGCCAAGGTGCCGAGTCAGCAAATGATCCTAAAGGGCTCTAAAGAGAGAACTGCAGCTCACAGGCTTGGCGGCAAATGGTCTGGGATGCTGTCCCACAGGACCTGAGACTGATGAGGTACCAGGGTCATATGGAAAACCAGGAGCACTCCCAGTTGCTTTGCCTGTCAACAGAAAGAAGAATAGCTTTGCCATGGCAACTCTGCTATGTACTTTTCTATGTTTAGTAAATCTTATTTTGGATATCTCTTTGGGGGGTTTGGCTTAAAACTATAAAATTTCTTCCCCATTCCTACTCTGTTAAGAATGAATAAGACTGAATTGCTGGAGCAATCTCAAATACCTTTTTTTTTTTTTTAATCCTGATAACCCCTCAAAATCCCTACTCAATTTCTTCTTTGAATATCTTCCATTGCAATTTAAAACTGTTCAAACAAGAGCAGTAAGAGAAGGAAAACATGGATGACATGAAAATGATCATAAAATACTAGAGACATCTTACACTATTAAGATTTCTTCTAAGTTTAAAGCAAACATTTGCATTTCTTACTGAATACATATTGCTGTAGCTGATGCTTTCTTACAGGAAACACAACAGAAGTGGCCAATAAAAACTTTGAAGATGCAAATAGAGTACTTTAGGTTTGCTAAATGTGGTACCCTTTGTGAATAAGGAGAGAGAAGAGAAATGTGTTTCAGAGCATCAGGTAGGAGAGACAACCAAGGCAGACATCACTGCTAAATATAAGTAGCATTATATAAGAGTTTGTTTCATAAACAACAAAAAAGGATAAAAGCATGCCTTACACAAGATCATAATAAAAGTTAGTGATACAAAGTAAGGGTTATGTGAAGAAAAAGTAAAAATTATAAAACATGCAGTAAGAAACTCAATTATACTTATATAAGCAAATTATTCTTATCTTATATAATTATTAATTCTAATTTAATTCAATTATTTTCAGAGTACCCAAACTCAGCAACTGTATAATGCTATCATATTATAAATACAAACCTTCAATGTAATTTGACTGAAAAATAGAGTCCTCGCTAGGGATTACAACAGGCTCTGGATCTGGTCTTTAAATTTTGAATTTAGCAATGTACAGAACGTTATTAGACTATGAGTTCTAGTAAAAATTTTGTTTCTCCCAGATGGATTTCTTCCTCAAATACATATTTTAACAAATAGATAAAAAATGAAACAAACGAAAATTTAATCAATACTATTGATTCGAGTCGATTCAACATAAAACTGGTTGGACAATTGCTTACACTTCATTCCTAATTCATCTAACTTGCTATATAACTTTATATATAGCACTATATAACTTTATGCAGCTGTCATGCCATTTCAGCATATTCTATCAATCTTGATCAGGGCTTTTTGTCAGCTTTTTGGCTTTGTTTTGTTTTTTTATTAGCTGTTACTTAATTTTAAGCAATAAAACTATGATGGAGAAGGCCAAAACTCAAAAGCTATTATTAAGGAATGAGAAGAATAATAATTGTAAACAATGAACAGAATCAATAACAGCTTTCAGATTTGATGTATTAATAGCACATTCTTAAATTCAGCATCTGAAAAAATCTATTGCCTGTGTAGAAAGGTTTTTGGACTAAATTACTCCCTTTGACCTCAGAATCCATGAATCAATAACACAATTTAACTTTCAAATGCTTTTATAAAATAGTTTGCAAAGAAGTTAAGAAGTATGTTCTGAAATTGAAATGTATGCTAAAATACATTTTGAAGAACAGCTCTTTTGATAATTAGAAATATTTAAAAATGAGCAAAAAGGCTCTTGAATATTATTAATTTTGTCATTATCATAAAACAACGCAGAACAGTACATATTCTCTGAAATGCTATTCAAGAGAACACAGCTGTAATCTACTCATTACTCAGATCCTTATGTATAGCACCACTATCACTGTGCACAACCCTATAAGGTCTCGATCAATGGTGAAATCCAGTCCTCAGCTACCTTTTTCTACCAGTTTTCAAGCCCTCTCTTAAAATTACCATTTTCTCCATCTTTATAGATAAAATATATTATACACAGGTGTTACATTGAATACTGAGTATAAGCAGGGACATCAGAAGTAATCTGTCTGAGAAACAGAATTCACAGAACTCCAAATATGAAATCCCCAAATGGCTTCCTCTGATGCAAACCAGTCACTTCTGTGCAA
Organism: Sclerurus mexicanus; assembly: GCA_013396755.1. NCBI lineage: Eukaryota > Metazoa > Chordata > Aves > Passeriformes > Furnariidae > Sclerurus > Sclerurus mexicanus. The sequence continues at coordinate 2,780,561 of VWZF01001696.1, read as the reverse complement.
AAAATCACCTGTTTAAATTCCTGCCAGGACACAGCGAAGCTACATCCTGAATTTTTATTACTGCATGAAGAGGAGAGTTTCCATCTCCCACACTCTGAAATCCTGATTGTGGGATATGTTGGTAATCTTCTAAAATGAGTCAAATGTTGTAAATTTTCTGTGAAGACTCCTTTTTGAACTACTAGCATTATTACATCTTTACTACATCAATCTCCCCAAAACTAGCATCCACACATTTAATTAGAATAGTATTCTAATCTCTTCCAGAACTCAGAAGTAGAGGAAATCTGCAGTGGAGTTTCACCTCCTACTCCCTAGATCCAGGCTCACCCTACGAGCTCATTGAAGGGATTTTACATAAAAATATGCAATGTTCCAAAAATATCTGCACACCAAATTTATTAAAAAGGCCTTCAGTTCTTTTCATACTTTGAGAGAGTGCTTGGAGAAAGATGCTGCACATGTTTCTCAGGAGGTCAAATAACACTCTTTTACTGGTAAACTTTTGAAAATAAGAGAACATGGCAAAAGTTTAAAGGGCAACATTCAACCAAAATAAAGCATTTCACAAAGCAATGACTTAGTACATGCTAACCAATACAACTCAGCAAAATCCAAAACATCCAGCTTTAAGTTACCCAAATATAAAGAAAGGAGATTAGGAGAAGTAAAAAAAGAGAGACAAGAAAGAGAGAAAAGGAGAATTATAGTTATCACTCTAGATTCAGTGTAGATCAAGCTACCAGCAGTCCAGAAAATGGCAGGGCTGCAACAACAAGACCACATGTCTTTGGTTTTACGTGACTCTGGCCCACCTTTGGCACCCTCTCCCAGTGGGACTTCTGGGCCACTGGGCCACACTGGGAGTGGACCTGGGCTCCAAGGTGTGGTATGGGGCAGTGCTCCCAGTGTGCCAGTGACTGACAGTTGCCTTGGGGCTGACCAAGGAGGCTCCAAGGGGCTGGGATATGGAACAAGGCACCATTTCACCTTTGTGAAATTCGACCTGTCCCTTCCTGCCACATACATACTTGAGTTGGTCTGAGCCAATCATTAATACAATAATCCAGTGCCTCACACCCCTTCTGTGCAAATTTTCACCACAATTATTAATGTTAATATAACACATAAATACAAGTTTAAGAGTTCAGATTTATGGCTATAAGGGTGCTCAAGTGTTCTAATCCCAACTCTTGCCCTGAGACAGGTTCACGTATACTCATGTTACCCCCCCAAAAGATGCTCATCATGAATGTATTGGAGTACTTCAGCAAGTAAGTTTGACATGTAAGCTTAACCACCAAGCACGTTTCTTCTGTTCAGAACACAAAAGAACTACTCCTTGTGTAGCAAATTTGGATGTTCTGCAAGACCATTACAACTTCTCTCCCCACTCAGTCCTCTCTTTTCTAGATTATTTTATGGAAACTGACATTTTGTCAGCATCTCAAAATACATCAAACACACACAATGAATCCCATTATGATTACCTATAAAACATGGAAATGCCCTACTCTGTGATTTACTGTATTTTTAAGTAGATGCAAAACTTTAAAAACAAACCCAAACCACAAATTATCAGTAATAATTTCTTTTAGTAAACATAATGTATTCTTGACATTTTGACCAACTGTTTCTTATATATCATATGTTGCCCAGTTATATACTAGCACAATTACAAGGAATGTTACATTACAACTATAATGAAACTTGGGCAACATTTCATACTCCTCATCACAAAGCACCTTTTACTGCTTGTCCTACTTAGCAACACTATCTATGGAAAACAGATGAATTTTGAGAAAGATATTAGCAAGCTTTCCATGATTTCAAAAGTTACACTTTAAAAGTGATTAGTAATGCTGTATAGCGAATAAAAATATTATTACATAAAAAAGATACTTCTGCATGCAGTTTAATCCCCATGTGACTCCCTAAAAGCATTAGGGGAGCAGAAACCCTGTTCCTTTTCATTAGTCTTAAATCATGTATAAGGAGAATCTCAGCAACTTTATGCTTTCCCTGAAAGTTAACTTCCTCCACTTTTTCTGCAGTGGTATCTACATTCAAGAGAAACAGACAGGCACAGTTCAGACAGAGTTGTTGTTCATATGGCAATTAATTTTAAGTAACTGCGACCATGGAAAACCACATCTTAACCCACAAACTCGAATCAGCTCCTACATTACTGACAGAAAATATAATATAAACTTCTAATTAATTAAATTCCGACGCTCATCAAAACATACTTTCCTCTAAACTAAGTAAAGCTGAGTGATTCTTTAGCAACCACTATGTAGAATAGACTAGCAGGATGCATTCCAAAGGTTGGCCAAAGGATTCATCAGCAGAACCATGGTACACTGCAGAAATTAAGGTCTATGATTCAGACTGTGTTCTTTAGCATTGCAAATAATTTATTTATTTTATATAGTTTCTTAATGTACTACTAGCTACCTGTTTTTATTAGGAATGGCAGTTTTAAATCAATATAATGACACTGCAAGCCTAACTTGACTCTTTTATGCCTATAGTTGTAATTATATGTTTGGTTGTTGTGTTGTTCGGTTTGGTTTTTTTTGTTTTTGCAAGGGTACTTGTTTCTGTTACTATAGAGAATGGATGATGCTCAATTAGAAAAAATACTATTTTCTGTCCTTGTTATATGCATTGGCATGAAATGTGTAGCATTCAGTCTTCGTTGTGAATATAATTTTTTAAAGACAATCATTGCTACAATTCCATACATACCACAATTAGTACTTTAACTTCATAAATGCTTTTAGAGAGAGAGGTAACACTTTGGTCCTTTTAAGAAAGAATCTTTTAAATACTAGATGTAGCTGCTAATGCAAATCTTGGCTATCTAGGACGTGATTTTACAACACCTGCCATCACACAGAAATGCCTAAATTCAAAGCAAGGCCCATACTGGCTTCTGTGAACACTGTTTACACTTGTGTCTTCCTCTTTAAGCTTGTACACATGCACTCCCAGAAACAAAAAAAAAAATTAAAAGCATATACACAAAATGGCCTGAGACAGACACCTACAGAGAAAGTTTCAGAAAACACTATCATTTATCTGATCTACAGTATGGGTGAATTTGGCTGTCTGGGAATTGTTTCTTTTGCCTTGTCTTGAGAGAAAAGTATTCTTTTCACATTATACCTGAAAATTTGTTCTGTTTTCAGCAGATGGTACAATAACAACTTTCAACCAGACAGCATTTATCTGACAGAAGCAAAACTCACTAGTCTAATTTTGCTATCAATATTGGAAATACCAACTAGAAATATGCACCATTTACTTTTGAGAAAAAAAACTTAGCAATTGTCTAAAATTACTTCTTATTTTCAGTGAGAAAGAGTTTTCAAGCTTGAAAGTTCCTTGCCCTCTTTAGCCCTAGATTTCTGCTGCTACCTTCTCCTGGCTACTCCAGAGCTAAGAGTCTGTGAGAAACAGAAAAGGTTTGACAAAAGTAAAAGGAAGGTAATTGTGATGGGGTTTAGCTAACTGGAAGGGAGGTGTGATAATATCAAAGACTTAGCAGCAATACAATAGTAGCAGATAGAAGATGACTAGACAATGAGGTACGGTTCAAGATATCTAGATGGACACAGAAGCGAGGTTAATCACAGTGAAGGAACCACCATGTTGATGACACTCCTGCTAGTGGCAAGCACTGCTGTAGATGTAATCTGAGATCTCAGTAATCCTTGGTTATTTCACTACTCCCTGTACATTGCCTAAACACCAGCACTTTACCTCCTCCAGAAACAAAAAGAATGTATCCTCTTGGACATGAGTGGACACAAAGAAGGATTGTCAAGCTACAGTATAAGCTGCAAGCTTCCCAACTAAACTACACATACTGATGAAAAACGAAACAGCTCCTAAAAGATCCAAGTATTAAATTTTACAGCTAAATAATTTTGCTTGCTTTCTCAAGTTATTTAAGACTCTTCTTAAAATCAGACAAGTTCTAACTTAAACAGTTAGGGAAGCTAATGTATTGCTTTCCTAAAAACTGCTTTCTTCATTAAAATATTTTTAAAATAACAGCAAAAATATGGAACATACTTGAATATAATTCTTTCTAGCAGTTATTTAAGGCCCCTCTGAAATACCTTTCAACCCTAGAAGACTAAGGGCCAACTTAGTGGGTAATACGCTATCCTCCAAAACAGATATTTCACTTTCTTATGTATACGAAAAGTTTTCTACAAGATGTTCGAGAAAAATTAGGAGCTTCAGGGCATGTCTCAATATTCATCTTATGCCCTCATAAACTGATAATTACTATATTTACTGGTTCATAACTCCTAGAATGTTACTGAAGCTCCTATAAGCTTTCCTGAAGAGTATTACTCCTTGTTAGGTAGAAATATGACTTGTCTTTATGACTTAGCACTTCTCTCAGGAATTCACTTAATTTTCACCTATAATCTCTCTTCATTATTGAAAATTTATCAAAATCAAAAAGTTGAATTGCCAGCCTGGGCTACCAGAGAGCAGGCTTTGGCCTCTTCAGAAATTTATTTGGGAATATCCAATACGCTTTGACTCTGGAAAGAAGAAGGATCTGGGAGAGTTAGTTGATTTTCAAGGATCACCTCCTTCATGCTCAAGAATGGTTTACTTGACGTGCAGGACTACAAAAGTGGCAGGAGGCCTGCATAAATTTTATAATTTATTTCAATAGGCAGAAATCCTACTTAAATTTTTAGCTCTAGGTATTAGCCCACTCTCTCAAATTTATCACACACAATTCCCTATACTATTTTGTATTAATGTTGTAGCTAGGCTTAGTAAAAGAGCTTTGATTACATGATAAGGTTATACAAAGAGTTCTTTAAAACTGCAACTTCAGCTAGAAGTTTAATAATCTTAAAACTCAAGAAACACTAGTAGTAACTTTTAATGAAAGTATTAATTATAAAGATGAAATAAAGCAAAAAGGATCTTGTTTCAAGACAATACACTCAGAGGTTTAATTGTGCTTTGCCAACTCAATTCCAGGAATGCCAAGAATCCTAAGATGCCAAGAAATTCAAAACATACAAGCTACACCTTCCAAGTCTGCACTATAACCATACAACCTGTGATGCCATTGTTTATGAAAAAGGAGAAATACACAAACATTTTTCTTCTATTTTTCTCATTTTTTTGCTTGATGCATTTGACTTCTCCCTATCCCAACTGCCATTGGAATCAAGTGAAAATAATCCACTCTTATATAACAGCTAAACTGGAGCGGATTCAAGAAGGTTATTTTCTAAAACTGGTTTTAATTCTGTAATGTTGGTGCCACATACATTTCAAATGTATACTTCAGCAGAAATGTAATAATTCCAGAAGACATGCAGTATAGACCATGCTGCCATAAATTTCTCTGTGACTCTGTATGTGTGCATGTGTGCACTTACAATTGTGGTTCAACCCAGCAAAGGCATCTGGTTACCTGTTCAAGACTATCCAAGTTCAAGACTGCAACCAGCAATGTCTTAATCCTTAATCTAATCAAACCATATAAATTATATACTGACTGAGCATACTTCAGCTTCTCTTTCTGGAAAACCTCCGACTTCAGCAAAGCATTCTCTGCTGTGCAAATCATGGACACCTCAGCCTTAGTGTCTATCTTAACACCAATCCAGTAACTAACACTCAGATCTAAACACACTCAGTGGCTGCTCCCTTTCTCTGTCACCCCAAACCTAGCCCAGTATCCCATTTCTGTATCTCCAAAGCCCCTATGAGTCCCAGTAAGCTCCTCCTTATTCGGACACTCAGGCCCACCAATATATTACCTTCACTGAATCTGCTGCGGATTGAGAAAGCTACATCATCAGTGCCTACCTAAAACTGAAATCCCAGATTCCTAAGTCCTCAGCACAAAAACCTGAAATCTAGTTCTGGTACCTTCTATAAAGATGCTCAGCTTTAGCTCATCACAACCTATCTCCCTAAATTAAATCTACACCAGAAGTCCTGTCACTGTAGCAATGCATAGGAGTTGCTGCTGACACCGCTCCTGAAACCTGCTTTCCCCTTTGGGCACAGAACTAAGAGTAGTTTGCTGTCCTGCCAGATCAAGCCTTAACCAGCCAAGTAGAGTGTTGTCACCCAAAATCTATACCGAGTTTAAAGTAAACTACGGAACCAGATTTCATCTTCCACATGCCTCAGCCATGCAAACCATAATTCCAATCTTAGCTACAGAACAAACTCTGGAAAGCCAAACCCTTTCATCCCAGACATAAACCTACTGTATTAATGACTTCTACATCAGTTAAATCTTAGAGAAATGAATTCCGTGTGTTTCAGAGGCAAACTTGGTACAGCAGCTCCTTCTGAATGTGGTGGCAGCATTCCATGCAGCTCACAAGCATATCCATTCAAATCCACCCCACCCCACCATCACTGTAGCCTATGGTAGTTTCAGTTGAGGAGTTAACTAGATAGTTTGTTCTAGCACCAGCTCTAACCCAACAGTGAATTAGCAGAACAAGTGTAGTCTTGTTAGACATAATAAACACCCCTCAGCACAGCCTTTCAACCATTTCCCTCTGTGGCGAGGTTCTTATTTTTCCACCCTAATTCTAATGCCCTTTCTAATCCTAAACCTACCTCTGAACACACTAGAGCCATCGTTCCCAACTAACAATCTAAGCTAAGAGTTTGATTCAAGTACAAACCGAATGCAAACCAAACCCATTGCTTATCAAGAAAGAGCATGCAAAGAACAGAAGCGTTTTTTCTATGCTTGATGGCATACCACAGCATACTGCAGAAGACAGGTCACTGTGCTTAGTGTTTGTAACATCTCACAGTGAGCTACATAATAATTGTGGAGGTTTGAGTTGGCTCTCTGCCAAAAGCCAACGGCAGCCACAAGGCTTCCCCCCCAGGAGAAAAGGAAAAAAAAACCAAAAGAGAATTGTAGTAAAAGTATATATATATTCACGTATATTACAAATATATACAATCAAACACTATGAATCTACAGAATAAGAACCCCAAACAACTCCAAAAGGGAAAAGGGGGAAGGGAAAGGGAAATGGCACAAAAATGGGTAAGAACAAAACAAAGACAGATATACACACACTTGTAAACGCAGGGGAAAAGCTCAATAAGTAACTAATACAATAAAATCTCACCAAAAGCAACTTCCCTTAAGAGAAGCAGTAGAGATCTCCACCTCCGGACGAGTGAGGCAGCAGTGTCTCCGAGAGGCCTCAGCTCACATAGATAAGAGCTAAGCCAGCACAGAGACCTGATGTCCTCCCCAGCACACGAAAGGAAGAGAGAGAGAGGGAGGCAACTCCCCAATCTTATATACCCCTGATTACGTGAAGGAATGGTGTGGAATACTTCCTTAGTTATAACCTGGTTACTGGGGAAGGCCCAGACCAAAACCAAGAAAACTAAACCACCACAATAATGAGTTTTTAAAAGCATTTGTACATTTTAGAAGGTGCTGAACAAACATCAGTTAATCTTCCTGGTCTTGTGATTTAAAGTAGCAATAGTTATGCATAAGCTCTATAGGTATATAAACGCCGCTTTAAATGTATTTTTAGCAAAACAAAGCAAAATAAACCAATAAAAGAGGTCCCAGTGGGGAAAGCTCATAAGTCATTATGTACAGGACTGTCACATATGTTTAGAGAGAGGCAAGTGTGTGCAAAGCTAAGAAATCCAAAGCTGTTGATATGTCCTGTAAAACAGAAAGAACATTTTGAAAGAAAGATGAAGTTAGTATCCACTATAATTCCATATTTTCCATTTACTTTTTACTGTATTTTTCTAAACTCTTAAAGACAGTTTTAATTATCAGCTGTTGCTACTCTTCCAAACAAAAAAATCATTATATCAGTAATTCTTATTTAGTTAGGGCTATGACTTTTTCCCTTTCCATTTTATGAAGATAAGAAATACTCAATCAGCAAATAGGCTGCAAAGTCACTGATGCAGGAACTGTGTATTTATACTGTATCCCAAAAAAGCATTTAGTGAAACGGTGTTAAAAGCACAGCATAATGAAGACTTTAAATAATTCTCCAAAATGAAAAGCAGAAAGTAAATCTGTAACAAAATGTTACCTTGCCTGGAAATTGAACTTCTAAGAGTGCATATGGTATATATGCTGTTTATATAGACAACTCCAATATCCAAAAGCATTAAGGAAGCAGTGCTTAATTTTCTGTAACATCATTTCACTTTGCAAATCATTGTCTGTAAGCAAGAACGCTCCATGAAGAAGGAAGCTTAACAGGAGCATTAAAACCATCTATTTGAAGACACAGATTAAGTAAAAATGAAATGGACTTTCAGACTAGCAGATATACCACATATGCCACGAATATCTGATGCCTCTTCCTTATTCACGTTCTGCTTTCAGGCATGCAAAAGGATTAACTGAATTGTAAAGAAAGAAATAGGAAAAGGACAAAATTAACATTGATAGTAAGAAAATGAAAGTAACATCAATTCAGATTAAACAAAAGTGCAATGAAACCTTAACTGCATCAGAAATTCAAATGGATAATTTTTAGGTAATTTTATTTAATTTATAATCATCTTATTTTTGATTTTGTTGATCTGGCTTTTTGTTGTTGTTGTTGTTGTTGTTTGTGGTCTGGGTTTTTTCCTACTTCTTTTTAATCCTGGATTTTATGCCCTATTTGAAACAAGATTTCCATGAATATTACTTATTTACTTTTTGAGGTTTGATATATTCTGATTTCTGTAATTAAGCACTTTTTCCAATATTATGCTTCCATGAATGATATGATTCATCAATATTAAGAGTAATAATTTTCTAGTCGACAGTTCTCCTCATGTAATCGATATTTGCTGCTTCTGTTCCCAAACACACCTGAGGTTTTCTGATTACATGTCACCCTCAATTTTGCCAAGCACCCAAACGCGATCAAAGCCCTGCTACCTTTTAGCTTTGTAAGAATGCTTCTAAACTCCTTTCTTCTTAATGCTATAAGTTTAAGATAGTATGACAAGGAAGAGAAAAACTGCATGAACCATTTGTCATTTTCCAGTTCTGTCTGACATGTAAGCATCTTAAAATCTAATCTGCAATCGGGAATGACATATGCAGCAAAAGCAGGTATACATTTCAAAGGTGTATGGCACTCTTGGCATATACCAAGTCTTGACTGATTCTTTCATTCCCATTTTTCAGGGAAGAGATTTATGTTTTCCCAAATCTCTACCTCCAAGCTGGGTATATAAGAAAAAAATGCAGAACCACTGATTATTCTATCCAGCCATTCTTTCCTTTGTTAACAATAGCATCAGCAATTACATGGAATAAAAATTAATCCTACATCTACTCAGAGCACTATTTTGCAGCATCTTTAACAATTCACAATTTGAAGTATGTTACAATCTGTGCTTACCAGCATTAACAAGGACAGAAATCACATCTTAAAAAGGATGAACAGATGTCCAGATGCAAGTTTAATTATTTTCCTAAGATCTACATGGCACCAACCTGTTTTCTTTTACCTAGCTGAAGTATTAGTAATCTGATGTGTCAGTAAAGCCAATAGTAGAAACTACAAAAAGTTAAATGTGTTTGATAGCCCATTTTAGTACCTCAAACAACAATAGACTGCAAAATGTATTTAGTTTTTCTAGCTGCATAATATTCTCAGCTATTTTTTTCCTTATTAACTATTTTAGTTATTTTCTATGGTATTTGGAAAGAATAGTATAGCTTTTTTTCCCCCAATCTCTAAGAAAAATTTAATACAACATATATAAACTTATGGGTGAAGAGATTAGACATACTGCATAAATTAAGTAACTTCTTGGGAAGAGGATCTTATCTGAAGAATTCTCTACACCACATCAGATACATTTGCTATGGAATAAAGCATGTGGAGGGTATCACACATGCTCGAAGTATCCACGGGATACAGAATGGATGCATGAAAAAAGGCTTATGAAGACAAGCTGTGAGAGACTGAAGAGGTTAATGGCTTAAACATTGTTAAGATCACTGAAGGGCTCCTGAACCAAACATTTCCCTGGATTTCAGGGAATTGGAGTTAAGCCTCCTGATGGGAGTTTGAGATAATATACAGGTGGTACTATTGTCTAAGCACTTTAGGTTTAAGGAGACTTAAACAAGGTTGGGAGGAGGCCCTAGCCCACAGACTCATTTGCATACTCTCCCCTTCCCATGAGAGACTGGCCTGTTAATGCTAGTGGCTCAAACAATCAAAGGGTGCTTTGATAACAATATGCAGAGTGGCTGCTCAGGTACCAGCTAGCACCTCAGAACACAAGCCGGACTTAAACAAGATAAGGAAAGAGGCAAAATCCTGTGAGGCAGGGTAGTGTTTCTTTTTCCTTACACAAATGACTCAGTTGTGGTAAATCCCCTCTGCATTCACCTGTTTCCTGAAGATACTCATCTATGCTGATGGGCCATAATGGACTCAACTGCACCAACATAAGAGGCAGCTGTAATGACTTAGACCATCAAAGACTCCCAAACTATTCTGTGACTTAGAGTATTACATCATCTGGCATAAAAATCCCTGCCCCAAAGATACTAGGTGTTCCCACTTGAACCTGAGCGTATATAACTCAGGAAATCTTTGAGTCTTGGGGATTTCTCCCACTCTAGACAGATCAAAATCATCAGTTTGACAGGACTGCCACCATCACTTCAATCAATAGACATCAAAATTGCAACTATCACGTGTCATCCCTGGCTCCAGTGGGTAGTGACTATATATCTTTCTACTTTTATCCTTTCTTTCTCTTCCTTATACATTTTCTTATGTGTTATTTTTGTGCTTTTATATTGCTATATTACTGTAGATAACTACCAAAACAGCTACAAACCTGTTCTCCTTTGCAACCAAACTGTTCTAAAATAAACCCTACATACATGTATATTTACAAACTATGACCATTCAGAATCACTTCACTCTAATCCATCCCGAGGGATCTACTAACCAGAACCTGGGTTACTCTTATCTTCTGGGGTGGATTGTAACGCAGCTCTGACACTGATAGCTCAGCTCATAGCACTTTAAACATTGCTGTTATCTAGCTGAACTCAGCTACAGGAAAACTTCATTTTCCCTGATGATGAACTGACTACCAATTGAGCTAGTCCAACATGACAGTCACAGTGCATCTAACTTGCCAGCTAGGGGGGGAAAAAAAAAAAGCCTCTCCAGCCACAGGAATATTTGGAATATTTCAGACCTTCATCTGCTTCCAAATAGAGGTGCTGCTGTATAGGCTGACATTTCAGTGACTGTCTCCTAGGCAGTACTGAATGACAACAAAAATCCTGGAAAGTGCTCACAATCATAGTGCATCCATGCTTCTCTTTGCTTTTTCTTCTCCAATACACCACCTGCATAGACTGCTAGTCAAACAGAGCTTCCTACTTAGAGGCATACACATCAGACATACCATAGCTGAATGCATCTTAAAAGAAGCTCTGATACACATATCCTGCACATTCAGTCACCATCAATCATCAGTCTCTTGTGTACACTTAAAGAATTTGAATACCTGGGAACTAAGTTAAATTATTAATTACCCCAACTAAAATATAACTTGTTACAAACATCTAATAATGTTACTTACATAAGTTTGTCACTGTACAGACAGAAGTATATTTTGCATAATGACCTGTTAAAACTGTTCTGTAGGATCAGGCCTTTGCTGGAGTAAGGCCTCAGACAATCCAAAAATTTTCATAGATATTATGGGATTTTCATTCTTTAACTTTGGATGTCTACAACGTAAATATCTACATTTCATCTGATCAGTGTAAGTTTCCCTTCTCACAGTCAAATGAGAGAAGCAGATAACTCCAGGGCCAATTACCATAATTCTGTACAACACAGGTTGGACAAGGAATTACTTTTTCCTTTCCTTGGCTATCATGGAAAATTAAAGTAAGTAAATCAGATAGCAATGTCTAATACAAATATCTAAACTAAAGAGGATGAATCTCACCCTGTATATCCTGTGTCAAAGTCTAACTACACCATTCATTTCAGGTTGAAAGTTAGCACTGACATTTGAATTTGGACTTAACGCTTATATATAACATTAGGAATTACATGTAACTTGGTGTCTTGATTTGAAAAACAAAAACCAAAAAAACATAAAACCCACAACTCTCCAGTGTACGGCTTTTGGGATAGAAATGTTTTAAAGTTTTAAAAAAGGAAAAATAGTATAAAGAAAGTAATGTGATATAAAAATGTATTACTAGGTATATGCTATACAAGCTATGTATCCACAATTACTGAATAACAGCGCTTTCCGAAACTCACAGTATGTCATCCTTTCTCTATTTTCAAATCTATTTTCTTGTTTTTAATTTTCTTCTTGGAATTAACACCTGGGGGGTTAGAAACGGGCAGCAAACCTGTATGTGTTTTCAAATTCTGGTGCTCTGTCTTTGAAACAGTTATCATAACGAAAGATCTTCTATCATGGCAAGGAGCTCAACATTTGAAAAATAATCCACCTTCCACAATATCACTCTGAAATCTTAGTATCTTACAATTTTATGTAGTCTGCAGTAGGAATCCAATTTGGGACCAGAAGATTTCTATTCCATAGTAAGATAAGGTTTAGTTACTGTATTCTTATAAACTGTATTTATGAAGCATGAAAGGTTCCTATTATAGATAAAACTTAAAAGTCCATATCCAACATCTGTAAAAATTAAGGGATCTACTAGAGTTTATATTAATATGCTTTTGCCTAGAAGTCAGCATCCCAGTGTTAGCAGTGCTGAAATATGATCTTTACTTTAAGCCTATGATGAAGTACTAAATGAATTAAAGCAAACTACTAACTGGCCTGAGAGTTTACTACCATAAAATTCATCTTCACTGGGTGGAAAATCAGGATAACTAAGATGTTTTACATGCTCCTTACTTTTATTTTCTATATTAACATGTGGGAAATATGGTATACAGAATTATATTATTCATATATTTGACATTACTTTGTCATATTGCAAGATTAATGTATTTAGTAAATTAGAGAATAATATAAAAATATTCTGAGTAATCTCTGTGCCTTTCTGTTGTAATTTATTAGATATACTCTCTTATAGTCAACCTAATTTTTTAATTTGTAAAGCTAGGGAAATAGAAAGATCTTTGAAACTGTGGGTCATAGACAAGTCTGTTCCAAGAGGACACAAACTCTCTAAAATCAGTCAGAATTCTAAGGTAAAAAATTTTCAATATTTATCAAAGGATGTAGCCACAAACCCGCAAGGGGTTGAGCTGAGCACACCTTCCATTGAAGAAATGGTTGAATATAAAGTTGCATATTCTGGAATGCACACATTTGACAAACTATTTGGAGCTTAGTTTAAGTCTTAAGGAGGATACGTAAATGAAAATGTTATCTAGATGATTCATTTAAAAAAAATGTGATTTGTTTTCAATCCAAGTCAGTGTTGAAAAGCACCTTCAACTCAAAAAAAAAATTACTACTATAAAAAAATAAAACAGAAATTTGCTTGGATGAATAAGCTATTTTTTAATTTCTGTTTTCTGTTAAATGTTCAAAAGTCAACTGCAAGCTAACCTGAACATATGCCTCAGATAATTCTTTTATTTGTCCCATCTGCCAACAATAAACCAACCAACCAAAGCAAAACAAACCCCACATATTTGTACACCTCTAATAGTAAGTAAAATTCACAGTCCCTAATTTGATTGTTTGCAATGGAACACATGAAACATCTTTACAATTAACAGCAGCATTGCTTAAGTAAGAAAACACAATTAAGATACTTGTCAGTTAACAAAATTTGATTATATGAAGTGTTATCTTTCTGCAAATTCTAATTCAAGTAAGTATTTATGAAGAATTTTTTTAAGCTGTCATTTTCAAACTGATACTGTATCATTAGATTTGATTATAAAGCCAGGAAAACATACTTTAATCCTTTTTAGAACCATACTTACCAAAAGCAATGCTAACAAAGTCAGAAAAGTTTAGAAGCAGGTCTGTAAATCAGGCCATCCGAAATACCAGAGGTTAGAGTGCAATTGTGATATATTTCCATAATATTACCACATACAGAATGTGTAAGTGTTTGTAAAGGAACACAAAAGATCTATTTAAGAATGCATAAACTCTAAAAACATTGACTTCATAGCAAGCTAAGCGAACCAGAACTTCAGTTACTTTCCCTACACGAACTGCAGCTTTTCAAAGTCCTGCAAAGTGTCAGCTACAGATAGACACAGAGCTCCTAAGGGTTCACCAAATACAAAAGCAATACTTCAAATAATTACAGTAAGGCAAGGTCGTACCATAGCAACTAAGTCAGCAAAGTGCAATGTTCAGAGTAAGCTTGGCATGATTGTGGAGCTCTGAAAGGCTCTGTGTTGCCACTGGCAAAACTGACAGAAAGGATGACTAATTCTGTTAAACAGATGACATTTAATAATGTTAAAAATTAACAACTTCTTTAAACTTAAAACCCAATTATTGTTTCTAATTACACACACTTCCCTATTCTTCTGTTTGCTAAAAGTTTACTGACTTTTGGTTCCCAGCAATGTCTTATACGCTATCAGTGACTTAAAATAAGACACAGCTCTTTGTCGAATTATTTTAAAACTGGCCTTTCTGAAGCCTTTTCAGAATATGATTCAAACATACTAGAAATTTATGTTGGAAATTATATATTCCCTCTCCAGCAGTCCAAACCTACTACCATACCATATCCTAGAGAGAAAAATAATAAAGTTCTTGAGCAACACTTAAGACATTTCGTTAAACTGGGCCACTGCTAAATATACTTATGATGAATATTTTCTACATGTATCAATAAATATATCTGGCACCAAATAAAAACCTGCATGCTTTTTTTTATTGATCATTTTAGGATAGTGCACAATCAAGTTGTAATCCCAACTGAAGCTGAACACTTTGCATAAAATACATACCACCACATACAAAGGCATGAAAAATCTGTGAAATCCCTATTTATTTCATGTCTCTCTTCTTCAAATGTTAAAGGAACATCCACTTTCTCTCTCCCTCTCTTTTTTTTAAACTCTATTGAAAAAACTTAACCTAAGAATAAATTTTGCCAAAAGTTCTATTCTGCTCTTTACCTCCTACTCACAGCAATAAACTAAATACAATATTATGTGTTGGATAACTTTTTCATCATGAAACTTAAAAGCATAATGTGAAACATGAAATCTAATTATGAAATAAAATGAAGCAACCATCTTTCCAGTTTTACATGAGCTAGAGACTGTGTGTTCAGCTGGATCCCCAAGTTATATTTTTCTGTATGGCCAACAATTTGAACATTACACTATGTGGTCTAACCAATTATTTCAAGCATTTTCCCATTATATAGCATGTTCTTAAAACCTATAGAGTCTATTATACAGTCTGATAATTTACTTGTCCATATGCAATTTTTTTTTTACTTTATACCTCTTTTTTATTAATGTGCTGCTTCAGTTAGCTCCTAGCGTTTTCTGAATTCTTGAACCTGCATATTCTATAGGACGATGCATTTATTACATCTTATGAAACAAGTGCAAACAGCAAACTCTCCCCAACATCATTTTTTGGTCCCCCTCCAAAAGAAAAGATGATAGTACCTGGTGGGTCTGCAACAGCTGCTCAGCAAACTGACGTACTTCTGATAGTAGAAGTGATATTAAAGAATTTCTTAGTATGTTGTTATTTCCTAGCAAAACCAGTGTTTGTGATACAGAATGCAGTGCCTGAAACTAAAGAGAAACAGCTGTAAATTTAATCTGTCAAAATGTCTCTGTCCTTTTTTACTACAATTACCTTAAATACAAATAGGATTTGCATATTAAATTTTAAAGAAAAAAATCAAATTCAAAAATTTAGAGGGTTTCAAACTCTGTGAGTTACATACATATGAGATCTATGAGAAACTGACATCCGTTCCCAAAAGATTAACACTACATGAAACCATCTTTAACTCCTGAACCACAGGAGTGATGTGAACTTTTATGAGAATTATGTTAGTTTGTTTTTGTTTTGTTTTGTGGGGTTTTTTGACACAGTCTTTTGTATTAAAAAACCCGTAAAACTATTTTCTTTGTTCCCTGAAATTGAAACAAATAGCTATTATGTAATAATATATACTGCTCTACAAAGTGCACATGACATTATTTTGTCAAACACTACTGGAAGAAATTGTCATTTCTATATATAAAAGATTTTCAAAGAAAAAAAAAGTAAGACATGTTGAACACAATTACTTTAAGTTCTATTTTCATATGAATAAAAATACTTTTCCACCATTTACAAGTTGGCATTGGATGAATCCTCCTGGAAAACATTTCCAAAGACAGGAAGGTGATCCAGGCAGCTGTCAGCATGAGTTTATTGAGGGAAAACATTTAGCTTGATTTCAACATGGTTTTAATCACTGTCTCCTGTAAAACTGTAACTGACAAAATTTTGGGCTATGTAAGTGGACAGTGAGGTGCGCTGAAACTTTTGTTGTAAAACCATCAAGCAGCTTTGCATTGACAGTTACTGCTTATCTGCTTGATCAGTAATTGACAGGACACCTTTTTACCAGCCTCTTGCAACTGAAGAGTTGGATCAGCCTGGTTATCATCCACCCAACATGGATAGTCATAGCAATAGTCATAGCAATAAAACTTTAATAAATCTTTGCTCTTCATCATCTCACTTCTGCATGTCATCCCAAAACAAATACCGGAAGAAAACTACAGAAGACAAACACGTTTCATGTTCAGAATCAAATCTACAGGCAGAGAGAGATACAAAGTAAACTCCTATTAAAGAGAATTCATAAATTGTACGCACATAGCTTTGAAAATCTGTGAGATTAAAATAATAAACATTTGCACCAAATATTGTGTAAGAATGAAATGTGAAAGTGAGAGAAAAATAGGGTTCTGAGCAATTGAAAAGATACAAAAGGATAATGTAATGCATGCACCAACATGTGCTTTGAGGATACATGAATTAAAGTCAGGCTTTTACTTTTTTTTTAAAATAAGGAGGGATACATATTTTACAGTTCTGTATTTTCAGAGTATAATATTGAGTATACTTGCTAATTTGCCTTTGGCAAGCAACTGAACTAGACAATCCAGTGCAGTTTTTTAATGCTACCTATCCCAAAGATGACAGTAAAAGTATATATTACACAAAAACAAGATTATTGTTGTTCTTTTTTAAGCTCTCTTCTATTTGCTTACAAGTTTTTTTGACAGTGAAACAATGGTGCAGATTTTTTGGTGCAGTTATCAATGCTAGCAGCTGAGATTTAACTGAAACAGCACTTTTCACAGAATTTCCATATCCTTTCTGGTTTGGCAAGAGTTGTCATTTTCTAGTTGGAATTTTGTAGGACTAGATAACTGGGGATCTTCAAATTTAAAGCCTGAGCCTCTACTAAGAGAAGTAAACAGGTATTTTGTAATGATGCCACTTAGGGTACTTGAGATATGGATATCAATGCCACTGACAAATTCCACCTAGGAATTTATTAATATTTAATAAATATTCTTATTAAATATATCATTACAATACAAATATTTTATAGTCATCTATTGTAACATATGCATTATGATTATATTTCATAAATATTAATAATTTTTAAATCATGCTGATTTATTAAAGATTAAGGATTATACATTGTATCTTGCTGGATCTCAGTATATTTTAAGAAAATAAGAGACAACAAAGAAGGTTAAAATAATGCTTACAGAATGCATGCATTAAATTAATTTGGAACAAATTTATAGCATATAAACAATAAATTGTAAATAGCAAACAGAGGTAAGACTTCACTGTAGAGCAATGCTCATGTATTGCTAATTAACTCTGGAAACATTCAAACTGAAAATACTTCAAATAGCGTGCAGTTTCATTAAAGATAAAAGTATATTTTCAGTTCTCCAATCTACTCCATGTTAAAAAGGAAAAGAAATCTTTTAATCCTTTGGGCTTGCTTAATGATGTAGATGAAATAAAACCTTTGAGCTTTAGGAATTCTCAGGTAAAAGCAGTCAGAAAATTAGATTGCAAAAAAATATTCCATTAGAAACAAGAAAATAATGGAGCCTGGTTCGCTGTTCAGGCACTGCATCATTTCTCCCTAACCCTCCGCCCACACACTCATTTCTGCGGTCTTCCCTTGCTTTCAGGATGCAGAGCAAGAGAGAGCAATGCTGTGACAGTAACCACGAAGGGATGTGTGGATTGTTGACCTGGCTGTTGCCAAAATGAATACATAATGTCAATGTTCTGCTTACTTCAAGCATACTAACTTGGCCCCTCCTCCACCCAGCTACTGATTTTAAAGCCTACTTTAAGGTATTACTGACCTCCCACTTCTTCATGAGTTATTTCAAAAGTGGCTCTCAAAAGTTACTAGTAGAGAAAAAGGCTGATGAGCAAAACAAACAGCACACTCCCATGAGCCCTGTTTCACAGGAAACAGGATAAAAAACTTATGAATTATTCTTTTGTTATTAATTTATTGGTATATTAGACTTTAATAATAAATATCCAAAATTTGTGAGTTTAATTCCCTCATGAGTTGCATGAATCACTACACCCTGCAACTATGATAACTGCACCTTACTTTTGTCAACTTACTGTTTTTCGTGCCAAGTAACAGCTCTCTTCCCCAGGCGACTGGCATATCTGGCAATACAGGACTAAGGCCAATTATTATTATAATATAAATATAAATAATAATTATTTATTTATTATTACGAGCAAAGGTTAGAGGGAAAGGGTGCTAGCAAGGGTTCTCTGCTACTGACTCTGAAATGTGCTAGACACACTGAAGCACACCTTCAGTCTTAGGGAGCTGTGCCAGGAATTCCTGAGGTAACAGAAGCCAACAGAGAAACACCAAGGACATGTCTCAAAGGAATTAAGGGGTGTTCCTCTAGGAAGGTGACATGGCCAGCAGTCCAGCTGAGGTGCCTTTACACCAATGCACACAGCAGGGGCAAAAACAGGAGGACTTGGAAGGCACTGTGCTGCTAGAAAGCTACAACCTCGATGCCATTACTGAAGCTTAGTGGGATGGATCCCAATAAGTCTTCAATAATAAATTTACTTTAAGCAATGCCATCTTGGCAGAGATCAAGAACGTCTGCATCTTATTGAAATTCATGAATTAGACATCTAAATACGTAATTCATCCAAGAGGCTAGATCCAGTCAGTACTGTCAACAGAAAGACTATCAATCCCAGTTAAACAAACAGTATTCACAACAGCTGCTACTCAGACAACTCTGATGTTACTGCTGACCATTTTTTTAATAACTACTGTAAATATTCTATTATCAGCAAGCAGCTCTATATGTAAAGTCTTCCAGACCTGAGAGATTAAAATTTATATTACTCTTGATTCTTCCTTCTTAACCAGTCTTAGTCAGAAGCCTTGCAGAATGAAGAAGTACACGTGTGCCTGCTGATGCCAAGTTGCCAAGCCATGTTAATGGACACAGAAGACAGTATGAGTGTGGGTTTGCTTAGAGCACCATTATGGATTCAAATTTTTCATCTGAGGACTACTTAAAAAAAGTCACTGGATAAATTTAAAAAAACCTCCCCAGATATTCTTTAGCTTTTAGGCTTTTAAACTAAAGAGTGAGCTGGTGATTCTCAAAAAAAATCAGGGATGTAAATAAATGAAAATGGATTACAGATGTTTATTTTCCAATCCTTCACTCCTTCTCCCCTGCCCACAATGTGTGAGCTACTTTGAATACCACTTAAAAATGCCAAGTATCTGGCCTGCATACCTACAAAGTGCAGAGGTACCTTATTGAGGGTTGGAGATTTCACTTCAGGAATTGAGCACTAAAAAAGGCAAGCAAGGAATGTTCAACTGTTTCTGCAACTGGCTGCAGATAACAGACTGTACAGAGTTCACTTTTCAGTTCTATCCTATCACCGTAACACAAACACACACCTTATTTGGGCACACAGAAAATAATTCCTAGAGAAGCATGACAAATTTAAGCTATGAGTAAAGTTTCATTAGTAAACATGCAGAAGAACAGAGAAACCCTAACATTCTAATTATTAAAGTATGTATATACATTTTAAGCAATGCTTAAGGACTACTATCAAAAACCCCTGGGGATATACAGTCGCCTTCAAAAACTAGAGGATGTTAGAATTTTTCCTTAAGGGAAAAAAAAATAAAAGACACTCAAAAAAGCTCCCCACCAACAAACTGATTTTTTCTAGGAAGAGAAAGACAATCCTTATAGCAGGAACAGCTCTAAAAGTGGCCCGTGAGTGAGCAGAATGGAAATAAAGAGCTGGGATAAGTAACAATGTGATGGAGCTGAGGTGGTCATATCACTCCTTTGAATCATGACCTAGTATGGCATGCCTGGGACCAAAGAATTGAGCAATTTTAGGTCCTTTTGTTCAATAACATGTCTAGAATAACAGAAAACAAGACCTAGACAGAATTCAAATTATTTTACCCAGGCATGTTAAGTGAAGGACTTGGGGATATGCTTTGATATTGCAGTTCCACATGGTCTCAGCTGCAAATATCAGAGAGATGCCAAAGAAAGAAAATGACACTGCTAATGTGAAGCTACAGAAAGTTAAGAGAGCTCTGACAGAAAGCAGTCACTGGAGAGAGACTGGGGGCAGAGGAAAGAAACAAACAGCTTTTGATATATATTTCCTACCATATTCAACAAAAACAAGACCTTTCTGTAATCTTGAACCAAGGACGCCTATATATTTAATTTGTAAAACAAAAGAACAGCAAAGGCCTATTCCATCCCTTTTCTTCTCCAAATGGAAATAATCTGTATTACCTTCAATACTAGTTAATTACTTGCATAAAAACAGGCAATGACAGTATTAGGGAAAAAGATGATCCTGGGCAAACAGCATTACAGGCAGGTTGGAAACCATGAATAAAATTTTTTTTGCCTTAATGATAAAAGAAAATTCTGCAAACTTCACTTTGCTGAAGTAAATGAGAGTCAGTCTGTTTGATGATTACTTTATACTGTAGGGATTTACAAGACAATGGATTTTGATTACTATTTGACTCAAAACAACTCTCTACATAGGACAACAGGTTGCTGAGAAAACATAATTCAATAGTCAAGAGATTCAAACATTGCCTCTTACTAGAACTTAAAATCCAGGTAACACCTTTTAATATTCATAGAAATAAAATGCTCTTCCACTAGGTATGCAAAACTCTTTGGTTGATAAAGCTGCACCCACAACATTCTCTTTGGGACTCTACTAATTTAGGAAAACTGAAGCCTGCCAGTTTTACAGCTGAAAACCATCAGCAACATGAGTAACTATTTTTAAATATTATTTGTCCCTAAGCAGGCAAGACTCTTGTAAACTCATGAGTTAAGTACTGGCAGCAGCAGACTGAGTGCAAACTACACACAGTCAGAGGAACTTATTTTCACCCACAACTATCTGGAACACATAAAAGTATACTGTTGCATGTATTAAAGCATCAAAGTAAGTTCATGATTACTCTCTTCCAGGTAAAATCAATCATTAATGAATCATACAAATTTCGCCCTAGATAAGAAAAGATTCAAAATCATGATTCTGATTAACATGTACTGTTTTCAACTGCATCAACAGTAATTAATTTGGAGCACTTGCAGAATTCTGCACAAAGACCTTCAGATGAAGCATGAGAGAAAAATGAAAATGGGCAGTAAAGTCCCAAAAAGGATGAGAAATTCCTAAAGACTATGTTCATGTCTCAGTGTACATCCAGATGCTGTTAATGCTAAATCACTTCAAAACAACTACCTTAAAGGTAGGGTGGCCAATTTTCAAAAGTGAAAAGGGTTAAAAAAAGAGAAAGGAATATCACACAGCCTTTTGTGTGTGTGTGTGCGCTGTCTGAATGGGGCAGGCAATTCATGACTCTTAACAGCATCTTCAAAGTCAGTATTGATGTTTTAAATAGCATGAGAAGAAGCAAACAACATATAACTAAAACACATCTCTCTTCCTTCTGGGACTTGTTTGAAAGATATTATGAGTGAGATGGGCCAGAGGCATGAGGCATTTGTTGAACAGGAGCCCAATACATGTTGACTTCACTCTAGAATCCTGAAGGCAGTGTCTTCTATGTTTGTGTTTTCACTAACTCTTTAAAATAAGAAGTCCAAGAAACATAGAACTCTGTACAGAACCCAGGGTGAAGGCCAGGACCTTTTGGTACATAATTGATGCATTAGCTACGCTCTGAATTACAGTATCAGCTGCACCTAAAAGTACAGTCAGTGAATTGAATTGTCTACAATGCTGATAAACTAGTGTGACACCACTAGGGATCACACCAAAGAAATCCCAAGTAATGAAGCACCTTGTGACTGTATTTGACCACGAGCACTTTGAACATAGCTGAACTGCACTGAAAGAAACCAAAGATAAAACTATTTTTTTCTATCTCCAAAGTAACAAATGAGACTCCAGATTCCTTAACAATAACTGGTTTGAAGCTTCTCACAATTGTAGATAAAAGAGATGTAAATATGACATGTATGAAGTGTCTTAATTTCTGTTACATGGATTTGACTTCTAACACACCACTACAACCGACTAAGATTCTCCACAGCAGGCTTCCAGGCAGGTTCCAGATGTCCTCTCTGTAGTGCTCTACTGTCATGAGCTGTGCAAAACCTTCACCAGAAATATAAAACATACATGCTATTCTGAACAACACAGCAAGCTGGGAATTTCCAGCGCCTCAGACTGTTGCATTTTTCTGGTATAGGAAAAAATTATCCCCTGTTCCAACACATCCTGGACAACAGACACACACCTCAACAGAACAGGCATCTTTCAGTGTCAGTGAGTGAGTGATGCAACTAAAAGCAGGACAAAGGCACACTTGCTATGTCCCTGCAGAGGTGGATGGAGATAGCTGTTGTCAAATCCCAAATGGGTAGATTAAGGAAAAAACATTCCAGTGCTTCCTTTCTGAAGGAGAAGAGACTAGGTAATTTGGTAGGAGCTGTAATTACATGCTATAGCTACTACCAGAATTTTCCATGTGAACTGTTTTGCCAAGTTTTGTCAGGTAGTACAGTCCATCTGAAAGGCAGAGCCAGTGGCTCCACAAACTGAATACAACCTCACAGAGTTTTGTAACACACTTTGGTCTTCTTGAAAGCAGGACTTGCATAGAACCTGCATAAATACTGCAGTGGTTCCGCTGACATTGAAAGGCAATACACACCCATAAAAATCTCCAAAGGTCTCAGTGCTGAGGACTCAAAGAGCAAAATGCTTGCTCTGCGGAACAGCTGTGACTGTCACACATTTTGCAGCACGAAAGCAACAACTCATCTGTGCTAGAACTAGGCACAGGATCCTCACAAGCTTTTCTGTGGCAGCCATACGGGGATGCAAGACCACGGCAGCAGAAGGTGCAAAGTCAGGCCTTTGAGCAGATGGTTTAAACTCTGAACACTCATGCTTCACCCTTAGAAACTGTGACTTGAGGCTCCTTCTAGATATTTCCTGAAGTTTTATTTAAAAAAATTGTGTGCCTAATAGATGTGTGCAGACTTCTGAGCTGCTCTTCAAACATGGATGGAGAGGAAAAAATTTAAAAAGGGAAATTCAAGAGTGTACTTCAAGAGAATACTTCTACTTGAAGTTTTTTGATTTAAATAATTCTAGTTTTTAAGTAATAATACCTTTTATTTTACCTCCCATACCTTAATTGATAGACTTTTTTTTTCCCCTTTTGACACTTGTCAATTTGGAGTTTCAGGCCAAAATCTGTATCCAAAGTACACACCTTCAGGCAACTGAATCCAGGAAAAAAAATTCTGAGTACATGTCTTTGCTGGTTCTTACAGCTTCCAATGCTTTATAATTAGAAGCATCTCAAACAATAGGACTCAACAGCTACAGCAAGTAATTCTACTGCTGTTTTTCTTCCTTTACATCTAAGGTAGAGATAATTATCTCTTTTCCAATTTTCAAAGTTTTCTTAAGTTATTTAACTTGCTCTGAAGAACGCTGAGATTGCTTTCCAAGATGAAGCATTAAGTGTAATTAATCCACAGCCACTTCTCTATTTTTTCACATTTTGAAGGTGTTCCTCACAGCCCTTTGTCCTTCTTGAAAGCTCTTGACAGTATAATAGATGAGGACGGTAAAGTTGTGTCAAATACTATATAGCTGCATCAATGGCTGTCTACAAATGCTTTTTGGCAGTAAGATACAACAAAATTCTGAATATTTTTATACTGGAGTGATTTAAGCATCTTCCTGGAACTGAAATTCACACAGTTTGCCACTCTTTCCAGATAACAGCGTTGTAATTCATGGTAATTTTATATTAAATATATAATCTTGATATTTCAATCACCACTTGAGTAAACAGTAATGATTAAAACTGAAATATTGAGTGTTCCTGGGAGATATCTGGCACACAGCACATGAAGAATTAGTTATATAATTTACACTACTAATTCTGAATTCTACATATTTATTTCCATATTCAGTTCAGTTTAAAGAAAACCAAATCTCTAAAAGGATTTTACAACTAAACTTTATAAACATTGCAATTACTACACACAACTTTTTCCCTGTTTCCCTGGAAATCTGGAAACCTCCACGGTTATACCTTAGTAATTGGTTTATACAATTTTAAACTCTTTTAATCTGTTTGATTCAAACAGTGGCTGCCCATAGCAATGACTTCATTTAGTATAATGATAGAGTAGTTGCATATATGGGGACCTAAATTGGTACATCTAAGTCTCAAACAATACAACCATCATGTCTGTTCCAAGTTAATCTAAAAGCCACAATGAAAACAAAAAATCCTAAGACAGGCAATGAAATTCATTACTCGTGGGGCATCTTGTGAAGATAGACCAGGCATACTTCAGTTGAATGAGGAAACTAATAAGAACTACACAGACTGATAAATACAAACAAAATGCAACTCAGTGCTGTTTACTGATTGTGCTGGGGACACACTGTTTCTGATTTCTTCCTTCATTTGCTGATCTATTTTTAAAACACAAATTTGCAAATATCTAGAGAATTACACAGATCTTCTGCAGTAAAGCAACCTATTTTATCTAGGTGCTCAACAAATAATAAAAAAATTGCATGTTCATTACTTTGTGAGTATCTACAATATAACTTCAGCATGAGAAATAGTGTGTTTTTCTCTTATATTTTCTATAAAGTTGCTTTAAACTGCCTTTATCAGTTCTTAAAAGTACTGTACTCAGGAATAGGATAGAAATTCCTGCATGCATGAGCAAGAAATTTTTCAAATGATTTAGAACATTTATTGTCCCTATTGCAAAAAAGAATAATCACAACAAATCTCTGAGTAATACTCTTCAAAATATAATAAGACAAACTGACATTTAAAAAGTGCATAAAACTAGGAGAATATTACATTATACTGAAGTGGGGTGGGAAAGATGGGAAATGTTTTAAACTTACCCTATTGACACTGCTGTTTCTTAAAATAATTTGAATTAGATTTTTCTTAAATTCTTCCAGCTTCTTGAAACACTTCTTCAAAACATGATTAGATAGTTTACTATCAGTTAATAAACTGATGAGAACACAAACTGCTTCAGTAAGAAAATTTGAAACTGGAAATTTAGGACTGTTGTAAAAAATAGTCAGCCCATCAAGTAACTGAGACACTGAATTGCATATGGTGAAAGGATCATTCTCAAGCTCTGAGAAGTCTGCCTGAAGAATGCCTCTTTCTGACAGTTTTCTTATTTCAAGTAAATGTTGCAAAAACTGCACTGGAGCAGTTAGAAATTGCTCCTTGCTAGCGTGGCAAAGATTCAGTGGGGGAAATCTTTCCAACCACTGTTTAGAAGTGTTGACATTATGTTCAGATTGGTGAAAATCTGAGGCTATGCCTAGGGAATCAAATGCAGAGTCATTCGAGACATCACATCCAGAGTCTTCTAGCTGGCTTGAGTAACTCGTAGAGTTTACACATTCCCGATCCAGAAGAGTTTCAGCAGAGGTATCTGGTTTTCCTGAAACGCAAAGGTGAAAGTTACATTTGTGCAAAGCTTAAATACATGCCTACATAAGGTGCTTCTGGGCAAAAATCACATAATACATGTGTATTTTGATCCTCAAGAACTCCCCATATCTAGAATTGATCTGTAGAAGACGATATTTTTAAATTAAAGTCATAAATTTCACAAGGTATTGTCTACTTGTGAACAAGATGTTTTATGCTCACAGTAATATGAACAATAACTTTGAGTTTAAAACTATCAGGAATTTTGAGCTTTCACATCTATAATTTAAGTAGATATAACATGAACAATTTAAGTGGATATCTATACTCCCATTAATTCCTAGGGAAGAAAAAGCATATAAATTTCTGGTCCCCCAAACATTTATTCTCAAGAACTCAGACTACTTTTAAAAGACAGTGAAGGTCTCTTACGATACTTGCATCAAATGAGATATGCTCCTTTATGTGTATGCTTTCTCCCCAGTCAAGTAAGGTATTCTAACAGAGGCAAAGCTGAACAGAACATTACACTTGATTTTTTCATTATTTAACAAAGAAAAACATTCAGAATCAAAAGCTTCTCCAGTCACCATCACTTTCATCCCATCTTCTTCAAAGACAGACGAACTACATTACAGAAGGTATGCTATGCAATCACACCAATAAATTACTTTCATATACTACTGTAGAATCTCTTTCATCCCATTTCACACATTAAAAACATTTAAGTCAGTACCTCTTGGCATAAACTCTGTACTAGGTGACAATAGACACCTATTCTACATTCTACCTATGCCAAAAGATGACAGTCAAAAACATGCAAGAGTAATGAAGTGGAAGCCCGACACACATAAACATCTTGGTGCCATGAGGCAAGGCTAGAATCCCATCTGATGAACTCCTGGCTCTGCCCTGCTTACTGAGCTAGAGCCACAAACTGCTACTCTTCTCTCACTTAAAAAAAACTTGCACATACAGTTCATATTTTCTACAAGCATCCAAAGCAATACCATACTCCTGTGTTTTTGTATTCTTAAATTAATAAAGAAGTTTATCGCTGGTTTGGCCTGAGAGGAAATAAATGTTATATTTCACAGCAAGTTAAAGAAAGCATTTTTAACACAGAAAATATTCCTAGGCAGCAATCTACAGTGTTCTGTGTGCTAATAAAACACTACTCAAAAAATTTTATACAGACTTCATTAAATTCAGAATTTCAAATTGAATTCTGACTATTATTTTAGTCTCTGAAAATATACCAGATCATCCAATGAGGGTTTATTTATTTATTTATTGTTGAATTTCATGCCTTTAATATTCAGGCATATTTGAAATTGCACAGGATTGGTACCAACTAACTCAAAATGAAAGTGTTAACTGCGGCGAAATTAGCTGGTGTTTCTTGGGTTTTTAAGACCAGCCTAGCATTTTATAGATTAACATTGTTTCTAAATGCTCTGTATACCCAAACTTGGAAAACAAGCAAAGAATCAAAGTACAATTCCCATGGTCTGACTAGAATGAACGGGCATCAATCTTTCATGTCTTCTCTCTCTAGGGTTTTGAGCAAAACACATTCCAAAAGAGAAAAAAATGAAAGTTGGTTTTGGTGCCATTTAAGTAAAATAAGCCCTTCTAGGGAATCCATCTACTATGAGTTCAGCTATGTGAGGATTTTATTCCTGTTCTCAATCCCATGGGGCAACATGAAAATTGCTCATGAGGATGTAATGCCAGAAGTAAAAAGAATAAAGCAAGAACTACATGAAAAAAAACCCATACGTATGTTTGCTGGTTCTCTTGTGAAAGAGAAAAAAATAAGAGAAGTGAAAGAAAGGAGAGGAAAAGAGAAGAAAAAGGGAAAGACAGTACAGCAACATCTACAGGAAGCTGTTCTCAAATAAAAGAGATACCATATTCAATGAAATACTTCCTGCAGGAGACAATGTTGCATTTATGCTTAGGTTCCGATTCACTGACATATCCAACTCCTGTCCCATGATGAGCTTCCAGAAAACCATGTTGCAGTTCCAATTATCAGCATACTTCCAGTTAAATGAGCAATACAAAATGCTTTAAAAGTATTTACTCATTTCTAGATTCTAGTCATTGGGGGAGGTGACAGTTATCTTTAAAAAAAGATAAATAAATAACCCATCAGTAGATTCTCATTATTTCCCTCAAAATGTCTAGAAACAGCTTATAATTCATTTCTTGAAAAAAGCTAAACTAATCACTTTGTACTCACCTATTATTTAAATAAGAAAGCAGTCTTGATGTTCGCATCACGTGGTTATGAAGTACAGAGGAAAAAACCTCTGAACAGCATTAAGCCTACCTCACACTAACAAGAATCTTTAAACAGGAACTTCAAGAACATTTGACTATAAATATACTGAAACAAGAGATATGAAAATTTAGTCTGTGCAAACTGACAACAAAATTTTACAATGCCTTCATGTAAGTAATGAAGTATCTGGTCACAAAAAATTTCGAAGCCTTCTTAAATATATCACATCAGATTCAGGAAATATTTACACTCTTAATTCCTGTTTAGGACTTCAGCTCCTTACTACATTAAGATCCTGAGCTGAAAAACAAACCAAGATGCTGAGCCCCAAGCAAAGCAAGATATGATCACAAGAAGAGCCTTGAGGTGCACAGACTGAAGAACTGACATCCCTCTATACATATCCACCACTGCAGAAAGAGTATGGCCTGAAAATCAGACGTGCTTAAGGGACAAGGGAGTGACTTGTGTACTGTGTATGGTATCTCAGCAAGGTGTGTAGGCATCAGAACTCAAATGTACATACTGCTGTGAGACCACAAAACACAGATGCTTTCATCAGGGCAGTGAGATCCCAACCAGTCTCATGATTAGAGAATGTGGAGTCTTCAGCTAATCCTGAAGAAGCAGAGCTCTGGCAAACACCAAAGTCAAGCCCATCTCCCAAATTCATTTTCTCATTACTCAACATGGAGTAAGAGAGTCAGCTTCTATAATATCCATGTAACAGGAGCAGGGGTGGTGGAAGGTGCTTTCTTAGACACCTGTACTACTGCTGCAGAATGAGAAAGGCCACATGCCATACACAGTTCAACATTTAAAAACTGAAGAACGGTCCTTAACTGATGAACTTGCTGTAGAATGGTAAAATGGTCTTCAAGTCTTTTGGAAAACTTAATATACCTGCAGCTCCACCACAAACAGAGATGGTAGAACAGAAAATGGGCTTGAAACTGGCAGAGGTAAGACACAAGGTGAAGAGCTGATCTGAATTCTGCAAAGAAAAAATTACTTCAGTTTCAGGCATTGGACATTGTTAATATTCTCTCATTGTGTGAGCATATGCATGGATTATCATTCGAAAATCAAAAACAATGATGTTAGACATGTAAAGTTCTCCTATAACTCAGTAGGCTCAGGTCCAGTTCTAAAAGAAAAAGTAAGAGACAATTAAAAATGAGACAATCTTAGAAACCTCTTTGATGATACTGCATTCTGCTTTCCAAGCAGGTGTTCAGTCAATAACCTCTAAAAGGAAATGAAAACCTAAGTGAAATTATGTCCACTTCTGCATTTTTCAGGACTCTTGGTTATTCTTCATTTAATCTCATTGATTGGTCTCTTTGAAGAGCACTTTCCATGAACAATGAATCAAGTTTATTCTCTTCTTCAAAAACCCATGTACTTTCTTTGCCTCTTCTTGATGTGCAATCCTGTCTCTATTCTGCTGTTTACATTACTAACCAAGATGGCTGGTTGAGAAGAAAACCAGCTCTCCCCACTCATGACCTCCTGTATGGTTAGCATATCATTGTTGTCCTAACCTGGAGCCAAACAGACTTCTGTTTTCACTATTCTGAAATAATAACGAAAAAATAATAAAAAGATTCTAGGATTCTTCAAACAAAGAAATTTTAGAAGTCATGTATCCCACAGTTTTCATATGCATTTCCATTGGGTTTTTTTATAACCAGTTTGGCAAAAAAGGTCCTCTATTTAGATCTAGGATGCTTTTTTATGCTTTTTAATGCTAAGGTGCATGCTGACATACTGTAACCCATTTAGGAATAATTTCCAAAAAATGAATATAGGACTAAGTATCTAAAATTTTCAAATTATTGTTCAATGCCAGGATTTAAATGCTTCTCTGAAGGCTTAGAAGCATATACTTCAATTTGTTAGGGATTTTGCTTACATAAAGCTTCTAAATGTTTAGAATTCAGTAAGAACTGAGAAGGATTTTGAGGATATAAAACATTCATTTTTAGGGGATTTCTGTAGATGACAACACAAATCTTTTGTAGTTCAAGTCAAATAAAGAATACTTGCAGTAAAGATATGAAAAGATAAATAATCAGGTTACAAACACAACTATGGGTCAGTTAATGCTCATCAAGCAGCTTTCTTGACAAAAGATCTGACAAGCTTTACAGTATTGACCAACTCAATGACATGACTGAAATTTGAGTTCTAAGATAGATAAGAGCTATTTCAAGGTATTAAGTGAATTAATGTTACCTATAGACTGCAGGCCTGAACTGGAAGTACAATGTCTTATTAAAAATGCTTCACATTGTGAAACAAACTGAGCTTTGCTGAGACCTGAAGTATCAGTCAATGCAGTCAGCAATGATCTGGATGCAACCGTAATGAGATGAAGGTTGAAATGAGGTAGATTCCTTAAGAAATCAGCTAGGGTGTGCCTTCCTAAAAACACCTCTTTTCTCCAATACAGCATGGTATAAATACTTAGTTTTTCCCTTTATATATCCATAAGGACATTAAGATCTGCTTGAGGAACTGAGATTCTAAGTTTCAGTTAGGTTAAGGTTGCCCAAAGAGGTTGTGAAATCTCCATTCTTAGAGGTAGTCAGAAGCTGTCTGGATACAGTCCTGCACAACACTCTAGGTGGTCATGCTTGACAAGGGGCTTGGACAAGATGAACTTCAGTGGTGCCTTCCAATGTCAACCATTCTGTGATTCTGTACTTCTAGTGAAAAATTTGGCTGATCCTTAGCTTTCCAGAGTAGACTTAAAGGCAAGAGGATCTTAATTGGCATGGCCACACTTCTTAACTTGTTTTTACCATATATACTTAGTTTTCCCCAAGACTATCACTGTTACCCACATGAAAAGAAATTAATCTACACTAAATTATGAATACCACTTGCTTTTATGAACCTTATTCTTAATAATCACTACACATCTTATAAGGCACTTGATCTATACAGGCAATTAACAAAATAATAAAAACCCTTTCTCTTGCTGAGATAATTGGGTTGGTTTTGCCTCTGAGCGGGCTCCTTTCCAGATACAGAAATCTGGAAAGAAAAGGATGCTTCTTGGGTCCCTTCGCCCCAAGTATGTGCTTAGAACAGCTGTAGCAAAGCCATCGGATAAGATAGAAAGCATCTGCTTTCAAAGGGAGAAAGTTTTCACAACCAAAACAGACCTGTTATCCATGGAAGGAGCAGTACTCTGAGATTTCAATGAATCATTACATTCCAGCTGGTGCTTTTTCCAGATTGCAAATTAACTTATTTAATTATCCTGAAAAGGCCTCAGCTTTCATAAAGTTTCCCATTGTGTCACTACAATTATGGAGAACAGATTTATCTCATCATCATATTCCAAGAGCCATATTCCTATAAATCTGTGCTAAACACAATTTAACTTCATTTTTGCCATCTCACAGATCCGTTCTCAATTCTCTGCTCTCCTCATAAAACATAAAATACTTTTTAGGTTGTGAGACATTCCTTGCAGCCTGCTTGCATTATTTCCACTGGTAGAAGCATGGGAGTACACTCGTACACTTTAGACGTCAAATGATAGCTCATTTTTGAGGAACTGTCTATCTGACACCATTATGCCTTAGAGAAAAAATGCTGAGATGACACAGTGGGCAGCACTTATGGATCCGTATGGAGAGAAGGAAACCTTTTCTTTTTCTTTGCAGGGGGGAGGGGTAGGGCAGAGGTAGGGAGGTATAAATGCCTTTATGCAGAAACATCAGATCCCTAAGCACCAGACAAAAATAATCAGAACTGTTTTCCATGGCAACATCAAACTAAGTGTTGACTGCCGCCCAATGGAGAATCCTCTCACCTTGGAAAAATGAAGGGAGAAAAGGAAAGAATTCAAAGGTACCCCTCAGAGGCTAACAATTCCTTTGCTACTGTCATGCTTTTGCATTCCTTTCTTCCTGCCAAATATCAGGGGAGAAAAAGTGATGACATGACACAGTAATCTGTAACAGCAGCTCATTTAAACATACTGACCTGAAGAAATGGCTTTTAGCTAAACCTATCATGGTAACTTGGAAATTCTAGTCTATAGTCCTCTACCTTTTCTCTGGCTCTTATTTCCAAAAGAGATACAAGTTGCTTCTTTGACACAGGTATTAGAATTTAGGGGATGGTATCCTGAAAGGTCAAACGCAGCCTCAAAATACAGTTAAAAATCAGACATTCATGTTAATCACATTCTGACTCAGAGTTCAGTGTTTCCCTAAACACACAGACACACTATAGTAGGGTGGATTGGCAGCCACATGCTACAGTGGAGGCTAAGAACAGGAGGGGACTTCAGGGTATGGCAGATGAAGTTCTACTGTAAATTATCCATAAAAGGAAGACTAAACTAATTCTAAAAAAGGACCGGAGGGATAGAATTTGATTTTTATTTTAATTAGAGGAGCAAGCAGTTCAGTGAATTTCTACTCCTTCTGTAAGAAGCAAGTAACATGAACCAAGATTGAAGGTGAAGCTAAGCAAGAGAGAACACATACTTGATCCAAGTTTTGCTAAACATATACCCTGAATAATTGATTTGGAACCCTTCAGGAGTATCAGCCGAAAGCAACCAAGGCAATAAACATCTATACTTTAAACTGTCATTCCAAAAATACATGCTTGGCAAAAAAAAGTGTAGAGTACTGCATTTATGCCTTCTTAGGTTGGAGTAACAGCTGCAGGCTTTTCAGAGTTCTTTAAAAGAGCCTGCCAAGAAACAATACAATCATTGATTTTATGAGCTTATAGCAGTGAAGGAATTTTTCTTAGAGGACAGGTGCTTCAATCCATATATCTATCAATTCATCAATGCTTTGTAAGACCCTTTATCTTTTCATGTAGCTCCCAAAGCAAAGTGACAACAGAAAGCTCCAATACTTTATATCCTTATTCTTGGAATAACACCAAGAAGTTTCTATCCTCTTTACTGTGAAATTTCAATCTGAATCAAAGAAAGGGAGGAAACTTTGACTTAATATGAAATTTGGCTTTTTTTCTACCATGGGCATAGTTGTCAGGACAATACTGTCAAGGTGAAAAATAACAAGCAGATAATTACAAAAAGATTTGCTTCTCATCCTCCTCAAGTGATTGACACACAGCCCCAAAGCACCACCAAGGAACAGAGTCCTTATATTCAGAAAGGCAACTGAACAGTAAGTCAAATAAGGAACTTGCGGACACAGCACAGTCATTGAATACACACCAGAGCAGTTTTATAAACACGTTAAACTGTAACAACTCACACCACTGAACAGTTTACTTGCAGCAAACCGTGCTCCTCCCCCTAAGTTAGGCACTTCTAACTTTTTTAGGGTCTCTGAGGATAAAGAACTATTCAGGTGGGACAAAAATAGACAACATATCCTTCAAAAAAATGCATACTTTGTTCTTCCTCCTTCATGTGTTTGCACATACATACTATGTGCAACTTTATGTGCAGAGGCAAAACAGGTATCACAGCTTCAAAGAGCTCAGAAATTTCTCACATCAGGGAAATAAAACTCCATGGGCAATCTCTAATCATTCCTGAAGCCTCTGAAAGACCTACTATTATTATTACAAACAGCAGGTGGGAGAGGAAAGCTCTCCCACTCAGAATGCAGAGCAGGGAAGATACAGCTGCAAAGTGAACCTTGGCTGAAGGACTCAAACTCTTCAGTTCTCAAGAGGCACCAGCAGAAACAAATGCAATATCTTATCCTTACTGCATAAGATTTTCTGGTGGTGGATTTTGTGAAACTCAGGTATTCTAAACAAAACACAAGAAAGCCAGAGAAAAGACAAGGGTTTGAAACCTTCTTAAGAGGCTGCATCATTTTAAGCAGAACAACTCCAAAAATGAGGCTGGAGAAAAAACTAAAGGAGGAAAAGGATCCATGATATCTGCAGATTACTTGGTGCTTAGAACAAGCCTAATTATTCTCAATCCTAAAAAGCATGTCTCTGGTGCGATATTAGGTGGTAAACTTGGGCTATATATACCATCAACAGCAAACTATACAAATGGCTTGATGGATCCACAGTAGCTGTCATGGGAACAGGATAAAAAACCACTTACACCACTTCTTCTCTCAACTTAGATTTGAGTTCCTGGTGCCTTCATATCTCAGTGGTAGCCACCCTTTAGCTTCCAATCTCCACAGGCTTGAAAAAAATCTCAAAACTGGCACAACACAAAAGAAAGGATTTTTTATTTCCTGGTGCTGAAGATGTCAGTAGTGTAGTGGTGTCTTCTTCAGGAAGGCTTTGCTCCTATGACCATCTTCCTATATATGTCAACCACAGGTGTTATACTATTAATATACATCATCATCTTGATCACCAGAGGAGTGTGTAGATCTCACCAACCGATACCCCATCTAGGATTAGTAATGATCTTTCTTTATTCAAAAATGAAGAGACTGAGCATGTCTCCAATGTCACTCTACTCACAAATGAACACTTAGTAGTTACATCTGATGACAAACATGCTCTTTCCAAAATAACACATGGCTCAAATCCATTATCAAAAGACTTCACGTACCATACAAAGTTTTAAGAAGAAAAAAAAAACCGGAGTCAAAATACCACAAAAAAAAATGGCCATCTCAAAGTTAGACTGCAAGAATTAAGTGTCCTTTTAATGCCAAGGAAAACCTGTATGACAAAATTGATTCAGTTCAGATTTTCCAACAATTTTTGGACTCTTACACTCAATTGGTTAAGAGAAACGGAACAGGAAGACTATGCCCTACTTCTCTCGGACAGCATGTAATATAGGTGGGGTTGATGTGAACTCCCACAGATATTTCATAATGTCAACAGGTTTTCTATCTAACAGGTTTATAAACACTATAGTCATAAATGTAAACAAACATTTCAAGGCAAAATCAGCTACACAGTAATTTTTCAAATCAGTAGGGTGTTGGTTCCAAACCATGAAGAAACTGAAGTAATATAGAAGGATTATGGATACCACATACTCATCTGTACTACTTATCACTCCATTAGCTAAAAATAGACTGAAATTAAAGTCTGGCTTCACTAAAAAATAAGACTTGGTCAGATATGTTTCAATAGGCTGCTGAGACCCTAAAAAATAAAAACAGCTATCCACGAAGAGCAGTGATTTGGGAATCATGGCACTTTTTATAAACCAGTCAGATTACTGCTAGTACAATGCAGAGGGACTGTCTTTTCCAGACAATTCACCATATCTATATTAGTAAACATTTCAATGGGTCCAGTGAACCATAAACTGCACAGTAAGCATGCTATTTCCCTGTACAGGTAAAGAAGAAAACACAAAAAATTTCATGCAGCTGTAGACATTTAAAATTAGAAAGGATTTAACATTTTTTGTCTGTGAACAAGCTTCACTGTGACTATGGCAATGAAAATTAATAACCTGTGCAAGGAGTGTTATCAGGGATGGTTGCTTTTCTCCACTCTCCTCACAATTAAAATTTAAAGAATTTTTCAAAAGGAAGACTTAGAAATTGCAGATGAATCAGTTTTATTTGGTCTGTTTTGCTAATTGATTAGCTTAATCCACAATTAGAATATCCTCTCCAGACACTAGACGTTAATAAATCTCTCCTGATCACATGCATCATTTGCAATCAGTTCTTCACAACATAAGACACCTGTTGCAAACTGCATCTTGAAAGTTACTTTTACTCTTAGACTTCGTGTTTGGAACAGGTTGCAGAGAACTGACAAATGAACAATAATTAAGTATGAACAGTCATTAAATAACTTCTCTAGAGAGAAAAGTCTATTATAAAAATTAAATTAATAAATCATTAGAGCTTCTAACTGAAGTCTAATGCATTCCCCCTATCAGTCAAAGTTAGCAACTAGAAATCTTTTCACAAGGCAATAAAGAAGCTACCGTTTCAGTACAAAAGCAGTGTGGTAAAGCCTCATCAAGTTTTCTATGAGGGAACCTTCTAAAAATCTCAACTCATAAATCAACTATACATCTAGATTTTAGAAATCCCCTCAATAGTGAATTGTCTCTCTCCTTCAGCCCAAAGCGCTTTGACCTCTATCTCCCAGGGAAGTATCTCTCCAGAATGTGGAGACATCCTCCACTGCCTGATTTCCAAGCTCCCCCTGTGCCACTGATCTCTGGGAGTACGCATGACTCACTCCATATGCGTAAGTCAGAGAAACAGTGCTGTTTGAGCCCACCTTTTTTCCTTATTTTTTTAATCTTCTTTAACTAACAGCTTTCCTGAATCCTACAATATCAAATTCACAGTATTTTATCATATGGCATTAAAAAAAAAAATTCACAGTATCCACACTCTCAGTACATTAACAGAATGAGCAGACATACAGTCTTTTGCCTGCCCAGCCTTCCTGTTTATACATATTAGGGATGAGTGCTTCCAACACATTAGGTTTAAATTCAGATTTTAAACATCTGTAAAGTGGTTAAAAAATATGCAATGTGTCTAAGATGTTCCAAATGTAAATAGAGTACACTATTTTTACAAAGTAGTATGTCCAAGGTTATAGAGTAACGTTTTGTATTGACAATTTTTGTCTGCAATTACCCTGTATAACACATATTGATTCTGAAGGTTAAATATGTAAATTCTGTAAAGGACCAAATTTTCAAGCACAATCCCATTACAAATTAATTAAGTGTTCCACTGCTTCACAGTTTTGGGAAAAACAGAAGCTATAGATTGAAGACAGTCATATCTAGGTAAAAGAAATGCTACAGGCAACATGAAAGCTGTTTGGTTCCCTGCTACTGCAACATAGTCAGAAATTCTCTGAGAAACTTACTATTTTCTACGCAAAATCTTGGACAGATCCTGTTCAAAAGAAGTTCCTGTCGTAATCGAAGAACTTCAGCTTCCAGCACTTCAACTTTCCATTTCCATCCAAAATCTTGTTCAGATACAGTCTTGGCAAGGTGCTCAGTGTATTCTTTGGAACTCTTCCCTGGCGGTTTTGAGCGGATAATTGCAAAAGCCAATGCCAGTTTTGATATTTTCAAATACCAAATTTCATTTTCTCTTCCACATTTGATTTCTATTGCATTAGAAAAACAGAAAACAAAAATGTTACTTCATTATGACTTCATTAAGGAAATTATGTACAGTATTTTTTTGGCTTTGAAAACTATTCAACAGTGAGACATTCCTTTATTTCTACTGCATTGCTAAATCATCAAGGAAAAGAGTAGAAATACAAGCATTTGTGCAGAACATGAGAATAAAACATACATGAGCTGCACTCCAGCTACAAAATTAAAATTCAGGCAGGGTTTGAGAATAATTGTGGAAATAGCAAGCACTTCAAATACGCTTATCCTAGAAAAACTTCTAATGCGAATGTTATTACCACTAAAAAGAATATGAAAACATTAAAAATACTAATCTCTGACACCCTCTCCCCCTCACAAAAAAAATTCTAAGCCCATGACTGAAGAAATCATATGGGATTATTTATACTTAATACATACAATTTTTTACCAAAAAGTCACAGAGCTCAAAAGATAAAACTTTGAGATTGTCTCTGGTTTTGGACCCATGGTATTGCTGCCCTTGAAGTTCTAAGTCTACATTAAACCTCAAGCCTGCAGAAAGGTCTATGTAGACAGTTTCAAGGTGACGCAAGTAGCTAGGAAGATAAGTGAAGAAGACAGTTTTAGCAGCTCTGGCACGCACAACAACATTTCAGCAAAAGGCATTTTATAAGTCAGAAAAAAGAAAATATTTAACAGATGATTATGTCATGGGCAATGGCCCAAAACCTAGGAACAGAAAAGGACAAAAATGAAATTAAAAATAACTAAAAATTATCACCCTATCTAATTAGCAGGTGTTTTTTTTCTTTCTAATTCCACACCATTTTAATTCAGCTGCTAAATATATTTTTTCTTGAAAAAAATATTACTCCCAGAATAATAATATTAAAAAAACTAAAAAAAACAAACCACTTCCTACACTTTTTTCCTGGCCTTGACACCTAAACATTTTTGACAACACTATTTTTTTCCTGTTATCCAATAAAAGTGCCTGCTTAGCACTATGATAAGGCATGTTGAGTAGCTCTGAATATAATAACGGCACAGGTTTGAATAAGGGATTTTAGGCCATCCTTTCACCAGACAATCACTAAGCTGATTTCTTCCTTTGGTTCTTCTCAACTTTGGACAGTAAGTCATAAATCATCATATATTCATTTATCCATCAGAGGCACTTACGGAAAGTGCTGCCTTTTAAATATTTCTTTCACCTTTCAAATTCTTCTGAAATGCACACACAATTCCTGTACAGCCCTTGCACGCTGTCCATTCAGACACACCCATCAGACAACATTGTGAATTGTACAAAGCACAAAGGACAGGCTGCAAAAATTCCTTGGAATCTAATTACCTACAGCTATATTTTAAGCTACTATTCCCCACTAGAAACACTCCATTCCTGCTCTGAGTCAGAGCAAAAACTCCTAATCTAAGTCACCAGTGCATTTTTAAACCTAATTAATGAGTAAGCCCTTAGAAACTGAACTATACTATATATGCCCACTTCTTAGAGCAGTTATACATTAAATGGTACTTTTTGCAAAACTTCATATAAATAAAAATAATTTCACAAAACTTTTCAATTCATATCTAAGAATTCCAATGAAAAGCAGAATTCTCTCAGCCTCAGAGGATTAGCACCCCTCTGGGACAACTAACTGGTTTGCCTTATTCATCAAAGGAAATGTTTACAAATACAGAACCATGCAAGTAAATGAACTGCCTTCAAAGCTGTGAATAAAATTAAATACACGAAACTACCCTGAAAGAAGAGCAAATAATAACAGTAAGGTATTCAAAATATTTGGCTTTGAAATGGAAAGGTGTTTCCCAGATTATCTCATCTTCTTAATAGAATTTGTACCCAGATACTATTCAGTGTCTGTCAAGCTCTATTCTTACAAAGTTCCTGTGCAGAGCAAAGCCATAAATTAAGGCAGGCAGAAAGATGTCTTACAAAAGGCTTTCACTGGTGGTTTAACATTTTGGTATCTCCGGAGATTACTTTGCAAAAGCTTTCTGATTCATTTTCCTTTTAAGGACAAATAAAGATTTACTTTCTGCTTGAAAACATACTTTGCCAGTATTAGTATTCTCCTTTAAATTACATTCAGGGAACTTGGAGAAGGATCAACATTCCAATATGGGTCAGGCATATTTCATTTCAGCATGTCATGAGTGCTCATGTGCCTTGTATCATCAGTGTCACCATCAATACCTTCTTATCTATTGTATTCTGTTATTTCTACTTACAGGATGTACCACTAAAAAAACCAAACCCCAAACAATAAGCACCAAAACAACAACAACAAAAAAGATCACCCACAAAGTTAGCTGTCTGACCA
This sequence comes from Sclerurus mexicanus, assembly GCA_013396755.1. Lineage (NCBI taxonomy): Eukaryota > Metazoa > Chordata > Aves > Passeriformes > Furnariidae > Sclerurus > Sclerurus mexicanus. The sequence goes on along the minus strand of VWZF01001696.1, from coordinate 2,740,791 downwards.
CAGATATAATATGCTACTAGTGAAAAATGTGAAATGCTACTTTGGTAGCATTTTTTCACCACTTATTGCCAAAATAGAGTAATTTTTTGACTTTGCTTGAAAAGGGACTACTGTGTATTAAGCATAACAAAAACCTCAGTGCACAAGGTAATAACACAATGAAGGCCAAGGAGACTTCAACTCGGTCTCATAATCCTAGACCCTGCACAGTGAATTTTTTACGTGAGGCACAGCATGCGCAGAACTGGCCCCATGCTTTACTCCTAAGGTTCATCTGCCAGGGCCAAGTGAGCTTGGACGATGACAGCGAAGTCCTCAAGATGAATGTTTGGTTTGAGTATCCTTCTCTTAGACGGATGGCCTTACAGGGCTAAGCGAGCTCTATCTGCCCGTGTTTGAAGTTAGAGTTGTCCTTCTCCAAGGATGGTTGCCAGGGGGCTAGTGAGCCCATCCTGCCCGTGGACACACTTTGTCTGACGCTTCAGTTGAGACCTGACTAGCATGGGACCCTACCGGACCAGTACCACTGCCAGCACAGCTTGCAACCTCATAAGGGTACGCAAGCTTCTCCCCCACGACAAGGGGGTGTCCACGGAGAAGAATAACACAATACAGACAAGTAAAACGATATTTCACCCTCAGTGTTCCAAAATGCCATTTTCTAAAGGAGATGTATCCCTACTAAATCACGTATACCAACTATAGTGTCTTACCACCTAATTTTGCTTTAAATCACAATACTTAAATAGCACTCCACCTTGACACTTAGGACATACATTTAGTTAATGAGGGAGGCCTTTTCCTCTAACATCTTACACAGACACCTACAGTACGACTGTGTTACACTGAATGAGTTTAAGGAGACATTCTTACTCTGGAGAAAAAGAATCACTTCTTTTGGGAATAATTACTGGCAAAGATGCTGTTAAAAAAAATAACAACAACAAAACAAAAAAAAAAGCAGGACAGATCACAAAGTTGATACACTTTAGGAACAAGACACAATCAAAGCAGTTTTTGGACAAGTCATTCTCTTGGAATCTCAAAATCTCTTGTTTAAAAACAGATAATTAATGACAAATAACAATATTCCTGCATGTATTTCCAGAAAGAGTGGATTTTACAGAGAACATACAACTCTTTCCCCTCTTTTCTGTTACTGTCACTATCACTACCTCTCTTCTCTTTATTTCTTTAAAGCTCATGAAAAGAAGAGTTTTTTAATAAAAAGCAGGAGTCCCAAGGACTGATTCAGGTTTTCCATCATTCCCTAAAGGGACAACTGCTCTCTCAGAAACCATTGCATAAGTCCTCTAGAAAATAACACACCGGATGATGCTGAAATAGAGGGATGCTGGCCAACCATGCATTAGCAAAAATTGCACAGCAATCTGTTGCTCTCAGGAAGTGCTGCACCACCAAATGTAAATACATTCCGCTAAAAGCATATTGGCAGCTACAGAGTATTATCAATAATATTTTGCTCCTATCAACATAGAAATTACACCAATGCTTAGGTAGAAAAAAAGTTTTATAACCATACCAAAAACTTTCCTTCATTAGGAATAGTACTAGGCCAAGAGCAGAAAGAAGTCAACAGTCTAATCCTAGCTGCTAATGCCAAAATATGTCCTAGAGCAACAGAAACGATCAAGAACCGTCCTCCAAAACACATCTGATACCAAAGTATTACTCGGTGACAATAACTACTGACATACAAAACTCCATTTGTGTGTTTACTGAGTGTTAAGGAGAGAACCACTAACCCTTTGCATGGGTCAGAGGATCCATGGGTTAACATCACTGTCAAACAGGACTAAGTGTCCATATTTCCAACACAAGAAAGAGAGATGTCCCTGTCTCCAGCCTTCTAACTCTCATGCAGGACCCACAGCCCTGATGAGATCCTAGCCATGGAAGGCTGCTAAGCAATTATTCACCTGCGGAAAGAATTAGAAAACAAGCCAAGAACTGTCCTGTATAGCTCTGTGTTACATAACCCAGGGGAACTGCAATGTGGCATAAGAGTATTTGAGGACTTTTGATATAAACAGGGAACAAGATACTTTTCTGGTAAGTCTCATCTTGTTTTTGACAGGCTCTGAAATATCTGAAGAGGAAGTAATTCCCACTAATTTAGAAAAAAAAATCCAACTCATCTCACTAGTTTCAGATGGTCACATTCTTTGTTTGTTTTCTTCTCAGTCTGAACTTTATATATTTAACTCCATTCCAAAAGACAAAGTTTTCACATTATTGGTTAAAAAACATAAAGAATTCAAATCAGTCATTATTATTAAAAAAAAAGAAAGAAAAAAATTCACTAAAGCCATGAAACTTGCATCTAAACTTAAGACACTCATTAATTTTAACAACCTATACAATCTCCCATCGCTCAAAAAACCTGTACCCCCACAAAGGGGCTGTACCTTGCTAGTTAGTGGTCCCCACTTTCATGCCAATAACTACTTGTCGAAGTCTGGAAGCTGAGGTCAAACATATGATAACTTCAAGAAACAAGGACAATTCCCTGAGCCTGCTACTGGCACAAAAGCATCCATTTCTCCCCCAGCACTCTCTCAGCTGTCAGAAGATGATTTTCTGCCTCTTACTTCAATGCTTCTTTTTTTTTCCCCCACTGTTAACTACACAGAACTGAACAACCTATCCCTTGAGTGCACATTTCTTTTTTTGTTTCGTTTGCTGTTTTTGTTGTTTGGGGTTTTTTTTGGTTTTTGGGTTTTTTGTTTTGTTGTTGGGGTTTTGGGGTTTTTTTTTACCCCATGCCAGAATGCACTAGAGTCAACAATAGGCTCACAGGGATAACAATGATTTTCTCCCTTTAACTGAAGTGCAGGGAGGATCCCTTCATCATTCTGTGCAGTAACACGTGAGCTAGAGCAATCAGCCTCCCAAATAGAATTAATCTCGAAAGAGCTGCAGTTAGATCAAAATGAATTGCTTCCTGAGGAAAAACCCCAGTGATCTTGGGATGACCCTATCCCAGATCCTGGGCCCATGTCTACTGGAGTTCCTCAGCCAGCTCTGAGTTTCTCTGCCATGAGGAACCACAAAATGTGCTGCACCCAGACGTCAAAGGATAAGCTACTCAGTTTGCACAGGTGAATCCTCAGCTCCAGAGCTTTTAAGAAGTCTTTCAGGGGTCTTTATGGTAAATTTTAGATAATTTACCTTTCTGAGTGGCACATACAGTTTTCTGACTGATCTTGGAAACAGGCAAGTCACAGAGAAATGGGGGGAAGGTGGCTAAGTTATGATGTGATTTAAAATTATAAGGTACCTCAAACTAAAACTAAAACCTAACCTTGTTTGAAATAATAATACACTGGAGAAATACTCATTAATGCCAAAGAATTGCAGACCCTAAGCATAATTTCCAAGTTTCCCCATAAAATTCTTGGCTAATACTTGAAGAAACTGCTGCAAATGTCACAGACAAAAGTACTGCTTACAACAGGATGCTTATTTGTTATTCAGGTCACTATAATCTGAATTTAAAAAATTAATAGTGTAAGACATGAAATAGACAAACTCATTCAACTTCCAGGCCATTCAAGGGCTCAGTTTTCTTCACATTTGAAATTTTTATTTGAAAATAACAGGATTTGTCAGGACAGAAAAAAATTGGCATTCATCACTACTACACAGCTAAACATCTTCAGACAGTCCTAAATATCAACAAAAGGCTTTTCCTTCTACATTTAAGCATATGGTCTGTTCTTATAGGTACAAACATAAAAGGAAAATTGATTTGTTGCCATGATTTGTACTTTAACTAGTCTGTCAACTACACAGTGCAAATAAAGGTGAAAAAAATTACCCACATCTTTGTAAACTCATTCTGCTTTATACAATAGAAAGCAAGATATTGACTCATTATGATGGAGCACAAAACCCTGCAAGTGCTTGAGTAGAACTGAGCTGAGCTGCAGACACACATGGCCGTAATGTTAACCAACAATAAAATAAACTTGATTTAATTGGTATGTCTAGCATAATACTGTCATCCATGTATATAATAAACAATGATAATGGGACAGCTGCATAATCAAGATGAACCAAAGTATGCCTTGTGTTCCAATTAAGCAGCTTTTATTGTAAAAATGTATATTAAGCCAAGGCTTCTCTACAGTGTCATTTTTAAACAACCTACACTCATAATACAAAAGATATGTAATGTGGACATATTCACTGAGTGAAGAACTTGCTTTTCCAAGAACAAGCCTAAACAATAACTCTAGCATACTTTTTTAAATGGACTCAAAAAAATAATACTGACAATAATAAATACTTAAACTACTTTATGCCAAAAGCACAATGAAATGATTTAAATGTAGCATCATTTACTTCTTCAAGCCATTTAATTTTTAAATAATTTTAGCTTCTAAAGTCAAGTTTTATAAATTCTCTGAAACCAAATAATGTGAATGAGTTGAAAAAATATTTTAGAACTTATTAACATTCCCCAGTTATAACCATTTCAAAGAATTTAAGAACATAAACAAGCATTATTCCTCAGGATTTCAGTAACATTTTAGAAGTGGGATTTATCTCCTCTTAACTATAGAAATCTACAGTTTAGAAGGTTGCAGCTGAGCCAGCTGCCTAGACTTCTTTTAGTATCAATGGGCAGAAACAGAGATTTCTAATGTTAAAAATAAGCCAAGTGATTTGTACATTTACTTCGTGGTGAAGTCATGACTCAGAAACATTTGTTTCCCTTCACAGACTACAAAGAGCGTTAAGGTCACTAGATCAGATGCACACATACCTCATGGACAGCCAGCTTCAGTGAGATGAGTCGGTGCACTACAGGCAACTGAAGCTGAGACCTTCAAAAAACTATTTAAGTGCCTAACTAATGAGAAATTTTGCAAGGCTGAAACCATCGCCTTCTAAAAGAGGTTTGTAATTCTAGATCTTTTGAATATCTCTGAAAAAAAAGGCATTTTCTAGAAGAAAACCCAAAAATAATGGAAAAAACTTTGTGAGAATAACCTTGTGAACATTTAAACATTTTCAATGCACAAACAGGACAGCAGACAGGTGCAAAGTAAAACATGTGAAACATCAATTATGCCTAGAATTATATGAGCATAAATCAGTTTGGCCCCTCAAAGTTTCTGTACATCACTCTTCTATGAGATAATTTGAAAACACTAATATATGCCTGAGTTTTCTGGAAGTTTAGATTTCTGCATATGTTCTCCCTTTTGCATTCTTTTTTCTCCTCCAAATTGCTTTATTATGTGTTACTTACAACAATATCTAATGAATCTGGCACACAGTATCACTACCATGTTTCTCTTTACTATTCTGACTACTAAAGACATGAATGTATTTCAAGAAAAAGGAATTTATTCTATAAAACCTGCTGCTCAGAAATTAAAGTATAACTCAGTGGTAAAAATTTATCTATTCTTATGTCAGCACAGAATGGCAACTTATCAAGAGTTTGGAGGATTATACAGAGGTTATTTTGCATCTATCCTCTTCCCATGTTAAAATACAGTGACTAAAATATAAACAAAATTTTCTTTTCAGTTTCATACTTTCAGCCTTTATCTGAACGGTTTGGTTTCCACAAGTTTTTTAATCTACATGATCACTATCTTCGAGTGAGCAAGTTTCATTCAGGTATGCTTCCAGAAAGCATCCTTCGTATTTAAAAAACGTTGTTCTTGGGTTTCGGACAGAAATTTAACATTGGCAGAATGAAGGATAAGATTGTTCAAAAGAAAGGAAATGTTTTTAACAGAAGACAAGGAAAAGATTCTAGATTATAGGAATCTAGCACTATAAAAAGAATACAGCATGCAATAAAGAATGAAGCTTATATATACTATAAATACTAACGCAACCATCACCACATTTAAATATGTAGTCCCTAAATATTAATTTATGAAGCACTGAAGGGTGTAAAAGACAGTGAACCACTGAAGACACTAGCTAAGCATTTGTAGCCAAGTCCATAGACAAGTACTTTTTACAGCTTAATTCAGCTGAATTATTAATTTATTCAAATTAAGAAAATGTCTGAGCCATAAAAATGATTAGAGAATGGGAGCACCTCTCCTATGAAGACAGGCTGAGAGTGTTGGGGTTGTTCAGCCTGGATAAAAGAAAGCTGCAGGGAGACTTTATACCAGCCTTCCAGTACCTAAAGGGAGCTTACAGGAAAGCTGGAGAGGCATTTTTTACAGAGGCATGGAGCGATAGGACAAGGTGGAATGGCTTTAAACTGACAGAGCATAGATTTGTATTAGATATTGGGAAGAAATCCTTTACTTTGAGGGTGGTGAGATGCTGAAAAAGGTTGCCCAGAGAAGTTGTAGATGCCTGTCCTGGTTTCACCTGGGACATTTATTTTCTTTTTAGTAGCTGGTACAGTGCTGTGTTTTTTGGATTTAGTATGATGTTTTAGCCGTTGCTATGGAGCATTTACCCTATGTCAAGGATTTTTTAGTGTCTCATGCTCTGCTAGTGAGGAGCTGCAGTGAAAGCTGGGAGGGACCAAGGTCAGGACAGGTGACCCAAACTGGATAAATGGATATTCCATGCCACAGAATATCATGCCCAGTATATAAACTGCGGGAAATGGTCAAGATGGGGAGTTTGCTGCTCAGGGATGGGCTGCCTGATAAGCAACTCTGCTGTGCATCACTTGTTTCTCTTCGTTTCTGTTACTATCTCTCCCTTTCCTTATTACAATTCTTCTATAATAATGTTATTAGCATACTTAGTGTCATTATTACAATATTTTGTTTCAATTATTAGATTGTTCTTATCTCAACCCATAACATTCACCTTTTCGTTCTGATTCTCCCCACAATGCTCCATTCTTGGAAGTGTTCAAGGTCAGGCTGAATGGGGCTTTGAGCAACCTGCTCTAGTGTAAGGTGACCCTGCCCATGGCAGGGGGTGTGAAATTAAATGAGCTCTAAGGTCCTCCCAATCCAGGCCATTCTATGGTAAGACAAAATTAATCACTGCTTTCTTACATCAGGCATTGAGCAAAATGCAAGAGACTTAAGCACTATGATTTCTAAATTCCTAAGGACAGGGTGATCAGAAACAACCATTTCAATTCACTGACATTAGAAATAATCAGTTCCAGGTAAAAATACTGGTAACTCTGGTATTCTGTTGTACCCGCATATTTATGCAATCTTCTTTTTTTTTTTTTTACCAGATAGCGCACCGATAACATCAACTGAATCCTGGAACCTACCCAATCTACAACAATAGTGTTCTTACTTGTCATTTGGGGGAAATAATCAGGGGGAAAAAATCCCAAATACTTCAGACTTGCATCAGAAAACTAAGGATCTGAATAAATATTGGGAGAAGACACTCACAGCTGATATTCTTCATTATTAATAACCAAAACAGCGCCAGTTTCTTGGGAAAGCTGTTTCCTTCCAAATAAACCAAATAAACTCAGGCTTTCCTCAGGAAACCACTCCTTGAACACCTGAGGCTTCCCACTTGAGGCCTCCAGCAGGGAGAACCAGGCACCTGTCCCCGAGGGCCCAGGAGCACCAGGGGTGTCCCACAGACCCGGGAGCACCAGGGGTGTCCCAGGGGGCCCAGGAGCACCAGGGGTGTCCCAGGGGGCCCAGGAGCACCAGGGGTGTCCCAGGGGGCCCAGGAGCACCAGGGGTGTCCCAGGGGGCCCAGGAGCACCAGGGGTGTCCCAGGGGGCCCAGGAGCACCAGGGGTGTCCCAGAGGGCACAGGAACACCGGGGTGTCCCAGGGGTCCCCCAGACCGCAGCCCTGGGTGAGGGTTTACACACCAGGGCTGTCCCCAAGGCCAGAGGGGACACCCACTGACACGGCGGGGTGGGGGCATCTCCTCAGGCCGCTGCTCTGCCGCCCGGAGCCCTCTCCCAGCCTCCTTCACCGCCGACCCGGGCCCGGGGAAGCCCCGAGAGCCTCGGGCCAGGCCAGATTGCCTCGGGCTAGGCCTGACTGCGTCGGGGCAGCCCCGATTGCCCCGGGCCCGGACCCACCTGCAGCCGCCGGCTCCATGGCGGGGGCAGGGCTGGGCGGCCCGGGGAGCGGGGACGGGAGCACGGCGGTCCTGCTGGGATGTGGGAGCAGGGATCCGGGGTCTGGGGTCAGGCCCAGCGCCAGCCCCGGGGCCGTCCCGCGATCCCGGCCCGGCGGCGCTGCTTCCGGCCGGCAGAGCCCGCGGCGCGGGGTGAGCTGCGCCACGGCGGGCAGGGAAGGGCGCCGTGCGGAGGGAAAGGCTGGGAAGGTGCGGGAAGGAGGAAGGCAGGGAGCCCCCCGGAGACATCGGAGAAGGCAGTGGGCAGGCTTTGGGCCGTGGGCTTTGGCTTTGGGCCTTGGGCTGTCGGCCTTGGGCCAGCGCGGCCCGGGCCCGCCGTGCGCTTGGGCTTCGCCTGCCCCGCCTGAAGGGAACCCCACGCTTTATACACCTTTTACTGCTGTAAATCGCACGAAGGTCTCCCGAAGTGTTTTGCTGGTTAATAGAGGCCTCTTTAAGCTTTCCGTACGTTTGGATATCTGAAGAGGAAGTGAGATTTTGGGACTTCGGTACAGCACTTCTTCAACAGTGCATTGGAAACACAAGCTGCCTTTTAGCTGAAACACTGTGATCAAAGCTCACCAGTTCACAAATTAGCTCCGTATGTAACATTATACTCTCTACACAAACTGCTGAAAAGGCTGTGTTAAGGCTCCTTGGCCAGAAATGGAGTCTATAGTCATAGAATCACAGAATCATTTTGGTTGGGGAAGACTTTCAAGATCACTGAGTCCAACCATTAGTTTAGTGCTACCAAAGCCACCACTAAATTTACCATATGCCCAAGTGACACTTCTACATGGCTTTTAAAGCCTCTGGGAAGGAGGACTCCACCACTTCTCTGAGCAGCCTGTTTTCATGCTTGACAGCCCTGCAAAATTTTTACTAATGCTCAGCTGGGGAGGCTGAGGAGGGAAGACAGGAGGAATAAGAAATGAGTAATTAAGTAAGATGCATTAGGTACAGTTATGCTTAGTACATCAAAATCTTAAGTAGAGGGGGATTGATTGATCTTTCTAAACACAGAAGTATTCAGATGTGACAAACAATACATACTTTTTAAATTCTCATCCCCATTTTTTGTTCCTGGATAACCTCAGTAGCTTTATTTTCATCATGTTCTTTTGTTTGAAAAACCATTTTCTATCAATATACATAGTGGTGAACTTCTAAGCTAATGTACTTTTTTTTTTTTTAATTACCTTCCTAACTACAGAAAACTGTTAAAACATTGGAACTTTCATTTTGGACTTCAAATGATAAAAATATATTAGACTGAATAATTTAGAGACTTTTCATTCTGACAGCAATACTTATTCCTCAGTGAAACCCAGGGGGAAAAAAATAACAAAACATTATCCAGTCGTCTGTTACAGTGACATATCAGCAGCTACACATTATCATTTTCTGAGCATCTTTTGAGCATGTAAGTGATGCAGATGATTGGCAAAGTGGACAGACATTATGTAGATCAGAATGTCCATTTTTCATATAGTCTTTTCCACTGAGACTGAAATATTCACAGACATCAGTGCTTTTACCTGAAAACCTGTGGTCTGTATACAGAGAGCTGAATCTAAAAAACAGAATTAGGCAAAGGCAACATTAATATTGGTATAAAAAAGGAGGTGTCTCTGCTTTTTCTGAGAGTAGCAGTCCTGCTTGCAGTTGTAGGCTTCCTGAGAGGCACCTAAAAGTCCTGAAGCCTTTTACCATTAGCTGCCTGGAGGAATGCTTTTCACTTATTTTGTACTTAAACTGCATAAATAGAAAAAGAGCATTATAAATTTAGTTTTAGACGCAAAATTTTTTCAATTTGAAGCTAGTAGTAGCTAAAAAGAATGTGTCTTAACAAACTTATTGTGTATAACTTTCAGAATATCAGCCAAGGTGCACCTTATTACAGGTTTTAAGTTTGTTTTTAAAATAAGTTGAAGCATTCCAATATTTTCAAGGTGAAAAAAAGCTGGTGTCCGCCCCCCACCATTAACAGAATATCTCTAAGGACTTTTTGTCTGAAAGCAGCAAATCTGAACACAATCAACTGCAGAATCACAGAGATGTGGGCTCCTATTTTTTTGAAGAACACTTTTTAAAAAATAATATGTAGAACTTGTATTAACTTTATGCAGTGAGTATTCCCAGTGTTTACATAGAATCATAGAATTATTAAGGTTGGAAAAGACCTCCAAGATCATCGAGTCCAGACTTCCATCGATCACCACCCTGTTAACTAGGCCATAGCACTAAGTGCCACTTCCAGTTTATTCTTGAACACCACCACCTTCCTGTGCAGCCCATTGCAATGCCTGAGCACCTTTTCAGTGAAAAAATTCTTCATGATGTCCAGTCAACATAATCTAACATTACATTTTCATAAATGAACAATATGTGCTTGCACATGTGTTTGTGCACATGTGCAAATGCATGTTACGTCCAATAAGTAAAAAACAAGATACAATTCCTATTTTGGTATCCAAGAATGGGGTGATTAACACTGTATGTAATCTCAATTGAACTAACAGTGAAATAAAGCTTCAATTTGAAACAAGCAGTTTGTATTTCATGAGAGAAGCTGATTGTACTAGTTGCACATAAATTCTTTTGATCTCCATTTCTGACCATGTCTTTTGATCTCAAGAAGAGTCAAAATATATCTTTGTGGCAAAAGTTCATACAAAATAATTAGCTGGTTTTATTAATAATTAAATATAAAAGCAGTGCAGGTGTTTAATCACATCAGAGTTCATAAATTCTTGGTATTTAACAAATCCACATGCTGAATAATTTCAGACAACTGAGTGGTCAACAGAGAACCAACTCCAAAAACACAGGTTTCAATCAGTTGTTAAAAGTAAATGGATTACATTACTGTCAGACATGCACTTCCTGGTTTTACTGGATGCCTCCAGTATCAATAACAATTTGAACATGAGAGAATATTTTTTCATTTGGAGAACTATAGTCTGTCAGAATTTATAGGACATTTTTATATTTTAATGCATGTCTATTTACCTGAGAGCTAGAAGTGTCTGAAAACATGTACAAAATACACTGTCTCAACTACTGTAGTTGCAATTTTGTTTAGTTGATGGGGGGCAAGAGATACAGTGTCTTGAGAAGAGCACATGAAAATCATGAGCAGGAGCATCAATGTCTTCTCATTTGAGCCTTTTTTCATGTGTTACAGGGCTATATTTAATTAAAACTTTTTGGCATGATTCTTCATTGCTCAGCATCATGCTTTTTTTCAAAACACATTGCAATGTCTTCATGATGGCTCTATTTTATATATAATTCTGATTACTCCAATATGGTTCAAGCAGTCCCTTTGAGCATAATCTGCAATTCTAAACAAATCATCTGATTTGAGATGGTTAGGGAGTTATGCAATGAATTCTTTGTTCAGAACAAAGCATTACCATCAGGAAAAAAGGATCACACTTCAGTGTCTGATGCAATGATAACCTCGTTCTACAAAAGCAATATAAAAAGTTAGACATAATACGAGGAGAACAGGGAAACAAAACAAAAAAAGACCAGAAAACTTGCTACTTGTTAAGAGTCAGCATTCATCTATTATGAACAGATATTTTGCAGTGCTTTTTAAAAATGTCATCACTTATATAAAATTAATAACAACAGATTCCATTTCTTTCTATACAGTATACACTAAAGAAAGACAAAACCTTTCCCTCAAAGATTTTCACCATCTGGAAATCAATACTAAAAGATTCCCACATCACCAGGTGTTATCAGGTAATCAGAAATGATGTTTAAAATTAATGTGACAATATAGCAGATAATTTTTTACATCTACGTTTCATCATTTATCTAAGAGTAACAAAAGAATGTTGTGAGATATTTTCCTGTGTAGGTCAACAGACATCTGAGAGGAAAGGAAAATTAGAGTGAGTTTTCATTTAATTCAGTACTTTTTATTGTAGTTCTACAAGATTGTCTTCATGAAGTTTCTAACAAAGCAGAGAGATCAACTGGAAATTGCATGAAGTAGCTATCTTAGGATATAGAAAATTCAGGTTACACTTCTATACACAGAACTTTAATCAAAGAACATCTGAGCAGCCCTCTCTAACTGCTTCATAATGTAAAAAATAGCGTGTGTTTAAATATCCACACTATTCTGATTTAATCCTGAGACATTTTGACTGGCATTCCTCTGTGCAAGCACTGGGTGTCAGCTGAATCATGGGTTACAATGTCCATTTTTTTTCTATTGACTCAGCTGGGTCAGGCACAAGTTTTGATGAAATGAGCTTCATTTATTGGAATGTGCTCACTTACCTTCACACACTAAAAATGCCAGATGCTCACTTAAGGCATGGTGGTTGTGCTATTACTTCTAGCTCCTCACCTGTCTAACCAGTTCAGAGATTGAAGGATACACAGTAAATTCTCTTCCTGAGGGAAGTTTGTACTTTGTTTCCCACAGGAGCATTGTACCTGGAATCACAGTGGTGTTCTGGAACAGGTTTGTCTAAATTCCTTTTGCCAAGAATGCTCAGCTTTGGATGGAATTGAATAGTCTTTATGCTACAGGGAGCTTCAATATCGTGAAAGAGCAATTACCTGGCAGGAGGATGAGGGCTCTGGTTTTGATTCCCTGCTTCAGGCAGCAGGTATTTTTCTTCAGAGAGAACTGAAATTTGCCCTATTTTCAGAGAAGAAACCAAATTACCTTTATGTGAGAGGTTATATAGGATATCACATAACATGTAGATGTAATAGTTCAAGACATGGTTTAGTGTTGAACTTGGCAGTGTTGAGTTAATGGGTGGACTTGAGGATCTTAGAGATAGTTTCCAACCTTTATGATTCTATGCTGTCTCAGACAAAGAGTCATTCCTTTGATGGAAGAGCTGTAATAGCAATGTTGATTTTGATGATAGTTCTTCTTGAAGTGGGACATAGGATTGACTAGATACCCTCCAGAAGTTCTTTCAAATGAAATGAAATAAATGAAACTAAACCAAACCAAACCACACCAAACTCAGTGTTCTGCTTTGACCTTCTCCCCAACCTCCTGAAGATAGACTGCAATCTGGTGAATTTGGCTGCAAGGTAATAGAGGTGGGCATGAACACTGACTCAGAAGTGAGGGGAATATGTGTGCCACATTGTGGGTGAGCCCTCTGACTACTGAGTTATTATTATCTGTATTTTTAAAAAATTTTACTATTCCAGACCTAAAATCAGGAGAGGTTTTGTAGGTTGTGATCTATATGTGGACATGCATGCTCTTATCTACACTGGGGAAAATTGCACTTGGTCCGGCAGTCTTATACATGGGTAAGAGTTTTGACTCGTTCAAGAATCTCCTTGCTTGGCACCTGCCTTTGTCATTTTTATTCTCCCCAGGATCCTTGGCAGTAGTGCTGAGAAGTCTCCTACTAAAAAATATCCATAGACTTTGCACTGCATAGCGACATGGAAGTTGTTTTATGGAGCTGTACTATACTGTGGCACTGCCATGCAGTAGCATGGCAAGTTGGCTGCACACATAACTAGTGCTTAATAATTCTATTCTAACAGACTACACAGTCCAGTTTAATCTCCAAAGTTATACTAACTTCTCTCCTGAAAACGACTGTACTGTACTGCTCTTGTAGGCGAGAAGAGGGAGGGCCATCTGCTCAGCCATATAACTTATCACCATTTCATTCACTTAAAAGGAATTTTGTCAGTTTGCTCTAATACGTCCTACTGAGTTTAACAAGCTTAAACCATTAATTCATTCATTTTTCCTGGTGTGAAATGTAGGCTATATCTTAAATTATTAAAAATACAGATTCTTGGAGCCCAGAATTTCTTGTATCTAGGAGCTGAGTAAAGAAGATGGGAGAAAGAAAAACTACTCTTCAGAAAAACTTAAATATTTTAGACTAGTAAAATGAATTTCTAATGCAATATGCAGTATAAATGGAATGGGTCATATATAGAGGTATACATATATAAATACATATATACATGCATTTAGACAAATGGATAGATAGACAGACACATAGCTAGATACAAAGGGACAAAGTGACCAGGCTGTGTTAAAGAGGAAGAAAAAAGTACTTTTTGTTATCTGCTTAATATATTTCAACTATAACAACTGACTTCCAAAGATAAAACTTCGTTTCCTCTACATTCAACTTTCCTTCCCAAGGGTTGTAGATAATTTTAACAGATCACGGAAGCTGCAATCAATACTGTATCTGCTTCAAAACTCAACCTGTGCTTCCTGTGACTCCTGGAGCTCATCAGGGAGGAGCAGTGGACCTGACATAAATTGTTTCTTCTAGCAGCTGGGCTGCTGCTGCAGAGAAGAAGAGCATCTGCTTAGAGCAGGAGAGGGTCACATTACCATGGTTCCCATGCCTAAAATAAAGTGGTGGTGATATACGAATGTGACCAGCAGTAGATACAAATGAAGACGCCATTTAAAAGTTGCATGGTGAGACTCAAGCGATACAACTTAAAATTCAAATCAATCCATACAAGTTATGTCCTGATGCAGCTGTCCAGAAATCTGAAAGGTTCATATGTGGGCCTCAGGTTGCAGATTAGAAGCACAAAGGCCGGACTGTGCATATTTTAAGGGGAGAAAATTGCATGTGCCTGTAAGTTTCCACAAATATCCATTTTATAGGAGGATTGAAGAGGCAATCACCCATCTGCAAAAAAATATGTGCTGTCTTTAATCATGTTTTTGCTGAATAAGTAGAAAACATCAGAAGAAAAAAATTAAAAAAACAGAAACCAAAGAACAACAACAAAAAACACTCCTCAAAAAACAAACCAGGATTGCCAACCCTGTAATTATTAAGGAAACAAGTGATTAGAAGGAATTGGCTGCAATGAAAGTGAACCTAGATTTTCCTATGTGTGCGATTTTGGAAGTAGATATGACTTATAACAACATCTTGTTAGAGGAAAGGACACTTCATTTAAATCCATAAAAACAACTGTATACTTCATAAAATTAACTAAATTAGCTTCTAACTTAATTCTATTTTGTTTAGTTCTAACTACATTCTAGACTTCTGCTGAAATAATCACTATTTCATCTTTCACTTATGTTAGGTAAAAAAATGCACAGTTCTTCATTTCAACTGTAACATTCATTTGCTCTCTACTGTAAGTTTGATTGACTATATAACTTGATGTCTGAAGGATTTAGGAAACAGTGAAAGAAAAAAGCAGCAAGACAGCAAGAGTGAAAGTCTTATGAAAGTTACTTGGATAATTCATATCCAAGAATAAAGAAATATGAGTTCTGTGGAGTACATGTGATACTTGATACATGTGAGATATATATAGATAGATATGGAGATATAGATATATATATAATTTCCTTAAGGTCTGTAAGAAAGTTAAATTGATGTTTATTCAGAAGTTTTGCTGTGCACTGATCTGTGAGAACCTAAGGACCAAGAAATGTGTTTATGGAGGTGAACCTCCAGTATTCCTGTGCACCTTGCATTTGAAGGGCAGTTGTTTTCCAAGAGCTTTTATCATTTTCATTTGTTCTTCAACTCTACTATTTTATTTATGCTTTATTGCCATATCCTATGCACAGGTATGTGCGTGATTACATTGAGAACCATGCACATATGAACATATTTCTCTTAAGAGAAAACGTGGTTGTCAATAAATATGCAATGTGGCACAGTTGTGATGGAGCTAGACAGTTCTAAGATGCGTAATTTGATCATTTTGAAACCAGATTTCTTCAAACATGCCAAAGGCATGTATATGTCAAGCTAAAAGTTACGTGAATTGGAGTGTAAAAGGGCAACCTAAACATTTTTCAAATTATTCAGAAATCTGCTCATATTCCATAACTCAGAACTAGCCAGACTGGATTTTTACTACACTTTGATAATAATTCGTAGTTGGGTAGTGAACAAACGTACAATATTAGCACAACAGATCATGTTCTTAAACCTCTAAAAGTCATAATAGAAATGAAATACCTTCTCAAACATAATTATGGCCAGTGCAAGTGAGGTGCTATAAGAAGTAAAAAAAAAAAAGTTTTACTCTTTGTTTCCTCATTTGAAATGTTCATTTAGGTAGCCCTCTGAACACTATTCCTTGCTATTTAATGTCTTTGAGGAATGATACTTTAAACACTTCAGACTGCTCAGAGTTTTTGAAGTACTGTCAAAACTCAATGAAACCTACCTTGCCACTGGTGTTTCTTCATATGCTAAGATATCCTCTGTTCCTCATAAGTAATTGCTTCTACACTTGTTTTCAGGGCTAAAATTGTTCTGCCAATATTCATGAAGATGAGCTTGTCCTTGCTACTTACATTTTATTTGTGGAAAACAGTTCAGATAGACAGTCTGAATGCTCTGGGAGTTTAGTTCAGTTTAAAGTCAATACCTTGCCAAAGAGATGATCCCAATGTCCCACAGATCATTCCTTAGGCTGTCGATCAATACATTTCACCTGGGTCTCTCTATCTACTAAATCAAGTAGCAAGTAACACCAAGGAGGGAAGCACACATCAGTTGAAAACGTAATGAATGCCACAGTAGGTAAGACCGAGGGTCCATCTAGCCTAGTTTTCTCTCTCATACAGTGCAGTGGGAAAGACTGTTAGAATATTATTCAGAGTTACTTTCTGGCATGCATTTTCTCCTTTGCGTGCTGTTTCAACTTGTAGACACTGTTGAGCTCTTCATTACTGCCATAAATGATCATCCTTCATTTCCAGTATTTTCTTTTCTATACTGTGTCCAGCTCTGGAGTCTTCAGCATAAGAAAGACATGGACCTGCTAGAGCAAGACTAGAGAGCCACCAAGATGATTAGAGGGCTGGAGCACCTCTCATGTGAGAAAAGACTGAGAGAGATAGGTTTGTTCTGCTTGGAAAAAAGGCGGCTTCAGGCAGCCTAATTGTGGCCTTCCAGTACCTGACAGGAGCCTACAATAAAGATGGAGAGGAACTTTTTACAAGTGTATGTAGCAACAGGAAAAGAGGGAAGAGATTGAAACTAAAATAGAGTAGATTAGATATTAGGAGAAAGTCCTTTATATGAAGGTGGTG
Source organism: Sclerurus mexicanus (assembly GCA_013396755.1). NCBI lineage: Eukaryota > Metazoa > Chordata > Aves > Passeriformes > Furnariidae > Sclerurus > Sclerurus mexicanus. The sequence goes on along the minus strand of VWZF01001696.1, from coordinate 2,723,655 downwards.
AGGCACTGGAACAGGTTGCCCAGAGAAGTTGTGGATACCCCATCCCTGGAAGTGTTCAAGGCCAGGTTGGATGGGGCTCTGAGCAACATGGTCTATTGAAAGGTGTCCCTGACCATGGCTGGGAGATTGGAACTTTAAGGTTGGATCTTAAAGGTTCTTCCAATCCAGGCATTCTATGGTTATATGATCTTTCTATTTCCCTTGTGTCTTTGTGGTAAGAAAGCACCATTGCTTTAATTTTATTGACCAGAATGACACAGGGAGTCAACCACAGAGCGAGAAATTAAACTTTCCTCTCCAGCTTCTTTACTAGCACCCTGTCAATAAGGTCATTTATCCTATTTTGGCCCATGAAATTAACAAAGATACTAATTAGCAACTATCTTGAACTGAAGTCTCGCCAGCTCTTTTTAACCTAACTTCTTTCATAGATGTTAATTTGTTTTGCCTTCTTCAGTGTGCATGTATTTGTTTTGGAGATCATCCATTAAGTTTTCTTACCTGTTATGTCCAAAGCAAAAATGTAATTTATACAGATAGTGTTTACTAATAGAAGTAATGTTTTTTAACCAGAGCTCATTGCAAGTGTTACTGATCATATTCAAGATGACTTAATCTAATCTTCCATAGTCAATAGGTCACCTGCTAGCCATTGGACACTCCATTAGCAGTTGAAATAAGTCAATAGGAGAAAATACCATACCCCTTCAAATTTAGATAGTAAGATGAAGAAACTGTCTGCAATATAGCAAGAGGGAGGAGTTTGAAAAAGCTGTTAGAAAACTTGAAATAAAGAATTTGGAGGCATCAAAAGGAAGTAAGTTTTCCCTAATTTGCCATTCTCAAAAGTGGCTACTTTCCATTTATATTTCCTTCAAAGCTCATTAGCTGTTGACTGAATTTTACAGAGCTCTACTCACTCCTTTGCTGAAGGGCTTATTTTAAGGGGTTGAAATTACACAATGTTCTTTTTTCTCCTTCCTTAGTGAAATGACAGCTGAAAGTCAGGCTGTGATCATATACAGCATCACTACTTATAAATTTCCAAAGATATATACTGATGCAACAGAGATTTTAATTTAGTTTTCAAAAACTGGATGCTTAGATAAATTGATAATAACTTATATAAAGTAAGTTGTTACATGTGTCCAAACCACTGTTCTGCAATCCTAAATTCTTCACATGTTTGCTGGTCAGAGTATTTACATTTTTGTTAGAAAACTCACCAATAAAGATACTACAGCATTTGTAAGTGAAAAAATTGCTATTGAATACTGTGTCAAATGTTATCCCATAATGATTTTCTATGCTTAAATTACAGTTGCGTGTGTTATATGCTTGCACCACAGGGCTAAGAAAGCCCCTGTGAAATATCTAAGTATCTCACAAAAACCTTGCAAAATCCTGTCAGGTATGGGAATCCCTAAAAGGATCATTCAGTTTTCCCTGAAGGAGTTAAAAGATGCTGTAAATGTCCTTGAAAGTAAAATTTTGTAATTGAAAAACTGACAGGTCCTTCACTATAAACTCATAAATGCAATGCAATTCAGACTTTTATAAGGGCTTAGACAGAGAGTTTTCAAAGCAAATCCTTTAAAAGAAATAATGAGTTATTAATATCAGAAAATCATGAACAATGGATTGTTCAGTGACTAAAGCAGTTAAAACTGAAAAGAAAAATTGTTAAAACCTGGATTTGTATTTTCCATTTAAAATAATGAATTAAGAAGATCTTAAAATAATTTTGATCCTCCACAAAATTCACAGGAAAAACCTGTGCATTGGAATTTTTTCCATCTTCTTCATTATTTTTGCCTGTGTCAGTTTTTACTTTCTAGGCTCCCTTAGAAGCTGAAGTGTCTTGCATGGTGATTAGATGTTGTTTTTCGGTGAGAGCACATTAAATAATCCCCTAACAATTTCAAAGAGAGAAAAAAACGTAAGCAGCCTTGTGCTTGATAGACAACTCTCCAATATCCCAGTTATAAATACTACAAAAACTAGATTGTTACACAAATTAGAAAGGTAAATATACTTTTGATTTTGAAAGATGTTAAAAATATTTGGTGGCTGTGATGGTTGACCTTGGCGGGATGCCAGGTGTCTTCCAGGCCACCCTATCACTCTATACCTTTTCAGATTGAGGATAGGGGAGAAAATAAGATGGAAAAAAAACCTCATAAGTCAAGATAAAGGCAGTTTAATAAAGAGAAAGCAAAGGCATGAAAGTAAAGGAGAAACAAAAGATACGTTCTGTACTTCCCATCAGCAGGTGATGTCCAGTCACTTCACAGGAATTACAGCTTTAGTATGAGTAGCAGTTGCTTTGGAAGACAAATATCGTTATGCCAGTCTGCACAGTGTGTTTAAGCACAAAAATATGCTGCTTAGATGCAATTGAACTGATTTTAAAAAAATTGATATAAAACATCCTTTGTTTTCAAAAATAAAAGCACTGCTGCAAAGATTTAAACCTAAATACTGAATTTGGTGAAAACCAAACCGCTTTCTAGAAGGGTGATCTTTAGTCACTTCAATCATGGGTCAGTGAATAAAAAGGAAGTAACTTCCCTGTTGATCAGTACCTGCCATCGTTATTTGTTTGCCCTGATCTCATGCCAGTCTCACTGAGACTGAAATGTCTGAAGAAGCACAAGTGACACAGTGGTTTTGGCTTAGTTTCAGTCATTGAGAGATAACACCATATAAAGTCCCCAGATTTTCTGAAGACTGTAGATTATGTATCTCCTTAGGCAAATATTTTGGAGGTCAAGGAACTGCTTGCAGTATCAGTAGATGAGCAGAATATAATCTTTTTTCAAGAAGGATTGGTCATAGGTTTGATTCAGCTCCTTCCATGTATCCCTTAGAGCAATGGGCCTTTGGGTTAGGGCCCATGGAAGGTACCTTTCCTTTTGAGGTCAGCAGATGGGCTTGCTGCTTTCCAGCTCTTAGCAGGAATCAGCCAGGCTTCTGTGTAGCTGCTGGGCCAGGCAGGCAGATAACTGAGCCAAATGTACACTACATGTGCAAACTGTTTCATGTACTTTTGCATTTACAGCAAGTCCCAAACATGAGGCATCTGGGTTTGGATCTACAAATGTTGGCAGATGGAGGACAAATTGTAGGTCTCCTCAGTTACTCATAGAGTCATAGAACCATAGAATTTCTGAGTTGGTAGGGAGCCTGAAGGATCATCTAAGTCCAGCTCACGGCCCTGCACAGGACAGCCCCAAGAATCACACCATGTTCGTGGGAGCTTTGTCCAAATGCTTCTGGACTCTGTCAAGTTTGGTACCATGACCCCTTCCCTGGGGAGCCTGTTCCAGTTCCCTTGTGTCCTGCCAGTGGTTACCACAGAGATCAGTATCTGCCTGTCTTCTTCCCGTCAGGAGGAAGCTGTAGACTGCAATGAGGTCTCCCCTCAGTCTCCTCTTCTCCAGGCTGAACAGACCAAGTGCCGCTCCTCACACGGCTTCCCCTCAAGGCCCTTCATCATCTTCATTGCCCTCCCTTGGACACTTTCTAACAGTTTAAAATCTTGTTTATGTTACAGTCCCCAAACCTGCACACAAGACTTGAGGTGAGGCCACACCAGAGCACAGCAGAGCAGGACCATCACTTTCCTGATCGGCTGATGATGCCGTGCTTGACTTAGCACAAGTGAGCTATTACTAGCCATCTTAATTACATTGCCCTTAAAGAAATTCCTTGCAAAGTCTTTATGACAAGTAAGGATCAGTCAAGTCTCCTGTAAAATTAACAGAGAAGAGGAGGAGGGAGGATACAGAAATCTGAAAAGTAATATGAAAACAGGGATGTTTTTACTAATATTTTGGAGGAAAGCCAAACTACTCATTTGGATTCCTAATTGCACAGTTTATTTTGTCAATCTTCCTTTCACATCCCATAAGATAAGAGTTTAATAAGAATAATAAGGACACAGAAGAGATTTATAAAAGTATTTAAGATGACAATCCAAATGCTATACAGTTTGAATCCCCAGGCAGGAAATCCCTGCTCCTGCAGTGGGCAAGCCTTTCTGCCTCTGAAGAGCTTTAGGAGAGCCATAGGATGCTTTGGATTCAGCAGGAGCTTTCTCTGCCAGAAGAGAACAGTAATGTGCATTAAAAGCAAGCTTTGTTGGTGGAGTGGGTTAATTTACTAGTGAAATAAACTGAATTTAGATGTACGAAGAAATATTGTAGCTGTTTAAAAGTTGGAGGTAAGAGCATCACAGCTAAATGCAGCAGGCCGAATTCTGGGCTTCCATAAGTCCTAAAGATTCTGCCAGGTCTGGTTAGAGTTTTCTATAGGCTGTTTCTGTAGTTTCTATACACAAACTCTGAAGAAAGTCTTCAAGACTGGATTCTCTGTACCTGTTAATATCCCACACCCTTTTCTTTGACACTGCTCTCTCTATGAATGAAAACTTGCAAGTTGAAATCTAGATTTCTGGCAATTGCCTTTCTGAAGACAAACTAAAGAACCATTAAGGAGATGTTCAGAGCCTTTCAGGAAGTTATTCAGTAGCTTGAAATTCTTTTTGAGAGGAGTTTTCCCTTTGTTATTGAACTGATTGCTTGCTCCTTTGGTATCTCCTCCTCTGCCCTGCAATGAAACATCCAGTCCTGTCTTTCTGAAGAGAGTTGATGGATGAAACAGTTTCATACTATGCGCTGCTAGCCAAGCTCTTTTTATCCCAAATGTATTCTTCATATGGCTGATTTTCCCCATACAAAGTAGGAAGTAAACAGAGAATGATAGATATTGGCTTTCCATCATCTGATCTGTCAGATGCTGTACATTAGGAAGTTATCTATGCCTTTAATTGTGAGTAGGAGAGGGATTTAGAGCTTGCAGGAGCGTAATTGTTTCACAGTAAATCTACAGATAAGCCCCTCTTTCTTACTGCCCACACACTTCGACTGATTTTAGAATTTTAAATTGTCCCTTTTCCTTCAAACACTGGTGCCTAAAGGAAGATCTATTATCTTGAAGTTTTTTTTTGTAGCTTAGACTCTAATAGGATGCTGATATTGCAAACCAATAACCAAAATGAAGAAATATGAAAATGAAGCATAAAGCTGCCTTGATTGCTCCCATACTTCTTTACTGCATTAATTTTGAAACATGTTTCTATTCTCTGTCTAATCCCAGTCTTAGTGTTAAAAGTTTTGATAATTGACAAGTTTCTTTCTCATGTGAAGTGTTCTGGAGACAAGGTGTAAGCATCTGGGGGAGGGTAAGGAAGGGGAGGATTTCTATCTTTTAATGTGCCAGGGACTGTGAAATTTTCCTTTCAGTTTACTTAATCAGATAAAGCAGACTTGTTTTGATGTCTAAATCTCAAAGTTTGGTGAATTGCTTATTCTTTATTGTGAATGGGTTTGAATTCAAGTGAGCAAATAGCTTAAGAAAATCAGGTAAATTGTCCTGTGATTAAATAAATGTCTCCAGTCCCTCTAGGCTTGTCTTTGTTTCTTGTGATCCCCATCAATCTTGTCTTGTTTCTGTGGTGAGGACACAAGAAAGTGTGCCTATTTAGCAAGGAGTACTTGTGTAAATGAGATAATGAACAGCCACAGTTCCTTGTATTCCCCAGCCTTCCTAAGAAGACAACTGATGTTGCTTATTGATATTATTAATAAGAGGAATGCACACCAGAAAAATGTCTCTATTTATCCATCCTCTGTTCACAGATGTAATATAAAGTGATTTCTTATTTAGGGTTAGTCTAAATGCATTATTTGAATCAGTGGGTGATGAAAGGGAATCGTGGTATAAAAGATGAGACAAACACTGCTTGCACCAGCCCCAGGTAGGACATGCTGTTCCTCTCCTACCTTTCTCAACAAGCAGAACAAGTTACATCATGCCAGTCACATCCTTGAAGATTTCATGTGACAAGAGTGACCAGGTCAGGGGACACAGAGATGTGGAACTGCAGCCTCTCCCTAGGTGGACTTCCTGCTGCATGGACCTGAGAAGACTGCATACAGCCAATGAAAGCCTGTACAGTTTGTGAGTGAGCCAGTGCCTCTTCTATACCCTTTTTGTCACACGAAGCAGCCAATTATCCCAGTGTCAAGGATATTTGGCATTTTTACAGAGAGATGCATGACTATAGATAGTTTGTTTTTGCCTTGACTTCAAATTTTTATTCCTGCTGTCCTCTTTTTTTCCATTCATCTCATGAAAATAAATCTCTTAACACATAGAAAGAGGCATAATGATAAATAAAATTTCAGGGAAGTTATTGGAATAAAACATTTTGTCTTTTTAAAATCAGAGGGTAGAGTAATAGCATTTGGCTTGGTATTTCCTCCAATAAGGAGGTAATTTACTCTCAGAGCTACCTTATCGACCATGATAATGTTAAAGGAATAATTAATAATTTGTGAGAATTTTTTGTGCTTGACATCTGTCTTTTCAATTTAATTCAGTTAATAGAATTCTTCTTTGTGTTCTGTGTGTGTTTCAATAACCATTCAGTGCTAAAATTTTCAGGTAGAACTTCAAGTAGCTCAGAGTAACACTGTACACTGAACAATGATGAACAGAAAATACAGTTCTATTTCTTTTCCTTTCTTATTTTTCTAAGATGATGAAGTGTATACTGTTACAAAACCAGCAGAAATTACTAACTCAGGATGTGATCTCAGCATTCTTTATGAACAACACAATCATATAACTCTATGTACGTGCAAACCTAAGTAGAAAAATGAGAGGGTTTTGACAATAGCACCTGAGACTGGTTTGACTCCATATCTACTGGTCTCTGCATCCAAGCAGTTTTTGTGTGTTTAAGCAAGTACTCAAAATAACACTAATTTTTAAAGATAATAGTATTCATATTATTCTGTGGGTATTTGGCTGCAGAGAATAGAAATATATCTACATAGTGAGAAAACAGGCAAATGGAGGTTCAATAAGGTAATATCATTAATGACAACCACAAAATAAGGTAGTGGAAAAAGAAGGGAACTGACCATTGGCATTGTTCAACAACCCATAACAGTATAATATTAATCTTGAAACACTGACTTGTGGACTGTCCAGCAAATTGCATAAATTACTTAAGAGCCTTTAACATTAAAGGATTTAATGGCTTATGTCATTTCCAATACACAGCACATCACATCCTATTTCAATACTCAATATGTTATGTGTAATCATCTATTCAGACTGTTGTTGCTAAATTTTCCTAGCTCTTGATTGGTATATGAGAGAATAAAATTCCATCTCCTTATGTAATTTAAGGAAACAAAATGAAAATTTAAAGCTACATGGAAACCATTTGTTATTTTGACATTGAAATTTCTCCTCTAAGCACCTATCTAGAGCCAAGAGCTTTCCCAATCTGACACCAAGGCTTTGGTTACAATTGGCTGTGAACAAGCAGACTAACAAAAAACCAGGTAGTTTCTGATAGTTATTAATTTTATTCACTTAGCTTATTACTAACTTAGCTTAATAGTTTTTCAGCTTTATTGAGCACTGCTAAGTTAGTTCATTAGAAAAAAAAGGTCTTTTAGAAGAAATCTTTTAAGTATTTTAATTTTTGGAGTTTCAGACATTTCAATTACTTTCTTCACTAATTCTTTTTTTTTTCTGTAATATTATTATACCTTGATTTTTGCCATTGATCTCAAAAGTTTTATAAACAGAACACATAAAATCTCCAAACTCTTTGATATTTTCCTGAGGAGTAAATTAAATCTAAGCTGATGAAGCTGGCTGTTTACTGCAGCGGTACATAACTATGGAAATTCATGTACCCTTGGTTTAAATCTAGCTTTCACCTAAATCAATTACAAAAATTATTGATGATAGTAGGAGAACATCAGTTATGTTGGGGTCCCAGCAAGAGGAACATTAAAAAAAATATATCCTCACCTTTTGAGTTCAGTATGCGCATTTACATGCTCTTCTGTCAATCAGTCCCTCTTTTTAGTTTTGGGTGTAGATATGAGGAGTCTGAGTGATGTTTTGTATGCTTTAGAGCATGTATGTGGATATGTATATGTGTGTGTATATACACTCACATTCAGACAATTTGTTTTGCATCTTCTGGGATGAACACAATGTAAGAAAGGAATTGTGTATCAGCTTGAAAAAACTTTTTGCAGTAAAAATGCAGAAACATTACTGGATCAGAAACAAATAGGGATGAGTTTTGCAACATGCTGAAAACCTTCACTCTTAAATATGGAACCAGTGGTCTGCTTAGGGTTGTGTATGCCTGGTACAAGTTTGCTGAGCTGGAAACTACATTTTGCAAGATCAAGCAAATCCCAGAGAGATTTTGCCGACACAGATTTGACTCTTATACAAATTGGTAATATATACTCTGATATGTTTGCTAGTTGAACATTTTTACAGCAATAATCTTCTTGCAGCAGTAATCAATATAGTCATGTTGTCTCAGAAGGGTACTGATTAACCACTGGAAAAGGCAAAAGATATGTAAGTATTTGACCCAAAGAGCTGCTTTTCCTCACTTCAATAAATGGTGTTTATGCTAATCCATGTCTGTCACCAATCAGCTCAAACTCCTCCATCTACAAAACACAAAGAGGGGGAAGCAGAGTTAGTCGTCTAAGGATTTTAAGGAGAAACTATGGGGGTTTATTGTTTTGGTTTGGGTTTTTTTCCCCCCTGCGTTTCTCTCCTGTCACAGAGAAAGCTCTCTTCTTCCTCCACTCCTGAATTCTTTGTTCATGAGCAGAAAAAAAGGTTGATCTGAGAGACATGCTTCTATATTTGTTTCAGTTGCAAGAGAAAAAGCAATGTCTGATCAGAGCTTCCACTTCAGTGAAAGAACTGACTTTTAAAACTGTGAGATCAGTCAAAACAGTTCCACCACAAAAATATAAGGTACAGAAGGTGTATTTGTAAAAAGTAAATGGTAGTGCTAGAAAGAAAGCAAGTAACTTTTTTTTCTTTTCCCCTCCAAAAAGAGCTTAAAAGTAATTCACTATACGGTAAGGGCTTCACAATCACATCTTGATAAATATATTTAGTCAAATTTCAAATTTGACTAAATATAAATTATTAGCAAATGAAAGATACGACTTTAGCTTTCTAGTTAAATACGTTTTTAACGTAAAGAATCAAAGAGTAATGACATGAGTAAAAAAAAGTTTGAGAAAGTTTAATTTGGCACTAAACAAGAATTTCATGTTGAACACCAGCATGATTTTTCTCACTGATTACCCTTATTTTCTTCTGTGCAGGTTATGAATGAGAAAAATTTGCTCAGTGTTCACTTATTTATTATGAAGCACTTCACATAATGAGAGCACTGTTCTTCTATGCTATATGGCTTTTAAGTGGTTCTATACTCATTGGAATTACTTATGAAATATTACTTTAAATGCACTGAGATATAATTATTACCAGTTTCAATTTCCCCTTTGTACTTACAGACATAAATATATTTCCAGCAATTATCTTTGCGAAACATACATAATCTGCTTCGACTTTTCTTGGTTCCACCTTTAATTTTGCTCAGATAATTTTAGTGTGGTTTTATTTATTTTATTAATTTTCAAAAATCAGTATTTATAGTACTTTTAAGTTAACTCAGTCTAAGGTTGGCCTATTGGCAAAGTGGTTTTAAATGGTTTAGAAAGTTACCTCATTAGCTTCTAACGATGTTACTTCATCACTGAAAACACTTTTTGTTTGTATTGCTCTTGCATCTTGTAATTCTTCAAAAGAAATTTGAAACATTAGGACCAGATGCTGGGAGGACCCATGTGCAGATCTTTCCTTCTGTAGTGCAACTTGCTTGCTGGAAAAGGTTCTGTTAATGCTAAAATCATTCTGGTGCACATTAAGGTCAAGCTCTGTCTCTGCAAACTCTTGAGACCTGGCAATGCCACATCCAGTTAGTGTTAGGCAACTGATGTCCCTGTAGGTGCAGGACAGACACCTTTGGAGAGTAGTGAGGTCCACCTGGAGAAATCTTGTCCAGCTGTTCCTGTCTCTTTCCATTAGCTGGAAAGGGCATAGACCAGTATCTGTATTTCTAACCTTTAGAAAGCTGAGGTTAGATGAGAGGAATTGCAGCCTCAGCAGCCTAAGCATTACTGCAGACCATGCCCTTCTGGGGTTCAGGTACAGCAGACGGTCTGGTGGTGCCTCAGAGCAGCAGCTGCCACAGTGCTGGCCTGAGCATCCGCACGGAAGGGGCAGGTGGTGCTTGTGAGGGTGGCTCACTGCCGTGCACTGCAACAGCACCCTGACTGCCCTGACACTGGTCCCTGTGCCAAGATGTCAGAGCATGGGAGGATGTGTACTTCCAGTGCACACTGCTGGCTGGCTCCGGCTAGCTGGCTGAGCATGGGCCTGGTGTGATGGCAAAGAAAGGCTTGAACACTAGGGTGAACACTACAGGAGGCTGGAGGGTTGCAGCTGAGTCACAGTTAGCAATGCTGGGGAGATGGATTGTGTGTTGGCATGAAAGATCCATAACCGGTGTGTGAGGAAGGAAAGGACAGTGACACGTTTTTTCCTGCATACATGCATGGCCTGACAGAGAACCAGAAACTGCTGTTATTGGCACCCAAAATACCTTCAAAGGCAACTGATCAAATTAAGTCCAAAATGCTCAAATAAAAGAAATATTTGCCCAGTGCCTCTCACTTCCAGAGCACACATTAGGACCAAAGTTAATTTTCTCTCACTCAAAACTCCTGACACATATAGGATAAAGTACCAGGATTTCATTAAATAACTAAAAATTCACTGTCAGAGCTGAAGTAATCATTCGAGAGTTGTGCTCTCATGAAATAGCTGTTTTCTTGTCTTTAAATCTTTTTTTAATGATGTGTTTTTCATTCAGTTTGTTATAAGGAAATTACTTGAATTGTCTCTATACAAGTTTAAGCAGTCCTTATTCTGTACTAAAAGCATGCACAAAAACAAATAATTCCAAAGATAGATATCAAGTGTATGCAAACTACAGAATCATCTCTTTTGAAGCAATTTTGTAAAACTCCTTTAAATCATACAGTAAGGCATCAAATAAAATAAATATAAAATACAAAATAATTATAAAATAAAGAGGTAAAATGAATTAAAATATCCAGAATTAACTTAATTTGTGCTTGTTTGTGAACATTTATTACAAAACAATATTAAACCAGAATTGCTAGTATTTACAACCAGCTCACTTGCTCTCATCTTACCACTTCTAGCATTGCTGTAATGGAGGCAATTTTCTGAAAAACTGTTAGTGTTTTGTAATTAGTTGTATGAATATAGAGGAAAAAACGGTTCCTCTATTCACTCGGTCATAGCACTGAGAGCAGGATGGCCATCTCTGTGTAGGCTCACGTCCCTTACCAAGGCCTTATGGAGAAATCTTGGCCAACCATAGCATTTTAGCTCTGTCTGTAGTTCCCAAAATAAGCTCATGCATACATGCCCTGCAGTATAGCTCTGAGGATATGGTCAGGGCTACTGCTGTGGAGGAGCATTCACACAAACTGAGAGTAAGCCAGCCCAGAAAAGCCTGAGTGCCAGATATTTTTCAATGATTTAGATACCCAGAATTCATTGGTAATAGGCAAAGGAGGGACATTTGAAACTTTTTGTTGCTTGATAGGGCATAACTTGTTTGGTTTATCCCAACACAAACCACAGTGCCTTACTTTGTTAAATCCTGGATATTTTTGTTGTACAGAAGTGTGAGAGTTCTCAGGAAATTTAATGGTGCACTAGACAGAAAATAGAATTGTCAGCAGTTCAGAGACCAGTGTAACAGCAATGAATCAGGTACTTGTGCTGGGCAGCAGCCTTCATCTGCTCCTGAGCCTCACATGAGTAAGGGATGGGCCAGTGTCTTCCTGTGCTAGAAGTGTTTTTGAATTCTGCAGCAAGTTGCACCTGGAAGTAGATGGGCATGCATGGCACCTACAGAGAATAGGTGGTGCAGGCTCTCTGGCCATCCCTGCTGTATGTAGCCCCTGTCTTGAAGGGGTCCTCAGCAGCATATCAAACCAGTTCTTGAACTGCATGTGGCTCATGACCTGGTCACCTGCAGCCTGAATACATCTCTCCAGCTGTGGCAGATACATAGCTTGCCCCAAGACCTTGTTTGAATTCTCCCAATAAAGAGAACACCCTCCACGTTTGTTAACCCATCACTATCTGTTGTGTCTCTGTGGCCTCAGACATGTCTGTGATGTTGGCAGTGCTGCACACATGGCCAGCTGCCCTGTATGCCATCCCTGCCCCTGCACCATCTCTGTGTCTTTGTGAGTAAGGCCAACTTTGTTCTCAGGTATGGCTATCTCCCTCACAAAAAAGAACACAGAGACAGGAGTTTAATCTCTTTGTATTGAAAAATTATGACAGGCATAGGTGATCTGTTAGGTGCTACTAGGCAGTGAACAAATTAAAATGTAGGAGTCATGACCATGTCAGACTTTTGAGTCTAATTCTTACCTTGAGCCAACATGTGAGTAATAATTACACTCTCTGGTGAACTGCTCTATGGACATGAGCAATTACAATCCATGATACACAAAAATGTGTATCTCATTTTAATGAAGCACAGAAGTAAACAAAAATTGAAGGACTAGAACTAAATGTTCAGAATGTCATTTACATGTTTGGCTTTAGGCAGTCGCCTCAAATTTTACATAAAAAAGAAGTCTGCAAGTGGAATTCTGGCCTTATAAGTGGAGTTTGTATGAAGACTAGTCATTAGAGATATTTGTCCAATACCTGAAAAGAAAATGGTTATTCAATCCAAATATTTCATTCAGTAGTAATCAAAGTGAGAAGTTTGCACAGACAGTTTGCTTCTAAAGTTAAAATACAATTCTCTGCTCATGTTTGTGTGGTAACTAACTCAGTAACATTAAGTAATTCAATATTCCATCCCCATTTCATTAAAATCCTGAAGTACTTACAAAAAATAAGAATAAAATTATAAAATTCCTGTGACTGGTTGAAGTTAGTTACTGCAGACTCCTTTTAGAGTCAATGCAGATCTAGGGAGCAAATCAGTTCATCCTAGAACAGATGCCTTAAGTATACTGTGGATATGTGTATTTAATCAAAAGAATCTAACTTAGCAAATACAAAGCTTAGACTTGGAAATTGGATCTCCATGTATTCAGTTTTCATTAAATTTATACAAATTTTTTAGGTATCCACAGAACGTATAAAGCTCACCGTGTGTAAAGCTGCAGTGGAAACCCATGCTGGCCACCCAACAAGACAGATTTGGAGATCAGTCAGTAAAGTTCAGTTTTATTTTTCTACTTTTGTAGGGAAATTAACTACATATGGCTACATACAGCATAAACCCACGTCATTTCCAGCATTTCCATGTTTCCTTATCTGAAAGAACACGGCACTGGATTGATTGATTTCTTTGATTTCAGAAATGCCAGGATTTCACCCAAGGACAAGGATGGCTGTGCCATGTCACCACAAGTGTTCACAGGAAATGAAGATAACTCCCCAAACTTCAGAACAAAACCAAACAACCTCCCCTTGTCTGGCAGGCTCCATCAAGGCATCTGCAGGCAACTCTGTTGTAGGGAACAGGTTGTCTTGTGCTTGGAATGTGAACAAAGAAATGAGTGCTGGAGTTCAGTGATGACTCAATCTGGCAGTGCATATTCCTGTCACTTCTGAGTGGCACTGCCCTGCTCTGCTCCAGAAAATCATTTTAAATGATGTGGGAGATATTTTATATGGGGAAGAAAATCACACTCTATGTGGCTCAAAAAGATCTTGTTATTATTTTATCCCTTATTCAAATTACTCTTTAGATCAAGATGGTATTAATACTCATAATTAATTTGGCCTTACATAAAGCTTTTAATTCAAGTGTCTCACAACACTTCTTGAGCATTCTCTAATTAAGCTAGTCACAATATCTCAGTGAAGTACTCAAGGAGTCTGTGACTCGTTTCATCCACGGCCAAGAAGTAGTCACTTCTGGGGCAAGTAAGGCAGCTGTTCAATAATGCATAGTGGCATTGTGCCACACTTTGGGAGGGAAGTGAGAAGTAGAATCCCTAACTGAAACCATAGGGGGGTTAAGGAAGGAAAATGTATTTATCTGGAATTTCAGATTTAAAGCTGATAACGTGTCTTTTCCTCTGAATATTGTCAAAGGCTCTTTAATGTCCAGTCGGTTTTTGTTTCAGCTCCTGAGTTTGAGAGGAATGCCTTACCATATCAGGATTTCATGACCTATTTTACTTTGAAATCCTGTATCTACACATAGCATTTATTGCCCAAAGTAAATAGTGTGATTCTTTGATCAAAACCTGTAAGCAATTGCCAATATTTAACACTTCTCCCTACAAGGTTTATTTCAAGCAGTTTTATTATCCACACTGTACAGAAAGAAACTGAAGCACTGGGAAAATAAATGATCTTCCTGTACATACTGAGAAAGCCAGCGATTAAAACATCATCAAATCTTATTTTCCAAGCCTATATTAGTTTGCCAAGCTCTCACTCATCCTTCTTTCTGCCTGTTAAAACATTCCTAATGTTCAGTCTGTATGACACTCTTTCTCTATTTTTGATATCCTTAATTAAAGTACAGCTTGAACACAGTTTATAATATTCTGCCTAATGGGAGAGCTTTCACATATCCATTCTTTGTTGTTCCTCTACAAAAACAAGATGTTAAAAACAAGCTACTAACCTCACTGATCCAGAAGCTTCCCAAGTACCTTTTGGACAGTTGCTCCCCAAAGCAGGAGCACCCCTTTTATGCCTACTGCAACTTCAACACAGACCCATCCCCGTGGGGAAATGCACCAGTCACCCAGGTTCTTCAGGGCTCCACAGGCCAAGGCAGGTGAGACACAAGCTTCAAGGACCTGCCAGATGGGGAAAAATGATTTTGCATGCAATTCCGTCTTCTTGGGAAGGGGTAGAAGGAGGAATCCCATGGACAGGATAGTCACTGATAACAGCTCTGAACTTTTCACAGGTTCTTGCAGCCAGATCAGGCTGTAGTGACCTCCTGCAACCTCCCCTGTAGCATGGAAAACAGCAGGTATCACAAAGGAATTTTTACATAAGATAAAACCCTGATCTTAATTTAGATGCTGAGAATCCACTGTGTCTCTAGGTGAAATATTGGAATGGAAAATTACACTCACTGCTGAATAGCAGAGACTGCTATGTCTCAATGATAAGAGAACATGTCCCTTGTAGGTATTTATAAATAAGTTTGCTGAGAACTGGGAGGAGCCTGAGAGGCCTAGATATTTTTGTCAGGGCCTAGCAAAGCTAAGAGAGCCAGAAAACTCACCTTTCTCTATCCTGCTCATAACAGGAAAAAATACATATATTTTTCAAACCTTGACTTTCGTGTGCATATCTTTATTTTTTAGTCCTCTGTAAAAGAATGGGTATTCTTATGACACAAAAAGATGGTGAAAAATAGTAGGGAACATGCTAAGGATTTCTGATGATTATTAGATTCTGAGAAAGCAAAGCTACTACTGTAGCACCTTGACAGTATGGGTCTTAAAATATGCAGAAAATTATGTAAAGACATCTATAAACCCAGTATTTTTACTACCCAGTAATGATATAATCTGCAGTGACTTATACCATCCTGCATTTTAGGAAAACTGTGAGAGCTGATGTACATTATTATTGTCAAGGGAGCAGACAGCTGATGTGACCATTCCCAAGATGAAAACACCTTTGTGAGAGGACCCTTTAATTAGAGCTCCTATAAAGATGAAAATTACACTTCTGTAATGATTTAATTTCTCGCCACATCTTGATGCTTTCAGACCTCTTAAGCAGTTCTCTTACGAAAGGACCATTCTAGAAAAAAAATCCATCAAAGTTAATGTTTCCAGTTTTCTGATTATAGAATCATTACCATTATGAAATAGTGTAATTCCTGAAGAAAAAAAAATCAAAGATATACTTTAGTCTACAAAAGTATTGTAACAAAAAGTTCTGACATGCTCAATCTATCTGTTATTTGGGTTAAAATTAACACAGTTGCACATTTCACCAGAGCAGAACATCTGTCAGAATTTTAATATGTCAAACTTTTGTGATGTTCTTTAAGGAACTTCTCTCACTTTAAATAATAATAAAAAATGATGCTCTTTCAAGAAGAATTCTTTAAAAGGAAGTTAAATTCTCTTTCCAATTTCCAATTTCTCTTTCCAAGTCCCCATCTCCTTCACAGGAGATAATAAATTCCAGATGACTGTATGAATTGTGTTCACTATGGTGTGCATCATGGAACAGCTGTAGCTTCATGGTCACGGTAGCTGCACTTATATTCTCTTTGCAGAAAGATGCATGCCCTTTCTCCTGAAGAGAGACGAAGAACATCTCTAGGGTCAGCTACTAATAGCTGAAAAATGCTGACTTCATCTCATTGCAGGCCAGGGAAACATACACTAGGGAGGGTTGAAGTTAACTTCAGGGGATTAAAAGAGAAATCAAGGTTGAGCTTTTTAAAGTGATAAGGAATGTGGGCTCCTAGGTGATATATCTCACTCCAAAAGAGATACCTAATTACATACCTTGCAAGTTGGAAGTTCCTCTTATTCTGTGCTGACACAAAAGGGAATGAAAAGTAAGTAACTCACTCCTTGATAACTAGCTGTGTCTAAATGTTGGCAACACAATTCTATTTTAAGTGCCTACAATTGTCTTCAAATACTATTTTTAAACTGTTTATGGATTTTGATAATCATTCTTAAAACCAATAGGAAGCCACCCAGTCTGAGCAAGTGCCAGGGTTTACATGCCTAAGGATGACATTAGCAGTGCTAATTGTGCAGCAACAATATTATAAAAACTCATATTTCATGTCTAATTTTTCAAACAATATTGCATGTGAGTGAATGAACGTATGAAGAAATGTGTTGTTTGAATATTGCTTAACTGTACTTACTGCTGTACATAAAGTAGATGAAATATCAAAGAAAGCACAGTAGGTATAACCAAACACAGTGCAGTAATACAATGACCAGATGTCTTGGCTTGGCATAGATTCATAAATACTTTGCTATATGCAGGGCATAAAAGACCTTTCATCTTATTTGCAAGAAGTTATACAAAGAAATGAAAGTATAATTTAGAGCCAGGTTTAAATTTTAAATGTGTGTGTACTAATGCAAAATCTAGCTAAAGTAATCAGTTGTTGGAAATGTTAAAAGTATTTCTGCGTGTCATTGCTCTGTTAGGATTCAGAGGTACTTGGAGCAAAAAGTGTAGTCAAACAGCTGCACTGATGGAAAGGGACTGAACTCTCAACTTAATGGAATTGGCACACACGGCTGGCAGAACAGCAGAAATACCTAAATTAAAAGTTAATTTGGGTATCTCCACGTTGTGCGTCAGTCTGGCATATTCTAAGTTGCCTTTGGTGGGATTAAACAGATGTTACAGAGGGGAAAGTAAGCCAGTTCTCATAAGTTTACAGCATATGTTTTGCTGCACTGCTCATATCTGCTTGGCTTTACTAGCCAAATCCAAAACGCATGAAATGGCAGTGATTTTTTCTGTAGTTGTAGCCATTTATTATACAGCAAAATTGGATCACTGGTAGCAAAGGAAAAAAAAAGGGGGGGGGGGAATGTAAACAATAGAAAAACAATGGAGATTCTCCTAGAAAAATGTTCAAGAGAGAACATTTGCACTGAAACAATAAAGGACATCTCAAATGCTAAACAGTTCAACATCCTACCTTAATCATACTTATCGGCTATACAGGTTAAGACTATTATAAATAAATTCAGCACCACACCCATGCAGTGTTAATCAAATATAGAATCAAGACAGACGGAACCTCAAGTAGAAAAGGAAACATCTCATTTCTCAGTCATAAGCAGTCATCCAGGAGAACAGATGGCCCTTAATAGCATGCCCTGAAACGTCTAATTACATGAGAATCTTTGTATAGTTTTTCAGGACTTTTAATTGGTCCCCCAACTGTGTGTGAAGAGAGCCAAATGTTTTGATAGATTAAATAATAAATATTAAGATAGACTGTGTTACAGCACATACAAGACCTTGCTGAGTTACTGTTAAGGTGGATTTAAAAAACTACAGCAATGCAGGGAGGGATTCAGCCCTGCATGTCCGGGCTGTCACACAGACCAGCTATACTAATTTCTTTGTAAGTCTTCATCATAACCAGTTGGGTACTTTGGCATCTCACAGCATAGAAACAATAAGGTGTGTGCGATAACGGATTTAGGGTCACTAAGAATTTAGTCTACATAAATGACAGGAGTGGAGCAGAGGCCAGTAACTATAGCAACCAATAAAACCCTAACAGGAGAGGAGAATGGACACTACAGATCAGCACACCAAGCTGAAACGTGATACTATAACTACAAGATTAACAATATATTAGAAAGATCTAATCTACTGCAAAAAAAAAATCATTTATATTATTAAAATAATTAATGTATATTTAATGACAGAAATGTAGCTAGGTACCTAAACAGTAGCAAATTAACATATAATCAAGTTCATAAACTCCTGTTAATGAATAACAAACATCAAAAATAAGCATTAAGTGAAGCAAGAAAAAATCAGCAACAGCAAATGTGTTTTCCAGTGTGTACTGAATTCATATCTAGATATATAGGATCTACACATCTCTAGGCAAAAACCTTGTAAAATGTTTCCCTCTAGTAATACAGGCCATAGGAAAGCATAGGAGGTCTGCTGTTTTGGTCAATCATATAATTTAATCCAGGTTGTGATTGGGCTGCTTAACCACATTAAATTTTGTGCTGCAATTAGAGAGGCTGTTCCACAGTGGTCTTGCTCTGATGCTTAGAAACCTTCTTTTCAGGATGAATTTATTAATGGCCAGTTTTATACCCATTTGTTCTTGTGCCAGCAGTGGCTATTAGTTCAAATAGCTTTTCTCTTGTGTATTAAGACACAGTATTACAGGCATGCAACATTTTGTTAGGCTGTGAAAGCCAAGTTTGCCTCAGAAGACAGAATCACAGAATGGTGTGGGTTGTGGAAAGGAGCTTTAAAGGTCATCTAGTCCAATCCCCCTGCTATGGGCAAAGTCATCTTTCACATCAGGTTGCTCTAAGCCCTGTCCAGCCTGGCCTTGAACACTTCCAGAGAAAGAGCATCCACAGCTTCTCTGGGCAACCTGTTCCAGTGCCTCACCACCCTCACAGTAAAGAATTTCTTCACAAATATCTAACCTAGATCTCTTGCCTTTTATTTTAAAACCGTTGCCCCTTGTCCTGTTGCTACTGACCTTGGTAAAAAGTCTCTTCTTTCTTATAAACCCCCTCTAAGTATTGAAAAGCTCTCGTATAAGATCTACCCAGTGCTTTCTTTGCTCCAGGCTAAACAACCCCAACTATCTCAGCCTATCTTCATAGGAAGATGCTCCATCCCTCTGATCATTTGAAAAACTTTCTGTCCCTTAAGCATCTTAGGTGTCATTCTCTGCTTTTCAGCATGTTTAGTTGTCTTGTGTAAGCAGCTATAATTGTGCACTACATTCCAAGTAAATTCTTGCTAGAGTACTGTTTAGTACTTCCCCGTCCATGAGAGTATTTCTTCTGTTCATATGGCTGTATCACATCGGGCTATCAGATCAGATAGCAACCACACATAAATGGTTTTTTTTCTGTTGTTCCAACAGGTGACCTGATTTGCTGCAGAAGCTCTAGATACTACTCCTTAATCCATTGATATAATCTTTATTTCACTGCCACAGTGATCCTCAGCCCCACCAGTTTAATCTTGTCTTTCCTGGACAGTACAAACCTATTACCCAGTAATAACTATATTTTCATTATGCTTCTTGTTGTTGTACAGGAAAGAATCATGTGATTTAAAAAGATTCAAACTGATCAGCAGTATTTTACGTATATTTCCAAGAATGCAGAAGGACACAAGAAAGGAAAGACGAGGGGTGATCATGGCCACAAGGTCTGGTTTACTTAACTGAAAACAAATCCTGTTCTGCACAGGTGCCGTTTGTTGCAGAGATGAAACAACCACGTATAAGGTGTAACACCTAAAGTGATAGTGCTCCCCTTTTGGTTTGTAGAGTTAGCCAGTATCACACACCTTCTTAGCTATCTCTGCTGTCTCCTTTTCTCTGTTCACAGGTAAATCTGATTAAATCTATGTTTACAGTGGTCCATAAAGGTGGGGTTTTTTTTCCTCTAAAAGAAAGTAAAAATCCTATGGAGCAAAAATTTACAGTGCTAGGCCTATTACCAGTAAGTCATTAAGCCCAGAGCTCCCTGTCTGGGTAGCACTGCAGATGTTTTATGACCAATCTGTGGTGGTTTGCCCCTGAGGTTCCTAGTGCTCGTTGCCCAAATACAGGGACTCTCTATATCCACTCCCTGCCCTTTCATGCAGATCCTAGTTGCCATGGACTGTAACATTGCAAAATGCCTGGATTTCAGGCACTCCCCTCTCATGCCCATTTCAGGCACTTCTACCATGAAACAGTTAAATTGCAGTTGATGAGACTGTCAGACCCCACTCCCCACCCCTCCCTGGGGATTTTGTCCAGCTGAAGTTCTGCAAGGCATACCAAACCACTCAGGAGACAAGATGGTTATGTCTATACCAGTAATCATATCAGTCCCAAGGTCTGAAGGTCCACTCATCAATCCTCAGGGCAGCTGGCTTTGACTGGCTGTGTCCACACTGATAATTTTGCTCAGGCTCTGAAATGAGATGTCCACTTCCAAGCTGTCTGTTGTGGATGGACCCTGCGCTGTGGAGATGCTCAGGAGGGTACCAGTTTGCTTTGATCAAAATATCCCTGGGACTGGTTTAATAATCCCAGTTTACATTTGATTGCCTCAGTTTAAATTATTATTGAAGACAACTACAATGATGCTCATACTTTCACGTTTCAGTTATAGCACCCATGTGCATATATTTTTCCTTTGTGCTTCTGAGGATTACCCTTCTCACAAGTGGATATTAGAGGTTTTGCCAAAATCTTTATTTGCACCTCTCAGAAGTTTTGGGAGTTCAAGAACTTCTAATATAGCTCCTGAAGCACAGAGATTTATGCCTAGCAATTAGCATTTTTGTGTCTCCAAATCCTGCCTTTCACTGGCATACAGGCAACCTGCTTGTGATGCAGAGGCCTGTAGCATCTACCCCTTCAGGTAATGATTTACAAGGCTGGAAAAGTTTCCTTGTATTTCAAAAATTCTACAAAGAAGTACAAGAAAGATAGCCTTGTTTAAAAGTGTAACGAGCTAAAAAGTAACTACCCCTTAAACATCTTGACAACTGCACTGCTAGTGGCAGAGCTGTACTATTGGAAGTCTTTCAGGGTGAAGAAATAGGAAAATAAACAGGAAAAGAAAAGTAGAATTAGAGAACCACAAAACTCCGTATTACTGACTCACAGAATGCTTGCTCTGCAAGATGTCCAAAGAAGAGATTGCTGAAGTAATGGCAAAAGAGGCAGGTAGAGGAAAGCCAAGCTTGGGGGAAAGAAGATCAGTATCAGCAATCTCAGGAACTTCAAAATACTTAGATATATTGTCCAGGTTGTCCTGTTTTTATGCTGAAGGGAGAGTAAGACCATGGGAATTTGAATAAGGAAATTTTGAAGCAGCCAGAAAGGGCCATGAGAAAGCAAATTATAGATAAGAAAGGAAGAAAGTTATTTGGAAATACTATTTTGCATGATAATGGACAAGCCAAATAACATTCTGGATGAAATCACCTTACACAAATAGGGAAAGTGAAATACAACAGTCCTGTAATTGAATACAGACCTAACCAAGATGACTACTTCTGTTAAGTATTCAGCACACAGGATTGCAAGTTCATAAAAAAAAAAAAAGCAAACACATTCTAGAGACACCTATATGTGTGATCACTATTTAAACAATAGAGCAGATGAATAAATCAAGTGAAGACTAAGTATACTAAAATTCTTAACATTATCTTAGAAAAAATAAAAAACCAGAAAAAACCCCAACCCAAACTTGCTTGCAAGAGAACAGATCTATTTCTTTGGAATAAGAAATATGAAAGAAACTTCTTGTCAAACTGTGAAAACCATTTTTAAATAGCAATACACATTATAGTTCTGCAGGGTTATTCTGCATTTAAATTAGATGCAGCAGTTAGGAGTTGCTATCAAAACAGGATAAGCCATCTGGGTAGTGTGACAATTCATTTGCTATTTTCTATCTAGTTGTGTATTTGCTTTACTCTTTTTTAGTTTTCATTCTGTATCTTCACAACTCTCACCTTCTTTAAAATAAAAATAAGCAGATTGAGGCAGAAGTATTGTTCACTGGGTGCTCAGGGTTTTGGAAACCATAAAACAACTAATCTAGATCAAGACACAAGGTCACATAGTCTTATAGCACAAATTAAGCCTCATTTCCTGTGGTTTTAAGTGGTTACCTCTGGGCTTTCAAATTAGACTACTAGACAAGAAATCCAGTTACTGCAAACCTGTCACATTGCAGATAGATTGTATTTTAATTGAAGTACCTGATCACTAAAAGGCACTTTATGCATTAGAATAATTTCCAGACCTTCATGTTCTGAAAAATACCATTTCTTCTCCAAAGAAACATTGAAATTTTTTCAGTCTGAGATCTCAGTAACAGAGGTACTGAGAAAATAGTTTTATATTCAATAAATTCGAATCTATTATAACTCAATATTGTGAAAACATAAAAAAATCTAAAGTCAAATTGATGATGCATTGAAACAAAGGGTCTTAGCAAAGGGTTTTTTAATTATTTGTCTGCATTTCCCAAGTTTTAAGTGGGCTTATTGTGGGCAAATAGCATTCACAAAATCTTATATGCAAATAATAATTTAATTATATAGTGATTATAGAGTCATAGACACTTAGAATGGAAAATACTACAAATATTATGACTGACATAATAGCAGTGTAAAAATGCATTATTTAATAGCTTCAGAATATTCACTGATGACCATGGAACAGTTGTGAAATCCTCTCCTCTGGGTTTAGGATGGATATGTGTATATGTCTGTCTGTCTGTACACACACACACACACACACAAACACAGATTTATAACACAGTTGTGATTCTGTGTGTACATGAGGAAATTGGATGTTCTCATTTACCTTTTAAACAGAAGTGAACAGTAACACGAGTCATGTAGACTTTTAAAGAAACTATTAGTATTTGAAGAAAACAGTAAATATACATAATGAAAATGTGATGTAAGAGCCATGAAATAATCAACTAGAAAATATGTTTGACCACGATAGAATCCTGCTTTGATTATTAAAAACAAAACAAAAAAAAGAGTAATGAGAAGTAATACAGAGTTTTAAAGGAAAGACGTACTATTGCACAATTTCAAGACTTTATTTGTTAAAAAAAGAAAGGCAGAAATAAATAAAAAGAGTGGATACCAAAAATATTCCCTTGTACTTAGATTAGGAAGCTGTTAACATCCCAGGCATAGCTTTGTTAAGTATTTGACCCTGGCTAAAACTGGAGAAACATGAATTACAAATCATCTCAATTGCCTGGCCAAAATGAGTATGGCCTTTGGCTCACCTTGAATCAATTCAGACTACATAATTAGGCTCCCAACCTACAAATAAATAAACAAGTAACAAAATATGATGACCCAAGATTATTTGTGCCTTTCCCACAGTAGCAAGGAGCCTCTTTGGATGACCCTGCCCAGTTCTCAAGAACTTGTATTTGTGGTACTTGTGTGGTACATGGAAATGACCACACAAAGCTAGTGGGGAAGAAAGGAAATGTGTAAAGGAGGAGATAAGGTGAGAGAATACCAACAGGGAAACAGGAAGTCAGAATCAAAAAATAGCACAGCTTTTCCAGAAATTGAAGTACGTCTCTAGTTACAGAGTACTCAAAACAATAGCGTAGATTTTGAAATGCATGGACTTCATAAAGGTCCTAAGATCTTACTCATGTTCATAACCTAGTACTTTACAAAGACAGTAATATTACAATTAAATGGAGGGAGGAAGGAAGTATTTCACTTTCTTAGAACTCCTGGAGATTTTTCCCAAGTTTCTGGATGATCTAAGACTAAGTCCAAATCAGGAAAGCAGCCCCTGGGAGAAGACATAAATCAGTCCCAACAATAGTGCCAGTATAAAATGATTATAGTAACTACTAAATAAATTGAAGATTCTTTTCCTTTGGAACTTCTTAAATTAAGACAAATATTTTTATAAATGACATGTAGACTTGCTTGAACATTTTTCAAATTTAAAAACCAACCAAAGAACAAACTCCAAACCCAAAAGCAGAGGTTGAAATATTTCAGCTTGCCACTGGATGATTAAATAATTACTGTGGACCTGCATTACATAGCACTGAGATGGTTAATTTTCACTTAAAAAGCTTACTGTCACACTTGAGTTAGAGGGGAGGCACAAAGACCAGCTCTTCAGGAGTCAGTGCTATACCTCAAAATACAGAGTAAATTAGAGGAAGATTAAACTAAAGGCTTAAATTAAGAGCACAGTGAAGCCAGCATATTAAAATGTCAAGAAGTATTGTTTAGCTTAGAATGACAAGACAAAACAGAAGGATGGGAAGCCATGTAAAAGAAAGTGCCAATGTTTCTTTTGTCTGACAGATCACGGATTTTGAAGCCCTGGCATTTTCACATGATTTCACATGATTATTAATTTGCAACCAGTTGTGATAAATTCAAATGCTGCAAAGTGTTATGCAACAGATGTGCATGCAACAGTGAGAGAGGAGAGACAGGTAAATCTCTGAGATATGTGTCTTGACCCTTGCCTTATAGTAGAGACCCAAACACCAAAAAGCTCTTTCAACTCAAAACCAGATTTTATTAAAATATAAACCAAAATAAGAAACCTTTTAAAGGTTTAGACTTAGAGTGACTAAATAATACAGGAAAGAAATACAATTGTACATAAACAAATCTGCTCCATCTATCTACTCACAGGCAGGTTCTTGCTTCTCTGCTTGGTTGCTGTGACCACAGTGTTTTGATTTACAGCCAGCTCCTTCTGATCCCTAAAAGTTCCTTTCGCCACAGTGGGAGTTATGTGTGAGTCACATCTCATTCCCATACTATATTCGTGGGCTACAGCTCCTGCCTTCTTGCCACATCCCTGTAACCCACAGACACTTTTTCTTCCCAGTGATCATCTCCCAAGCCTCTGGAGGCTGGGTCCACCTGCGTCCACCACTGTGCTGAAAGGCACACCACATTACAGGCAATCTGAGAACAAACTGTCCAGCGCGTGTGCCACAATATGTTTGTATTTATTTTTAGAATCTGATATTTGGATCACAGATACGGTTATACTGTTTGGCAAGATGACAGCTTTCTGATTTAATAAGTAGAAAAGTATGATTTATTTGACTATACGAGAGTAATGTTGTTTCCTCTGTGAATCCATTACCAATATTAATTAGTTTTTTCTGTGTATGAGTGTTTTTTCCTCTGTCTAAAAAACACTTCTGATAAAATCTTTTAGAAGTTTGAAGACTTTATTTAAGCTGTGTTCAAAGTATTTAACAGGTTTTACATCTGCACAGTGAATTTTGACCTTTTAGTGGTTACTATTTCTATAGCATCAAATTAAGGGGAAAGTTTAAGAGCTTTCACCTCCAAAGGGGAAGCAATTTCAATTTTATTTAAAACAGCACAAAGAAAATTGCCTGAACCAAGAACAATAATGTAGAGGTGTCTGAAAATCATACTGGCAGCTTGGAGGTGATGACAGCAAGGATGAGCAGCAATATTCTGCTCATGGGAGGAGGCACTAAACAAAATACTCAAAGACAGATAAGTCTCCCTGAAGTAGACTCACCACATGAAACATCCCTGAAAATGTATTTAATCAATGTTATCTAGGTTCAGTTCAGACCACTTAACAGCAAATACTTAATTACAATAAAAGTTGCAACTTTTGCTGAAGAAATATGGTTACACATATTAGAAATGTTTTGTTTCTATTGGTGATCACTTCAGCAACTCTTGTTCAGTACAGAGAGTAGAGCCAATACCATTATGTATAGACATCCTCAGTGAGACATTGTACATGCAGTATGTTTAAATTAAAAAAAAAAAATCAATGACATTATTCACATAGGTAAATTTAAATATCTGAGTGGAAAATACAGTCCCAAATTGGGAACCTATTCCGCAGTCACCAAAATTACTTGCAAAATCTTGTGTTCATTCACACAGATTTCCACTATAAAGGAAAATTATGGTATTTCGATATGGGAACAAGTTCACTTAATTTCACCATCTGATGATGAGATTTGCATATTTAAAGTCTGGAATGAGATAGATGCAGAACTGTTTTCATTAACATTTTGCTCAATGAATGAGGAAACGTTTTGTGTTTTGTGAGAATATCTCTGGAATTTCTCAGAGGATGTAACATAAGTTGATTAAGGTACCAGAATTGCTTTTAAATAGATTATGATAAAAGACATTAGAGCATAAAAATGTCCAGGAATTTTAACAACTTGGTTATTTTACTGTTTTGTGGCCTTGTTGAAAAAGAAAATGTTGCATATCAATTCCAAGCAATTAAAAGGTATATAAAATGGACATATGGTGCTAAAATCTCATGATAAATATAAATAAGAGAGCCAGGAAGCAAATATTTAAAAAAAAAAAAAAAGATTGATCTGTACAGCCATCTGGTTACAAGCATTAGTCATGTTCAGAATACATCCAGTACCTATGATTGGCTTGAGCAAACACCTAACCTGTGCTCCAGGCAATTATGCTGTAATTGAATAAAATGGCACACGGGGATAGATCAGACAAGCTTACATTTTTGTTGCACTTAATTCTGTGCAGATATCCATGAAGGTAATAACATTAATAAACAAGTAGTAGTCTTAGCTTACTAAAAGTTATGTTCTTTACTAGGTTTTCTTCTAGTGGCCTTCCATCATGAAAATCTGTTTTTCTCCATTAGAATAAAAAATGGAAGTTGATTTAAATTGTCTTTCTATACAGAGAAAATCTACATTCAGTTGGAAAGGATTTCAATAATAAAAGAGGGAAATGAAGCCACGTATTAAAAAATAAAGTCTTTATAATCAATTAAAATCTCAAAATCCTTAAATTGCTAGCCCTTTAGGCTTTCTAGCATTACCATGTCACCCCAGCCTTTATGCGAGACACTGCTTCTGTGGGTAGTGTCAAAGACAAAATACATTCACATTCCTGTCTGCTTCTCAGCCTGGATTTGCCATCTGCATCTGACATCTGCCTGCTTCTCTCTGGGTCATCTGCTCAATGCACTATATTGCCATAGAAAGTTACCTGGGCAGTTCTGAACCACAGTGTCGAGCAGAGGTGCAAGTTGAGAGCCTGTGGTCAAACACATTGGTGTTTTTCCAGAACGACTAATCTGATGCCTTATCCTGGAAAAAGTTTACAAAACAATATTAGTGGAGACAGATAAAGTAGCCCCTTTATTAGAAGCTTCTAGTACAAAAGTACATGCACACATGCCAGCCAAATGTTACAGTTTTTATAACTTTCAGTAATTAACATATTTGATGACTATACCCAACCCATAATACCATTCTTCCCCTGGTGCCCACCCTCAAAACTCCTCAGAACTGCCCCTTGGAGCCCCTCCAAGGGCTTTGGGCTTACTCTCCTATTTTGACTACAAGCTATCTTATTGTCTCAGTTGGGATTCTTGCAGGCATTCTTCAAACCAGCATGTCCTTGGTAATGTGTGTCTAACAGAATTTCAGGAATGTGTGAGAAAATGTTCAGTAACTTCTAAATGACGCTTAAAATGTGAGAGACTGAGGAAAAACTTATTCAAATTATATAACTCTATGAAAATCTATAAAATACTCATTAAAATCCTTAGGCATCAAATCCACGATGGTGGAGTGGCCACTCTGCTTCTGATTTTAAGACCAAGCTCACATATATTTGTATAGCACTGCACAATGTAGATGTTTTGCTTGCTTTCCACAGTCAACAGGGAAAGCGGTACTTCCCAAAGGCAATGCACATTATCTGCCTTCATGCTTATCTCAGTATGGGTTGAATCACCCTCTCAAAGACTGTGCTTCACTCTGGGTCCTCCAGGACTTTTCCAAAGCTTAGGAAGGCTTAACTGCTTTGAAAGGAAGGGAAATGATGTGCAGAAAGATTATTCATTGCTTAGAATGAGGTGGAGTAGAGTTCTTTGTAGTAAGACTGTCCTGTCAATTCAATGTGGGGAAAATGGTAATTGGACAGGAACACAGCAGAGACCTATAGAGATCAGAATTCTGGGGTGACACCAATTAAACAAGGAATATGGGCATTTGTTACCCCTTGTAAAAATGACCTAGTATTATAGAAGTAAACTGAGAAAAAATGTGATCTAATGTTTTAGTTTGCTACTTAGCAGTTTGATTTTTGTTTAGTCTGACAATCCACTCTGATAGTCTTTAAGATGGTTCAAACTGATGGTTTATAGTCAACCACAAAACTTCTTCTAAATTAATAAATATGTCAAAACACTTTAATGCCAAATCAACAATAAAGCATAGAAAGTAATGTTATAGAGTGTTTAATATATGCCAGTGTGCTTTAAAATGTTCTCAAAAAAATGAAGAAAAATGAGGGACACATGTAACAACTGAGGGGTCCCACAGAAAATCTTACCTAAATGTTAAAAGTATTTTTCTGCAAAGAAGATTGATGCAACTGAAAACATGAGTAATACTGAGTTCTCCCATATGGCTATCTTGTTCTAAAAGATCAACATAACACTATGTGGCATCCCCTTTAATGACTGCACAAATGACTTGCAGAGGGGAAGCTTCTCTTTCTTCAGTGTCTACATTTTTTTGCTACCGAGAAATAAATAAAAAGCATTACATTTTCAAAAGCATTTATTCTTATTACAATACAATGTTAGTGTCTCATAAATATATATTTTTCTTAGAATAAGTCTACCTGATTTAGTGGGTGACATCTGTGCCCATGCTGGGGGGGCTGGAACTAGATGATCTTTAGGGTCCCTTCCAACCCAAGCCTTCCTATGATTCTATGAATTTCTACTTTGTCAATTGGTTGTGGGCATAATTATAATCATAACTGTATGTCCTCTAAATCTTCATGATCATATGGCTCAGTGAGAGTAGGTACGCTACGAGGGAGACAATGTCTTACCTATTTAGCAGTCTTTCAAAAAGCCAAGAAAATATTTTATAAGAGATAGAAAATTAATCGATGTTATTTATTTAGATTTTGAAACTGCCATTGATAGAATTCCTCACATCAAATGGATAATGAAATTCAGAAGGATCAAGGTGAGAGGCAATTTGTTGCCATGGACTAGAAACTGTCTAAAACAAGGTGAGTACTGAGGTAAAACAAATATATTCATAAGGTTTGTGTGGTTATGTATGTGTAACAGTTTTCTGGGAAAGGTGCTGAACAGCAAAATAGCAAAATTATATAGGTCAAGCAAACCTAGGTAAAACTAGGACTAACGTGGGGAAATAGGCAGCGTAGTGAGGTGGCAATAGGAAATGCAATGCAACAATAAATCTGGATGTAGTTCTAAATTACTAATCGCAGCTTTCTAAGGATCTGCTCAATAGAGATGAGAATCAGGAAGTAAATACTGGGCTACAAAAGGCTGGTATGAAGAATAAAAAG
This sequence comes from Sclerurus mexicanus, assembly GCA_013396755.1. NCBI lineage: Eukaryota > Metazoa > Chordata > Aves > Passeriformes > Furnariidae > Sclerurus > Sclerurus mexicanus. The sequence continues at coordinate 2,693,988 of VWZF01001696.1, read as the reverse complement.
ATCACAAGCCCATTATAAATCAAGATGTGTCTGTTGTGCTAGGAATACTGTCCCCAGGTTAGTCTATCTCAAAATATAGTCGTTCTAAGGGTGCAGATAGGAGTAATAAGAAAGATTAGAAAGAGACTCAGAAGTCTGTAATAAAAAAGTTGAAAACTGGAACTCTGTTTTACAGACACATCCCAACCTACCTTGTATTATCCAAGTGAAAACAGGTGGTGAGGATGATAAAAGGAATTTAATCTTACAAGTAAGAGTGCTTCTCCCATTCATGATTGTGACACAGATAATGGAGGAGAAATTTATTTTGTAAACAAAGAAAACAATGTGAGAATCTATAAATATTAAATCAGAACTATAAATATTTTATCAGAATTTCTTCATAAAGAAGGTGGCATTTCATCTTTTGATGAACACTTAGTCATTGTCCCTATAGCATTGAGCATTATGAATATCACCATTAACCGTAAAATATGATGAGTCTCCATTAGGATTTGCTTATGAAGTAGCTGCCTATTTAGGAAATTCCCTGAAAGTGAAGAGGGTGAAGAAACCAAACTTGAACCATACAGAAGTATGATGGCAGGGAACCCAAAGATAGTCATGAAAGGTTGCACTCTGCATCTTTTACACAGAGCTGATCTTGTATATTTGGGTTAGATCTTGCATCCCCCATGAACTTTCCAATACTGGCATAAACACTACTTCCTGCCCTTAGGTCACGTCTCTGCCAGCGTTCCACAGAGAGTGTGACTTGCTGACAACTTCAAACTCTTGAAGAAACTCACAGGGCTTATTTCTTTTTTAACCTCTCTCCTTAAAACCTACCAGTAGCTTTCAAGCCACTTCAGTTTAGTTTATCCTCACACTTGCCCATTAAAAAAAACCCCTCAGTGTTTATTTCACTCAACCCCTCTTGCTGGTTCCCTCCCCAGCTAGCACAAAGGTCAGGATGAGGTCAGGTCTTTTTATACAGATATTCCTCACATCAGGGGGAATCAATCAAATACAAGAGATCTTGGGGAGGACGGGTGGGGTTAAGATCCCTACTCTGAATATCATGAGCTGGAAAGGCACACCAATGGCGCATCAAAGAGATGAAACTCTCTTTTGTTGCTATGGTATGGTATCTTGGAATAGGAGGAACAAATTCAGGCTATAGTTCTTATTTTTTGACATCATATAATTCTTCAGTGGAAAATGAAGCTTCCCATGAAACCAAACCCAGCTGCATTTGTGTAGAGCTTTGGGATCATTCTAAACTAAAGCTGCTTACCCAAGTCTTGTTCATTTCACATGCATTTTATAGTGCAGGAAAATTATAATGAAACACATTCCTGTTCCCCGACAATACTTCCAAGTCTTCCTTCTCCCCATAATCCCTATTTCTATTTGAATTCTCAAATACTTAAAATAGCCTCCCCTTTTCCAGAAGAGCAGTTCTCCTCCCCAGCCTGAGTCCTCAGATTCAGATTACAAAATTAATTGGGAAGAGAATCCTGTAAATTACATGGAAAAATATAATAAGTACATAATGCTAGGACTGGCTAGAAAATGTCTGTATGGTACATCCCTTCTGTGCTTCATTTCCCACTGCTGTGTTCTGCTCTTAACCTCTGTCCTGTGCTGCTCAGAAAGTGTCCATATTATCTGAGTAAGACTCCAAACTTTAATAATTTAGCTTATTGGTCTGAGCTGGCACAGAATGTGGCTGAAATGATGGCAGAAATAGATTTGATGGATTTAATGAAGCACTTGTGGACAGAAGTTGGCTTAACACATAAAATACTTCTTTCTTTTTTTTCTGCTATCTTGACAGTGAAATGCAGGATTGTAGCTACAGGAGATGGAGCTAACAGGGACTGACAATGCAAAGTGTAATGCAACAGATAAACCCACAGCTACATGGGGAAGAGCCAGGACTGCTGACCATTTGAGCAGTGCTACTGGAGGTTCTCTGCTTAGGGAGGATGATGAATGGGAAGAGGCAAGTGTGCCCACAAGCAGCCATTTGCTGCAAGGCACAAAACCATACTATTTTATTCCCACTGGAGCATGGGATACAACAGGACTGAGTTATCCATCCACTGTCCCTTGGCTCAACTGTCCCATAGCTGGGTTGCATGCAGCATTTACCTGTGAGCCACAACTGCAAGGAACACGGGGGCAAGGGAAAGTCATGGACTTCTGAAGCTCCCAGGTGGAATCAGTGACCTCAGGCATTGTATTGCCCCACACAAGTGTGGGAAAGGCCTCTGATCTACAATAGTTTGCTTATGGTCAAGGTTGGAGCAGCACATGCCTCTCTTTGGCGGAATTCTTTTTTTTTTTTCCATGAGAGGGAAGAGGCTTGCTTCGCTTCTAAGCAAAGTGCCAGGTTGTTCTGTGGGAACTCCTAAACACAAGGTTACCATACAGCTTGATGTCCAGGTTGCAAGTTTATCCAAATTAAGAAAAAAACCCTCTTTAGTTCTTGTACAGTTTTATAAGTAAAATTGTCCCACATGCAGGTTACATTGCAGAGAGATTTCCCACTTACCTTCTTCCCTTGGGTAGGAGAAGCAAGAAATAGTATTTCTGGCTTTAAGAAATTGCAACACGTTTCACTAGTTTTCAGCTGTGACTCCCTGAACTGTAGCTCAAGAACAACCAGTACCCAGCCTCCAGCTTCTAGGTGACTGCAGCTTTGGAGCAGTACCAAAGAGACCCAGGGATGCTTTTTTAGGGAACAGTGAAATCCTCCTGCATGCCAGCAGTGAGCTAAGAGAAGAAAGGTGTGCTTTGAAGGAGGAAGTTATGTAGATCTACCCCTTCATAAACCATGCTTTCAGCATATTTTATTCTTCATAACTATCAAAGTAAAAAGGAAAGAGAATCTTATAGTAATCTGGCCTTCAAACTGAGAATTTTGAACAAATTCACTTTGGTAAAATACCCCACGCATGCCATGGCACAACACATTATCATGCTGATTGGAAGGTGTGGCCAGTATGGCCCAACAGGCAGTTTGACACCCAGAACTTCAACTGACCCCTATTTTGCTGCTCTTGAATACCCTTGTCTTATTTTCCTCACTAAGCAACAGTTACGCAGGCCTGACTAAACACCATGGAAACATTCCTGCTGAGGTTTCCCCCAGTGTTTATTGCACAAGACCTATCTCTAATTGCTGGCAAGCAAAATTACTTTGAGCAACAGAAAAAAAACCAACCCTCCCTCCAAACAACCTAAATCAAATTTGAGACAGTAATTAAAAGAATCAGAATACTCAAGAGAAAACCTTCCTTTTATTTTTATTTTCCATGGAGACAGAAAGCAGGGAAGAGATTCTCCGATCTATTTTAATTACAAAATAATATTAGAAATGAGACCTTAGAGGATACATGTCAAAAAAAAAAACAAAAACCAAAACATATTAAAAAAATAAAGACTTTTTGTTATTAGCAGAAACCAACACTAAAAAATGCAAAGTATAGGAAAACTGGACTGATGAATTGATGATACCTGGGCAAAGCAATGATTTAATTGTTTCATTTTTATAACGAAGGTAAAATTTTCATATTTACCTATTCATACCAATAACATATTGTGTATTAAAAGCTGCAATTTCATTTAGCACAAACATGAGAGGTGTGTAAGGATCAAGATTTGTCTTGTAAGGAAAGGATGAGTGGGAGGAGGTTCTGCTTCGCAAGGACAATTCAGGTCACCACTTACAGAGAAGAAAGAGAAGTAGGACTGGTGTGGTAGAGAATAGTGGGTGTCAGAGATCGTTGCATTTTAGTCCTTTTCCTTTCCATATATGATGTTGAAAGTCTTCCTAGCAGATGTGGCAAACTACTGATGATATAAATGTCTTCCAGTGGAGTCAAGAAACTTTGGTAAGGAAGTTCCTGCTTGACTAACCTGATTTCCTTTTATGATCGGGTGATCCATCTAGTGGACGAGGGAAAGGCTGTGGATGCAGTCTAGCTGGACTACAGTAAAGCCTTTAATACTGTCTCCTACAGCATTCTCCTGGAGAAGCTGGCAGCCATGGCTTGGACAATGCATTCTTTGCTGGTCAGCAGCAGCTGAACATGAACCAGAAGTGTGCCCAGGTGGCCAAGAAGACCAATGCATCCTGGCCTGTATCAAAATAGTGTGGCCAGCAGGACCAGGGAAGGAATTGTCTCCCTGTATTTGGGCCCCTCACTTCAAGAAAGACACTGAGGTGCTGGAGTGTGTCCAGAGAAGGGCAACAGAGCTGGTGAAGGGTCTAGAGAGTAATTCATGTGAGGAGCGGCTGAGGAAGCTGGGGTTGGTTAGCCTGGAGAAGAGAAGGCTCAGGGGAGACCTTATTGGTCTCTACAACTACCTGAAAGGAGACTGTAGCAAAGTGGGGACTGGCCTCTTCTCCCAAGCAACTAGCAACTGAACAAGAGGAAATGGCCTCGAGCTGCACCAGGGGAGGTTCAGAGTGAACATCAGGAAGAATTTCTTTATTGAAAGAGTGGTCAGGCACTGGAATGGACTACCGAGGGTAGTGGTGGAGTCAGTGTCCCTGGAGGTGTTCAAGAAATGAGTGGACATGGCACTCAGTGCAATGGTTCAGTTGGCATGGTGGTCTTCAGTCAAAGGTTGATGATCTTGGAGGTCTTTTCCAACCTAAATGATTCTATGAACACTAAAGATGAACACAAGCATTTAGTGAACAAAAATATAACTCTCCACACACACCCTTCCACCCTCCTGAAATGAGAATAATTATAGGGCCTGTGCCTAGGACAAAATACCTTCCTTTTGCAGGCTGAGCCTTCTGGCTATTTGAGTAAATTGCACTAGAGGGTAATACTCACCAATTTGACTGTCCCTCAGTTCTTTATGAAGAAAGTCCAGAAGGTAACAAAAGACAATTTCTTCTCCCCTCCCCTAACACCCTCCCAAATCTCTTACAAGGTCCTTCATGATTCGTTGTGCTGTGCTTCAGCACAGGTCACAGCTGTGTGGTCACAGGCTGAGTCCATATATGAAAAACCCAGGAATATTAATTTTCCTCCACAAGAAACTCACGAGCCATTGTGTTTCATCATCAGTCACTACTGGTTCCTGTTTACACCAGAGCTTTAAAGAAACAACAAACAAGATATGATGTAAGATGACTTTCTTGTCCCCTGAGTGAAAGTTAAAAGACTTCAAAGGAAGATGTACCTCTGAGAAACCACTTGAAAGGTGACTTCTGTAGCTGTCCTCAGGTTGGCTGGAGAAATCTTTCTGGCAGAAAGGTAAGATGTATTGAGGAAAAAAGTGGTCTTAAGGATATGGCAATGAAAACTGTATTTGCTAACCAACAATTTCAAGCATGTTTTGATGCCAAAATTGTTAAATGATGCCTAACCCAAGGCATTCTGAGGATCAAAAATGTCCATGGCAAACAATATTATTGTAAGTACTCACTGCCTGTGCAAATTATCATATTTTTTCAGCACTGAATACCTAAGTATAGATTTAAATACACATGTAGAAAAACTCAATGGTCTACAGTTATGTAGAACCTAATTCTGCCACTCTTAATGATGAGGAGTAGTACCTGAATACATAAGTGATCTTGTTAAATAATTTTTGGTTTCAGTATGGGTTATACTCTTAGGATCAACTCCAAAGACATTACAACCAAAATATCAACAAATATTTGTTAAAGCAGAAGAGCATACAGAGAAGCATCTAAAGCTTCTTGTGCATTTATAAATGGACATGCAAGGCAAATGAAAATAAAGCTAATCCAAGCCTAAAGGCAAAACTAGCTTTCTTATTGATACAACAAAAGCAGTGACTAACAAAGCTCTACTCTGGTCTTTCATTTCTAGAGCATTTATTTCTGAAAGCCTGGCTTACTGATACAACAAAAGCAGTGACTAACAAAGCTCTACTCTGGTCTTTAACTTTTAGAGCATTTATTTCTGAAAGCTTGGCATTACAGAATTGCTTACAAAACACTAAAAAACAGAACTTGCCACGGAACAGTTTGCTGGAGTGGTTTTGGTTTTTTTCCTTTCTTTTCTGTATTACTGATGAAATAAGCCTACATCAATGACCCTGCTATCTTGTAATCCTAGATGTGTTCCCAGGCAACCATTATAGGCAGCAGCACCTGGCTTGCTCCCCTCTAAAAATAATCCAAATCCTTTCACTCCATGCACTAATGAAAGCAGCATTTTTCTACTGCTAAATGCTTACTCAGATACTTCAGTTAAAAAATTCCACGATAAAATGCTAGTTATCCTTTCCTGAAGGAATGTGATCCGTTACAAAGGAAGAATAGCATTACTCATATTTTCACTCAGCTATATACTTCAAATAATGCTATAGTTGGAAACTAAAGTAAATTATTTAAAAGCTAGAAACAATGTCAACAAATGTAGCAGGAGTCAAAAATGTATGAGCTGTGGATGACTATAGCAAAAGATTTATCACAAGGCAAATATACTTTTGTATCTTCAATGCTATACAACTCTGAAACATTAAATTAGAATCATAGAATCATAGAATGGTTTGGCTTGAGAGGAACCTTAAAGACCATCTAGTTCCAAACCCCCCACCATGGGCAGAGACATCTCCCACTAGACCAGTTTGCTCAAAGCCCTATCCAACCTGTCCTTGAATAGTTCCACAGATGGGGCATCCACAACTTCTCTGGGCAACCCATTCCAGTGTCTCACCATCCTCACAGTAAATAATTTTTTCCAATATCTAATCTAAATCTGCCCTCTTTCATTTTAAAGCCATTCCTCCATGTTCTATCACTCCATGCCCTTGTGAAAAGTTCCTCTTCAGCTTTCTTGTAGGCCCCCTTTAGGTACTGGAGGGCTGCAGTGAGATCTTCTTGGAGCTCTCTCTTCTCGAGGCTGAACAGCCCCAAGCCTCTCAGCCTGTCTTCATAGGAGAGGTGCTCCAGCCTTCTGGTCATTACTGTGGCTAAAATTTGTATGTGGCTTTTCTGAGGTATCGCCAAAAGATGCATATTTAGCATTTAGATAATGAAAAAATGACAGAGTAATATTTTCTGTACATTTTCTCAATGCAGATGTCATGTACTGATGAACTTCTGATTTTGGTGGATCAAGTCCAAGAGTAATCTGAAGAAACTGCAAAAGTGTAACTAGTGATGCTAGAAGAAATAGCAGCTAATGGCAGACAACATCCTTTATGCCAATGCAGAGTCCTATGCACAAGGAGAACTTTCCAACAAAATTGAAGTCTTGCAGTTAATCACACATCATCCCAAGTTTCTACAGATAAGCTCTAAAATTTAATGCAGAGGACACAAAATCCATTCTATCTGGGCTTGACTGTGAGACTTTATCCAGATTGGAAGATAAGGTGTAGGAGACTTCTGTGTACACTGTCCATCAAAACCTGAAACCACTGTGCAATTAGCAGCTACCAGCAGAGTCTCTCTGATGGATTCACAGCTAGTGATAAATCCAGCACAAGCAGAGAGACTGCAACCTATACTGGGCAAAAAGGTTACATAAGAGGAGAGCAGCATTGCCATAAATCATGTCCTTTGCACTCTGAGTTGAGCTTTTTCCATGGAAGAGTTTCTGGTTTCTGTGCCACTAGGAACTCTTTACCATCTTAATTTAGGATTAGCAACTAGAAGATTCTAAATTATATATGAATATAGATTTGCACAGACATCTGCAAGCCTGAACAGGGTGTCTTATCACACTAGAGAATGGTCTCAATGCTTGATTGGTCACTCCTCTTGATTGTCCCTCCAGCCAGTATCTGAAAGCATCAACGGAGTTTTACAAAGCCAGAGAAGTTCAAAGCATCAAATGTCCAGCAGCAGCTGCTGCACTCCAGAGCAAGGAATACCAATGCAATAAGCAGAGTACATGTTTAACGAAAGTCTTCAAGAGAGCTAGCGATGATACTTCAGAGGCAGGTAAACATGTCAGTGGAATGGCAAGAGGGAGCTGAAGGAATGACAGTGTACACTTGGAAGCCAATCTGCTTTACGGTAATTTTAAACTCCAGGGTAGATTATCCAGCAAAGAATAAAATTTTTCTCCTCTGAAGAAACTACACAGAAAAAAACCAAAAGGAATCACTAGGCACTCAAAGCTGCCACTTTTTTCCCTGATCGGTATTGTTCCATTTTTTCCCCTCGTTAGCACATCTCTTAAGTGGACGGACTCCTCAGGCAGGCATAAACATGAACAAAATGGGACATTTGCAAACTGGACTGAGCTTGGGTGGAAAAAAAAAATGCTCTGGGAAGCAGAGCTGTACTGTGACCCTGGGGTACCCTGAAATATTATAGCTGGCTAAGGGAAGAGGAGTTTTGATTGGAAGAACCTGGAAACTGGAAAAACACTGTGTAGTACAAGAAGTGGAAAAAATGAAAAATGAGAAAATGTATCTTTCTGCAGAATAAAACTCCCAAAACTCTAATAACATATTTAAAATGAGTATTTTTTTTTCAACACCAGGACCTATGTTTCCTAAGATGTGATTTGCAGTCACTGAGCTCAGTGACAGCTCCCGACTCTTTTTAAATGACTAAATGACCCCATGAATGACTTTACTGCTCTGATGTTCTATGAATCTGTGACAAGATTAGGGGGGACTAGCAAGGCCAGTTCTAAGCATTTTGAAATTGGCTAGATTTCTAGCATCTTAAAATGTCTTCAGTCAAGCCCTTTTGACCTGAATTTTGAGATAAGAAGTCATTGAAATCACAGAATGATGAAGACAATAACAGGGGGATGTGTTTTATTCATGGAGGGTTTTATTCATGGTAATACCTCCCTAAAAATTTGAATTACTGTATGCCAATTGTTATTTACACAACCTTTTATAAGAGAGTTTTTTTAATTGTCTAATGGGAATGCATTCATAAGATCTAATTGAGACAATGGTAGAATTCTTCACACTGATATTGATAAAAAGCAGAACCCTAATTTTAAGTGTATTTGGGTTGAACTGGAGATAGAGAATTATGTGAACCAGAGGCATAAAATCTAATACACAATTATCCATTAAATTTCTCAGTGGTAAAACATAGAAAAAGAAAGCATTTACAATACTATCACAGATTATGTCAGACCACACTAACAGTTATACTGCAATTTAAGTAGTATAGCTGAGAGAAGAGCTGGGCAATGAGGATGGTGTTGCATCAGGTTGAACTAAACTTTCTTAGACTGTTACATGAATGTTTTACAGTAAGCCCAGGAAGCACAATTTGACGTTAGTCCCACATAGCTAAATAACAAACTATATTCAAGATATACTCAAGATAAGGCAGTGCCTTGCTTAGTAAAGTTATGACCCAGCCAGTTCTAGAAGCCAGCACAATATACATAGTTTCTTGTACTAGTGTACCACAGTTTGGATTTCCCTCCGAGAAAGGAGGAGTATAGATGATTTCTGTAATGGCAAACCTCTTATATCCTTCATCAGGCAATCTGATATAGTGCCTCTGAGAACAGTAACTAACTTACAGTTTGAAGAAACTGAGTGCATGATAAGGAAGAGTGCATGAGTGGCCTGTACATGCACATACACAAAACATGTGCCATGGATCCTTCTTTGCTGACCTAATTATCAAGTTGAAGATCATCAGCATTGTTGCAAGAGTATACATTAGGTGGCTTAGTAAATCCACCATCTAATTGTAAATGTTTCTCTAATTTGTAGACTGATAATATTATTTAGACAAACAAATATTACATTGTATATATGACTTGGCAAAACTGTAATGTTTGGCTTAGTGAAATGTAATGCTACTTTGTCTCTGTCCAAGGTATTAAAAAAGAAATGTACTTGAGAATTTGCTTGACTTTACTCTTTCTAATGCCAAAAATTTTCAGATGGCTTTATATTTTATATTTATTTATTTATTTATTTATTTATTTATTTTTACTTATTATTTTACCATTAAAAATGCCTTTGCAGATGGGTGGCAACCTGTGTTCTTTTTTTTCCTTCTCATTTGTTATCACCAGAGCTGGTCAAATTCAATTTTTTTTTTAGAAATCTCAGCCATTCTCTCTTATTAAGCTTCAGTAGCTGCATCTTACACAATCAACTCTTCTGTTTATGGTAAATGACAAAGAGAAGAAATCACTTTTCTCTCTTGTTTGAATCAACTCTGAATATTTCTTGAGAAATTGCTATGTATATAAATAGAAGACTCTTCCAAAAGCATTAGCTACACTTTGACTCTCTAGACTTCTGCACAAAACACTCTGATAAATAGGTGTTAATAGTTTCCAGTCAACTTTCAGTACTTACAACAAATAGTGTAAATTTAAAAAAGCATATAAATGGAATCTTCTAAATCACTGTGAGTGCTATGGAGGACTGCAGATAAATTTTAAAGAAAAGCCATTATACAGTAAACCTACTGATGTTCCTCACACAGAATTTCCACTTTGTTGCTGTGATACATGTTCAAATGCAAAACTTCCAGCATTTTTGCCTCTGTATCTAGGACACATAGGTAAATATACATCTTCTCTTGTCTTCTTCCAAATAAAATGTCTTAGTATTTATAACCCTATATAATACATAATATGTGTTCATTTTGCTTCTTTTTGTCACTGTATATCCAGTCTTTTGTAATGAAGATTTGCTTTCTAGTGGAATACACAACTGGAGCTTGTTAAACCCAGGGCATGGTTTAACTAGGCCCAGTCACCCTGCAAAGACAGGGCAGATGCTGAGGAGAGACCATGCCAGCTCAGAAGCAAAAGTCACACAGAAGTGTCAATACAGTGTGTGGCCGTTCCTGAGAAATCTACATAGATTTGAAGACTGAGCTTATCTCCCTATTAAATGTCCTTCTTTGTGTTAGGCTGGCTTTTGGTGTGGGCATACTCTAAGGAACTTAGCTAAAGGAACTTACTCTAAGGAACTTAGCCCTTAGCTAAAAGGCAATACAGCTCAATTAAGCAGAGGCCCCTATAAGGCACAAAGGAATAAAACTCTTCAGATCCACCAGAAGTTTTGTGCTTTCATCACATAAGCCATCATCTAGTCCCAACAGACTGATATTCTAGTATTTGTTACGTGCCCTGTATTCTTCTAAAAGGAGAAATACCAAAAGAGAATGCAAAAATGTGCACTTCTGAAATACCACATAGCCACTAGGTCCCTTTTTGCCCTGGAGCAATCCCACTGGTTTTGGTTCCCCAGATAATACTCTTGGAGTCTCTCTAGGGAGACAGCACTAAACATATCTGTCTGCTTTCTGGAGATGGGGGAATCTCTGGCAATAAAGCAGCACCCATAAATGGAAAGCCACATCCTCCTTGCTTCCAGGCCCACACTCTTCCTGTGGAGAATGATAAAGTTGAATTTGTTAATGTTAATTGTCCAAAAATAGACATATGACAAGCTTATCAATATCCAAAAACCACAATGTGTCACGAATAGGAGAAAAAGGGAAAAAAATATAAAGTGAGGGCAAGGAACTGGGCAAAAGGAACAGCCAAGTTCAGGGTTTCTAAAAGATAAGACTGTAAACTGAGGGAAAAAAAAAGAAAGAATCCAATAATTGGATCAAAGAACAAAAAGTGGAGCAGCAAATTAAAGAGATGACAAACAGGTAAAAAATGGCAGTGGTGTTAATCATGTGCAGTTACATGAGATAGTATGAACCTGAGCGACTGAAAATGAATAGTGAAGTGGGACAAGCTGAGAAGCCCTGCAGGTCCCATGAGAGGAGTCCAGGATAAAACATACAAAAGAACAGGTTTTAATGTTGTTTTTATATCTTTTATCACACAGATCCTAGTTATAAAAGAATACAGCTGGCTTGTCCATATCAAATTGATTAGAAGTGCTTTGCTGATCTGTTTCTCTCTTACCTCAGACTACTTAACCTTGTAGTTCAAAATTATTAAGTATGGCTACAGTCTGACTTCCTCCTCCTGCCAAGGTCCAAGTTAGAACAATTTATGTGCCATATTTGGCTTTGGTGTTGCAGAGTTCAAAAAACTGGAATCAGAAATGGGATAAATATCACAATGGGATAAAAATGGTCATCCTAGGAGGGGCAAAATTTCCGGAGACTGGAGATCTGGCACTGGCTGTGACAGGTCTATTTCTGCGTGGCCAAATCTATTCAATTCTATTTTGAATCAGTCAGATATACAGATGGGACCTATATGTTCTCCGCTATATTAATAACAACCATCAATCTTTTGCAGAGCTGTCACATCATTAAAAGCAGGGAGCATTCACAAAGTAGCACATCAAGAGCCCTTAAAAATGCAGATGAAGAAATTTAGGACAAACACAGCTAGGAAATTGCTTTTCAGTTTAAGACTCAAATAAATAAATACAATATTTCTAAACAGGCCCAGATTGCCTAGCAAACATTCAATTTCAAACACCTCTTCCTAAGTTCAAAACATTTCATTAACTGAAATGTTGTCTCCATCAAGTTTGCATTTTCCTCATTCCACTGGTCTTGTGAAATTATTTATGACTGTCATTAGTCTAAAATTGAATTAAGCCCTAATATTAAATCATGCTTTGAAGCACATGGGTGAATCACACATGAGCTATCATGTAGAGTCCTCAATTTGGAATGAAAGCTTGCAGTGAATAGAAGTCACATCTAACTGTTCATTGTCAATGCGATTTGCTGCTTATCTGCACAACTAGTTGAAGAATCTGTGGTGAACTTCCTGAAGATATCCTGGTGTTCTGCTTTTCTTCCTGTATGGGCTACTTTCTCTCTTACTTGCCATGCACCAGACCTGGACCTTGTTAGAATAAACAAGCAGACAAACAGGAAAAAAAAAACCCAAACAAACAAAAAACAAAACCACCAAAAAAAGCATAAACAAACAAGCAAACTTTTCCCCCTGCTCATTTCTTCTGTTTTTCCAATGAAGTTTCATCTTTCAGCAGATGTGGAGAAGGTGATTCTGTACAACACACCAGCTATAGACACTGATAAGGAATAAGACGGTTTTAAAAGAAAACACGAGCCAGGAAAACAACAGTGCAAAAACTCCATTCAGTTGTTTTAGTGTTATTCCTAAACATACTAAACAGACCAGGCTTGATTCAAGCCAGTTCAACAAATTGACACAGAGGAAACATTGGAGTGCTTCTCAAAGCCTGGAGATTTGAGGGCCTCATATAAGCTATTAAGTGTACTGGGATGTACTGGAATTATGTACAGCCCAATGGAAGTTGCTGGATATGAACATGGTGACTTTGCCTGGTGCATTTCTCAGAAGGCCCAGAGAGGCCATGGCGTGGGTTCTCTGACCTCAGGTGCTGATGGCTTCAGCATGGAGCAGGGTTGGAGGAGCACCCTGCAGAGCAGTTTGAAGTGCTCAGCACTGTCATTCTGACAAATGGTGAAAATGATACCTAAAATGGAAGAAAAGACAATTTCCAGACAATATTAGTATAGACAGAATAGAGAGCAGGCCTCTAATTAAAAGTGCTTTTAGGTGCAATGAATACATAAGTGTACACTACAATATAAGGCTCCTACAAATTTATAACACTAATTAATTAACGTACTTAAGAGATACGTTCCACCCAAGAATTGTTTGCCCCCAGAACCTCCCTCAGGTCTGCCCCTTGGCATGCCTCCCTGGAATTGGGTCGGAGGTCTCAAGACCCCTTACTTCTTCACCATCATCACCCTCACATCACATGCCCTCTTTGGAGCTTCTGCTTTGACTAAAATGATATCTTATTATACCCTTCTATGTATGTGTCCCAAGTGAGATCTCCTTGCTAAAATCTTTTTCCTTGGAAAGAACATCAAACAAAATTTCAAGAATTTGATACGAAATGTGAGAAAGGGGGTTAGTAACTGTTAACTGCTATTTTAAAGTGTTAGAAACTATACAGCTATATTATTAAAAGTCTATGTGCTACAGATCTTAAGAACTTTAAGGCATCAAAAAGGATAACGAATGTGAGATCATCTTTCTTTGTAGTGTGCTGGAGAATTATACCTATGCTCTAGCCTACAGTTCCTTACTACTCTACCTGAGTGGGATACAAGGAAAAACTGACCACCTGTAAGAAAAAGAAAAAATACTCATGGAGCAATGCACCTACCTGAGACTCCATCCTTTTTAAGTTTTTTTAAGGAGGTCTTGACTCATGGCCTGTGCTATTTGCATTGGCTCAGAGAGCACAGATTGCTCTCTCCAACATGCCTGTGTCCTACTTATACTCTTCCTTAACATGGACATCACAAGTATGATGTCTTTCCTCCGTCTCCAAGGTTTTCAGGATGCTCCCTGTCCTTCACAAAATGGATGTAGAGCCTTGCCCAACCTAGCATCCAGTCCCAAATAATACCACCAAATGTGGATAGACTTTCAGGTCCTCTGAAGTCTTCCAGTGGCTGTGGCAAAGGTGCCTTAATTCTTTCTTTTTACTATATCTCCTTTCAATGTTTTTGCCCAGAGGCAATTCTGTTGGTGCGCCTTCTGAGAACGTCAGACAGATACTGGACACCCAGGAAACATTTCCCAAATAAGGCAACTGCAGCAAGATGCTCCCATATTTGCATTTGTATTCCCACAAGGCTGGGTGAGGGATATCTTGGATCAAGCCAGGGGTGGAAATAGGAACACAAGATATGCCCTCCTTGGACAGACTAGTTGTTTGTCTATTCCTATTTCTGTTTCTGACAGTGGCTTGTCAATTTCTGTTTCTATTTCTGACAGTGGCAACAGGGAAGGTTGTCTAAGAAGAGCATGACATGCTGACCTCTTTCTGCAGTCCATTCTGGTGTACACCTTCCTAATCCAAGCAGCAGACAGGCTTGAAGTAGCTGTTACCCCAGGAGAATGAAAATCAAGATTGAGAGCAAAGCACCATGGCACAACCGGGGCCACAGGAGTATGGTAGGATTCCCAATGCATCTGGGCCTCAGACAGCTGACCTGCCCCAGGGAGCTGGAGACAACACTCAGACACCCACAACTCACCCTTCAGCTGCACGCAGCAGACATCTGTTTCTGCCTCCAACTGCAGTCTTACACAGTTTGTAAGCTATAGTTAATCATCCATCAGTGTGGCAAACGTAAGTAAGGCTGTATAACAACATGACGATATCCCAGCAGTTTCCTATAATAGCTGACTGAGAGAGCCACAAGTGGAGAAGGAAACACATTTCTCTAGACACAACCTGGACAGACCTGTGCTATGCATGCCCTCCAAGCTCCTCTCTGCTGTCACGTCACATCCATGTTTTTGATGCAGGCCACCATTCACGTGTAGCTAATTAGCTACCCTGGCTGAGCTGGAGAGTGCACAAGTGATACCAGTTTGGTTGATGCTGCAAAGGGCCACATATATCTACTACAGGAGCTGACACATCTGTAAGAGTATTTACCGCTGAGGAGCTAGTAGCTCCACTACTTCAACTCTCTGTAGGTACTGGATACATCTGGCATACACTGGGTGGATCTTTTCAGTCCCTTGTAAAGCAGTATGTTTTTGACCCTTGATAGGGCCAAAGTGGTGTAAAGGAGCAAGGCTGAAGGCAGAAGGTGACTTCGGCTGCTGTTACTTATAAACACGTTTAAGCTGTGCTCTTGTAAAGTTTACTCCAACATGCTGACTTGAAATAGGAACTTTTCCTTCCAAAAAGACAAGCATAGACACTAGGATTAGTATAGGATTTATTGTCCTTGTCTTTCATCTAAAAAAAAGGAACAAAACTTCCTTTTTTGAACAACTGCTTTTTAACACATCTGTTTTGCTCTATGTCAAAACTAATGTGCGACCCTTAAGGCTTACAACAATAGCTGTGTGTACAACTACCTCTGTTCGTTAAGAGACTGACCTGTGGTCTATTAATATTTATAGATTTAAATTTTTAATACACAACAATTCTGCATTTTTGAATAGGTGACTTCCTGCATTTTAATGGTTATGGAGCAGGAATGTGCTCTTTGTAGTTAACACTGCAATAAATTTTTCATGATTAAATAAAAAGTTCTTACCTCTAACTTCCTCAAACAAAATCCTCTTGGACAACCTGTTGGTGCAATGGGGAAGAATTCTCTTAAGAGCTATACGATATTTGTAGCAATTTTTCTTAAGGAATCTAGATTTATGGTACATAAAGATTTCCTATATCTGAAAGTATTTAATAAATTTCTTTCTAAAATTGCTGAATTATTCAAACATCAATTTGGAGTTACTTATTCAATTTTGGAGACAACTGGATTCTTATTTGTGAAAGTGACCTTCTTGTTTTAGTAGATGCATATTGACAAAATAAGAGATTAAAAATGTTCACTTGAGTTGGCATTTTGGACTAGGATGTAGATCCAGGCTTCCATTAATTTATTTTGAAAAGACTTTAATAGCTGCATTGTAAAGAACTTCTATTTTGAAGAACCATGTGGGATTTCAAGACTGTTGTGAATGAGTGTTTTAAGCTGCTCAACGGATCACTGGCAAAGGTATCAACAAAAGCAAGTTTAATATAAAGGTAAAGGCACGACAAAGATTGTTGGCAAAGTTCACTCTATTACTTATAGATGGTTAAAGCACAGAGAGAAAAATCAGACTAAAATCTAGGAGCAATCAATCTAAAACTAAAATCAACGTAAAATGATGTACATGGATGCTGGGGATGGAAAAAAGATAAGAATGGGAAAATGTAAAGATAAAAAGGAATAATGGAAACCTTCCTGTTGAGTCACAAGGTTCAGAGTGGATCCCCTTCCCAAACTTAGCTGTAGACTGGACCAATGGTATAGGCATAAAGGTTTTAACAGCATGTTATCTTAGTAGCACTTAACTGATAGACTAATTGAAACAATTTTAAAAATCAACAAAAGATTCTTAGAAATAGCACAATAACTCACAGGCCTAACTTACTTACAAATCTAATATTTAAGAATCAAAGAAAGCAACATACATAGTTCATATGCTACAGCATATTTACACTCACACAGACCTAAAGGAGAATGTACAAGGTATACCTGTAAAAAATTCCTCTTGATTTCAGTGAAGTACTCACACTGGATGCCTTTGTATCTTCTCAACATGCAGACGGAGTGGGGGTATCAGCCCAGGCTGTCAGTGACATTGGGTGGTGGTCCTTCAAGTATAGCAAATTTGAGTGTTTGTTAGCTCTGAGAGGCCCCACTTCATAGGGAGATTCCTGATTGCAGCCCTCTGTGGTCCAGGAGAGCTCAAAGTGTCTCACGTACGATGATTGTTTATAGGGTCATGTGGTAGGCTGACCTTGGCTGGATGACCCAGCCAGCCACTCTATCACTCCCCTTCCCAGCTGTAAAGGGGAGAGAGAATAAAATGGAAAACCACTCTTGGGTTGGGATAAAGCATTTTATTAAGGCAAAGCAAACCAACAACTTGCACATGCAAAAAGCGAATCAAAAAATAACAAGGTTTATTCTTTATTTCTAATCAGCAGCGATGTCTGGCCAATTCCCAAAAAGCAGGGCTGCAGCACATGAATGGTTTCTCAGCAGGCAGCCATTGGAAACAAGGAATGCCCCCTTTCCTTAGCTTTTATACCTGAGTTGCCGTCATATGGTATGGAATATCCCTTTGGTTAGTTTGGGTCAGCTGGCCTACTTGTGTCCCCTCCCAGAATCTTGCTCTTGATTGGGGATGGAATCCCACTGTTGATAGCAGTGGCCAAAACACCGGTGTGTTACCAACACCCTTCTAGCTACCAGTGCAAAGTACAGCACTGTGAGGGCTACTATGGGGAAATGAACTCCATCTCAGCCAGACCCAATACAGGTCAGAAGAGAGCTGGCTTTTGTCATAGTAATTTTTCGTCCTGGATGGGTGGGTAACTTTTTTTTGAAAATTCAATAACAAAAATGTTGTTCCATGTCTGTTGCTACTCAGACAAGAAGAGTAAGTTTCCAAGGCTGTTGGTTAAAAACCAGGACCTTGTTAGACAGCACCAGTTTCTGGGAGCAGACAGTGTTTCTGGTAAGGAACTCAGCCCAGGTGCTGTTTGTCACAGCCGAGGCCCAATGAGCATTACTTCAATCATAGTGCAACCTGAGGGTGGGGGAAAGGGGAGATGCACCACCACAAAGGCCTTGTAGGTGCTACATAAAAATATGAACCATTTGGAATAAGATGAAGTCAGGTAATTTCTTAGAAAAAAATCTGTGCATTCAATCACTACAGGCAGTGATATTTTTCTTCTTCATCGACTGAACATTAAGGTCTGGCTTGTGTGTTTATGTGGTAATAGCAGCTTTAGTAGTGGCAGAACACAACAACAGTGAAGAAGAATTTCTCTGGAATAGCAAACCTGGTTCTGCTTCATCTCCATGTGGGTCAGGATCTTCACAGTGTCAGTCAGATGAGCTGTTATTGCATTAAGAAGTACTTTGCTCTTTCAATAACAGAGTGAATCAAATGAATTTTCATTTAAGAAGAAAAAGATAGGCCATGTGAATATAGAAATCACAATCTAGTCTATTATCATCTAGTATAATTTTCTCAGATTTGCTTTTAATGTAAAGTTTGTACTGCATAAGACTTAATCATGTGAAGGTTTTGGTCTCATAAATATGATTTTGATTAGGGTTATTTGGACTATTTTAAGGGTGCAATCTTCAACGTGAAAAAGCTATACAAAATCAAAACCTGTTTCCATTATCTGCTTTTTTTTACATCTATTTTTTATTTGTAACTTTTGAGTAGAAAAAAGTCTAGCTCAGCTTATATTATTGTTGGAATATAGTTATGCCTGGCTGAAGCCAAGGATTCAGCTGATGCATTTGCCACCATAAGTCTTTATTTGCAGGATATCATCGCTTTATTTACCCACAATGAATGTAAAAAAAGATATAATTCTTGCAATCTGTGCAGAGGAGTTGATGTTGCTTTGACAGTATCTCACACTAGTTGAAGAAATTTGAGCACATATAAGCCCTATGAGCTATATTTCAATATTTAGGATGATCAGGAATGGTCAATAATTCATTGTCATGTATTCCGAATTTGAATCATGGTACCATGCACACAAGGTGCATTGCAGAAGATTTCTCCAGTTTTACAGAAAAAAAATGTTTACTGAGGAATTTGGAAACACAGCAACTCAAACAGTTTCATTACCTATCCTGTGGCATATCTACATCCTTGTGACAGTCAGATGAATGTACTTGCACACAGTAGCTGAAACAGCTAATAAACTTTTCATAGCATTTGATGAAAGGGATTGCATTATTTTAGGTTCCTTCCTGATGGTATTCTCATGTTGACTTCACTGAAAGCAATGTTTGCCAATAAACAATTAAGAAATTAAGCAGGTTCCCAAGACAAAACAATACCACTACTCCAGCTATGTGATACTTAAAGCAAATATAAATATTAATAAAATATTCAGAATGCAATGTTTCATTTTAAGCTCTGATTTCAAAGCCCATGAAATCCATCCCATCCTGTGAAGCTCAATTTAAGTTCATTTTTTTTCTTCACTTGCAAATATCTTGTTTTCCTTTTGCATGTGGTCAATAACCTAATCAAAATCAGAGCTTTCTGTATATATGGAATATAATAATATATACCATTTTCCTGAAGTTTTATCAAACTAGAGTAACACTTCAAGTCACTGCTATATTTCATATCTGAAATGTAAAATAATAAGACACCCATTCTCATTCCACAGTGATATATAACAAAGACCAGGCAATAACATTATTTCCTTGTATCCTCAAACATGCAAGCTGGCAAGCTCTCCTGGGATGCGATTAACAGCTTGTCAGCTGGGAGTACTTACAAATGAAATTATTTGTTTCACTATTAACCTTTGACAACATCAGTAATTCCCAAATCTAGGACACAACAGGGTCTGGTATTGGACATGGAGGAGAAACATGCACTGACTCACACTGCAAACAGCCACCCCAAAACGGAGTCCTTTGGGTGGATTTAGCTTCTGTGTCAACAGCTAAGCAAAAGCCAAGTTTTCAGTAGCAGTCAGGAGCTCATGGCTCCCACAGTCATGTTATGGGGAGATTTTCAGAAATATTCAGGCACCAGCTCCTCTGAAAAATCTACTATTGCTTTAGGTGCTGGAAACAGCTTCAGTTTCTAATAAGCCACTTCTTACAGACATTTTTCAGGCTCAGGGAACACTGGCTCAGAGGCTCTGCCTTACCCTGCCATTCCCCTGCCATTATTTTCATTTACTCCTTCCCTCACAAGGCTTCGCTGCATGTGTTTTACTCCTGTCACAACTTGGTTCTGTAAATGTGGACTATTTTATTTTGTGACTGCCCAGCAGAGTGGCATTCCCATCCTGCTAAAACCCTCTGGGCATGACTACAGCACAAGAAAAGTCTGTTTGCAAATTACCCTAGCACTGGGAGACAGTGACAGATGACCTTTTACAGTATTGGGTGAGGTATTGATGAAAGTAATTGATCCCATTTTGAGTGACTGTCTCACCCAGGTGGACAAGTGAAATGAAAGATCTGACAGGGCCTGAAAAAGCCTGTGGTTTTTCTGAGACATCAGAAACTTTTATAGGGTTTTTTTATTGACCTTTTGGGTTCCACGGGGTTAAGAGATATCATAACATTGTTATGTGGGTTGGGTTTTGTTTTTCTCTTTGTTTGTTTGGTTTTGGTTTTTGTTTTTAATTTTTCTTTAAGAGCCTTCTACTATGCAAATTACTTGTTTGTTTTCTTGTTTTGGTTTTAGATAGACATGAGACAATTGGGTATTACACAGCCCTTTACTCGTGTGAACAGCACTCAGTGACAGGGCCACTGTTCCCCCCAGGTAAAAAATCCTTTGCAGATGAGTCAACAGGACTGTGAGCTTGTTTTCTAAGGCTAGGTCTACACATTACATACACAATTTTCTGTCTTGGAAGAAGTTGTTCTAGTTTTTTTAATTTATGACCTAAAGGAATCAGCTATTATTTCTTCATGTTATTTAACCGGGACATCATAAGGGGCTTGTTTGCTTAACAAACAACTAAGACTGGATCCCAAACAGTAAGTGATAGAAACATATCAACTTATGAGTCAACTTTTAATAATTTCAGAATCATAACTGTAACATATGGTGTTACCTGAAAAGAAATGTTCCATAAAAATGCTCTCATTTCTTTTTGGGCTGCACTGTATACATGTACTGATAGTATTATGGTTGGTAAGGTGAGGTTATGTAATGACAATCTTTTTCTGAGCGAGCACATAGGCAGATTTCTGCCAATGACATACAAATAGTTGTCATCAGGAATTTGCCTATAAATAATAGATTTAGCATTCATGCATGATAAAGTTGGAGTAATAAAGATGCTGGCCTTGGCAGCTGAATTCGTGACAAAATGGAAAAAGAACTCTGTATTTCATTCTTAGATTTGTAAAAGCCAAACACATCTCATACCACCTGGGCAGGGAGATATCCATCAGAATATGTTGCTATGAGGACACAGCAAAGAGTTTAAATAGATATTTTCAGTCAGAGAATACCGCAGTTAAGGAGATGGCGGAGAAGTTTAAGTATCAATTCTGCAAAAAATGTGAATGTTGAGAAAATGTTTTCACACTGAAACCAAACTAACCAATCAATGCTGACTCCATGCAAGAGGTTTCCCATGCAAGAGGTGCTCAGTTGCCCAAAATGCTCCATCTCCCAAAGGATAATTCTGCATTCCCTCTCATTCACAGTGCTTAGTGAGACTTGCTATACTGCTTACGAGACATGCTGTACAGTATTTCCCCACTAACAAATCAAAAGATACCACATTTCTCTTTTTGTTGTCTGATAAATTTCATTTTACACATTTAGTATGGTATAAAAAGTCCTTTGGTAAGGTCGGCAACTCCACAGTCAGACTTCAGAAACCACTTCCCTTAGCCTTACTAGATATTGCTGTGCCTCATTGTTCTTGCCAACAATTCAGACTGCAAACCATTGCTTAGGCTACCTGAGGCAAACCAGCCCCATCTTTGTGTCCAGTCGGCATTTCCCTTTTAACCTCATTCCCTAGGCTTCCCACTCATGAATATTCTTGATTAGTTGGTAACAACTGACATACATTTTAAGGACTGAAGCATATCTCACTACTTTCTTTAAAGAAAGTCTTACTTTCATTATAATTCTCCACCAAGCACATCTCCCACTGCAGTCCCACAATTTGAACACTCACGTGACTGGAAGTTAGCCACGAACAAGCATAGCCAGGTCCATATAGAAATGTTAGAATCTACATTCTCTCCTCTCTCCTGCTATTGCCCCCTAACGCTTGACAAAACAGACACATCAGAAATGTGCAGCAACTGTGCAGCAAGTTTCTCTGGTTTAGTAAATGCCGAGCCAGAGTTTTACTTACCACCTAGTTAACAAAATGTTAAACAGAAATCTGGCACTCCTGTGTCACTGAAAACTCTGATTCTTAGCCTTGTTGGTAAAATGAATGAAATGTGGCACAAGGCATAGTTCAAGCTGAGTGTCCCCGGGTGGGACATGGCACAATTTTCTCATCTCAGAGCTCTGGCTCAGCCTGGACTCACCCATTCTGCCACCTGCAATGCTTAAGCATTAATGCCAGCCCATGCAACCTGGGGACTTCATAAAAACACTCTATCAACCCATCCTCCTTGGGAGCAACTGCAGACTTCCACTCACCTCTGCTGAAGAAGACAAGAGAATTCCCTTGTGTAGGCATCTCCAGGGTTGATGAACTCATCTGGTCATCTCACATCACTGTCAGGGAAATATGCTGGCACTGAATGAAAGCAAAAGTCTTTTCTGATCAGACCAATAAAGTCTGACAATTGTCTTGTCGTGAATGCCAGGGAGATTATGAATATTTTGGCAGAAACAACAGCTTTTTCTAGGTGAGAATCTGCCTACATAGGATTTATGCAAACATTTCCTCACTTGGTCTGTAACCACTCCTTCACAGTGAAGCAGTTCAGCATTATCGACAATTCTTTACATAGTTCTGAGTTTAAAATACTACCACTGCCTAAAATAAAAAAAATAAATAAAAAAAAAATTCAATCACAGTGCTCTCTTAAATGAAAGAGGTGGATGCCAGTTTGACAATTTAAGCTGATGGCTGATGCCTCTCCAGCATTTTTGCACCTGGCCTAGGGAGGAAGCAATGAGAGAAAGGGAAGGGACAAAGAGAAAGAAGGAATAAAGGAGGATGAGACTGATCCAGTCTATTTAATATAATGACAGAGAGCCCTGGAGGGGACACTGATTTACACCTACTCAGAACAGGCACTTCAGAGCTAGTATTAATAACAGGTACACTGTTGTACAACTGATACAGCCACTGAAAGAGAGAATGTGATCAAAAGAATTATATCTTGCATAATAAAAACAATCAAGCCTTCAGGTCAGAAACATAATGAAGGATAGTAACTGCTGAGCCCAAAATTACTGCTTTGGCTAGCAGCCAAGTTAAAGAGCGGGTCCTAAGTCTATTTTCAGGCAAGGTAAAAGTCAGGTAGGAAATAGGCTCTTCTGCATTCACACCTGAATTGAGAGCACCAGTGTGTGAAAACTGATTAGCCATGCAGGCAGGTATACCAAAGGCCTAAACAAAGGTTTCCTGAGCCCTCTGCAAGCACAAGATCAGGCATACAAGAGAACAACTATAGCACCAGCAAACCATCTCTTGTGAGTGCAGGTACAAACTCCCAATATAGGCACTGGAGAGAACTTTGAAAAGACTCAAAATATTACCTCAAACTGAAGCAGAACTGTGCTCTTAGACTGAAAGAATGATACTGCTTATAGGGAAGGTACTGCAGGGGTATCAAGCATTCAGAAAGTTACTCAGGCACTGCTGGGCTGCCTAAGCACCGTGTGAATGTAACTGAAGCAAGAACATTGCAAAAGCTGAGGTACATGGGAAGTATATGAAAGCCAGCACACTTCAAATAATTATTTAGCTCACAGTTACACCAAATCTAGCAACACATTATGGAAAATTTAGAAGGCCAGGCAGCAAGGATATTTGCCTTAGCACACTGGATATTACAAGCTCTTCCCTCAGTGCAAACAGCCCTGTGGAATCAAATGGAAAAGCAGCAAAATATACTGAGGCAAGACCATATTTGTAAATCCATCAAGCACTGTGTCTGAAGCTGACGGAAACATTTTGCTACAGAATGCAAACTAGCCAATATAAAGAAGTATCAATAACTGAAAAATACATCATTCAGAAAGCTAAGGAAGAATCACTTATGGATTTTACTATCAAGACCAACATATTCAGGGCCAAGATGGCAAACAGGAATCATTTGCAACTGATCCAGATGATGACGGGGAGGGATAAAGCCCAGCAGTGGGTCCAGATTTATTTCCCTCTGTTGACATAGAGTTCTCATTTCCAATGTAGAAGAATTAGAGAGGAAACAGAAGGCACTGCAGTGCCCTTGGCCAAGCTATAAAGACTGCCAAGCACCAGCTGTGGTCTGGTCTTTCAGTCCTTTGAACAAATGGCCACAGCTAATGCAGCAAGTCATCCTGGTATTCAGGGCTTTCTTTGTGACCAAGTAGTGTTGTGTCCCTTCTAGAACTGAAATGGCCCAAAAGAAACTGGCTTGTGGAACAAAGGCTCATAAGTAATACCTAAGGGAAGAGGTTTTCTTCTCAACTACTTTAAATGTCATGCATTCATTGCCTGAATACATAGAGGTGTGCAATAACATAGAGAGAATATCTTTCAAACCATCAATTTCTTCTAGAAATGCCCAGCTTTTCCCCTATGATATCAGACATGATGCAGTGGCTGTGCAAGTGGTGTGATTGGATTTGATTGATAGGGCCATGATGGATAAACACTTGATTCTTCTGGAATGGCCATCTCTCTATGTTCTCCACCCTCACATTCCGGGAAATATGTGTTTACCTAGTGGTAAACAGGTATTTTTTCTTTCTTAAAAAAGAAATGTCTATGCATGTTACACACCAGCCACATCAGTACAATGACAAAAACCCCCTCAAAATTAAACTCAGTGAATGCAAGCTGCCCACAGAAACATGCCACACTGCTGCAGGCCACAGAACCCCTGCAGACTAGAGCAAGCTATGCCATTTGCAGTGACTTCCCCTTCTCCGTTTGCCATTACTTTGTCTTCTGGTAATTTTTCTATGACATTTCTTAAGAAGAATTAATCTCCCTGAGCACCTTTCCCTGTTTTTACAAACGCAGATCTTCAGATTCAGTTTAAGCAAGCTGTCTGTGCACTCTGCAGAAGACGGCTGATAAATTCTATATCGTTACCATAATCTGAACCACTGTAGACTAGTGATTTAATATTTTAATGTAATCTTCTCCACACTGGCAATCAGCAAATGCATTTAGAAATAAAAATTGTTTCAAAGTGCCACCAACTGTTGTTTTTGCAAACTGCAGTTCAAAGCATGTGTTTTTTAAATGCTTCTACTGGATGTTAGAGTATTTTCTGGTGAAGCACACAATTTACAAGAACAAGTCTACTTTACCCTTTTCCCAAACTAGACAAGCAGCACATACTACTACAGTATCTCCCCTACAGCTGAGCTTTAAAGGCAACATAATACACTATACCAGACACACCTTTTCTGTTGTTTACAAAATATTTTTTTCAAATCTATTTTAATGACAAATCAATTTCCCAAACTTTCAAGATACCTCCAAAATTATCTGAGAAAGCCAAGCACTAGAAGTTTACTTTGCTGTTTAAATACGTCTGTTATTAATGATGCCTGAGTTCCTAAGCATTATGATTATGCTGAAAACACCACACTCCAGTGCTTTGCTTTCACCTCCTCCAGAATTTAATTTTCACTTTTCTCAAATTCTGCTTTCCCCAGTCCTCTCACCCCCCGTATTTTAATTTCTCCTAATCCAAGCTAGACTTCCCACAAGAATACACTTTTATGATCTGCTGACAGTAAGCAAAGAAACAAGATCATAAAGTTTACCAAAAAGGCATAGTGGTACTGATCTCTTGATGCCATGGGTAAGTAAAGGGTAAGTAATCACAGAAGTTTGTCAGTCTGCATTGCACATTAGTAATACAGGATGAGACAGCCTTCCAGGAGACTGAATGGTTACAATTCCTGGTGAGCAGATCTCCATAAACAGCATCTCTAAATCAATTCTCTCTGCTTGCTGTGATGATATGAAATGCATCAACTGTTAAACAAATCAATGTGACCCCAAAGATTCCTTGGTTTGATATTTTATTATTTTGGGGCTACATGCTGATTAGGCATTTAAATAATTTTCTGTGCTAATATATGCACTATTTGAATATGCCAGATTGTGAACACAAACCTTTACATTTCTCCAGTACTTGATTTGCCAGCAATAATTATAATAAAATTAACAGACTTCCCTTGCTTTTGTTAATACCATTTAGCTTTTTCCAGAGAGGTCAAAGTAGGCATTTTACTAGTTTAAAATGAAATATGTTGTGCAAGGTCTGAGTTATTCAGCTATTGACAGGTGGGACCATTAATTTCAGTGAACAGTAAGTTACTCCAATGTTCTCAGTCCAAATTGATCCAATAGAATGAGACCCCCTTTGAAGTCTGAATTCCTCCACAATTTTTCTTTCAAAACTGTATCTCTGAACCCCCTGTAGATGTAGTGGGTAATCGGTGCTGATTGATTTCTGAATGTGCAGATAGAAGAACAGGGAGAGGAATGATGCAGTGACATGAGAGGATGCAAAGTTCAAGATCATCGTAGGCATGTGCCAAGAAGAATTTTCATAAAAGCAATAGAGTGACTGCATAAAAGCCAATGAGGAAGAAAGAATTAAAGATACAGCTTTAAGATGCAACAAGGAGATTGCAGCCTGGAGGAAAATGTTGGTGAAATGGCTGGAGGAGGGAGGAGTTTTCAGCAAAACAGCACATGCTTAAATAGAGATGAAAGAGTGTGCAGAATTGTAGAAGTTCCTAATCAGATTGAAAAAAAATCTGCTCATTTTGCCATTCTGAGAGAGAAGGATCCCAAAGCAGCACATATTGACAAAACAGGAGATGTCTGAGCTGTGTGCCAGTTCCTTTTTCTTAAATTTCAAAAGAAACAGATTAATAATTTGATTAAGAAAAGCACTAACTTATGATCCTTGCAATTTTCCTTACAACAGGAATTCAGGTCTTTTAGATTATTTCAAAGATTTGAAATATTTTCTGACTGTTTCAAGTGAATAGAAATATCCAGATCCACAAAGCTGCCACTGCCTTATTGGTAGCTAGCTTTATCGCTGAACTTTCCAGTATAAGAAAACCAAGAGAAACCAAACCAAATCAAACCAAAGCACAATAAGAAACTTCTTTATTTCAATTCACTGTTTTAAAAGTAACTGTGTTATTATCGGCTACATAAATATCAAGTGCAATATGACTTTTTACCTTTGGCTGTTCTTACAGGCATAGTTCTGACTACATAAAATCCGTGACTGCCATCACCATATAAAAGCATTACATTGAATAAAAACAAGCCTGGATTTTGCAACTGGCATTGTAAACCCAATGGAGAACAGAATGACAACCAGCAAACAGAATAAAATCTTGAAAATTTTCAGGGTAAAGTATCAGGTTTCTACAGCCCACACTATTGAGGTTGTGCTGTTTTGTTTACCCTTCCAGTTTAGATCGAAGAAAACCTAATTATGATTCATTAAATGGTGTCAACTTAGGTGACAACAAATAAAAATTTTCTTTTTCCTTAATAAGGAGTAAATCTAAATCTTGTAGAGCTGCAGCCAAAGCCTGCTGTACATATTTAACACTGGTTTATAAAAAATATGTCTTTTCAATGTTCCTTGTTTCCTAGTCAATTGCTTCAGTATCCGTTCTCCATTTCAAGATGAATACTTCTCACCATTTCATTAACATAGTGTGGAATAGCAGCACTTCCTTTTGTAACAAATTAACATTACTGTAATGTGCAATATGGGTTTGCATCTCATTTACATTAGGATCCTTTATACCACTCTGACAAGAGACATTTTTATAGGGGAAATCTAATGTATACTGCAAATATTTAGTTGTAGAGGCAAGTAGGCTAAGGCAGCCTCCCTGTTTGCTGCTGCTGCAGCAGTCTGACATGTAGCACCAAATCCTGTGCTTCTCCAGCATAGGCTGTAAAGCTTTTAACAGCACTCATCAGCACAGACCAGGCTCTCTGCATATATCAGTGGCTAAGAGTTGACCCCCACATTCCACTTGTCAGAGAGGGATTGTGAGTCTTTTATTCTCACTAATGAGGGCCAAGACAGGGTGAACAGGTTTGGAACTTTGCTGAGATTCCCATACCACAAAATTGCATTTTGCACCATACAGTGACTTCACCTCTCAGGAGGTGGTTATCAGAGAGAACGTGAACTCAAATGTGTAACTTCAAGCTAATTTCCAAGCTTACCAAAGACTCGAATTTCTGACTCGTCTGCAACAAACGAAGCAATTCTTTACCTCATCACTCTGCTTGTTACAAACCCACTTCTGCTGAAGTGGTCATGTGTCCTTTAAACCCAACATGAATCTCATACTATAAACATATTCATTTAACATTCCTCATGGCTATTTGAGGAGCAAATAAATATCATTCTGCTTTTCAGAAAAATGCCTCTGCAATTAAACCTCTTATTAAATCCTTAGATTAGTAAGAGCTGTACTGTCATACAAATACTGTATTAGCATAAAAAAAAATCTGAAAAGAAGGCACGGAGTGTTCCTGCTAAATGAAAATTCTTGTGAAGATCACAGGATCCACAGGGCTTGCCTAGCACAAAAGAGATTTTTATTGCATTGTATTGGATAATTAATAGGAATGACAATAATAGTAACAAAATTGTAACACTTTTGTAACAAAATTGTAATACATGCTAAGGCAAAACTTTGCCTTGGTCAATAATCTAAACAGATCTGCATTAGCCCATCAATTTTTCTTTCCAGCATGTTGTATCCCTCCTTTAACTGCATTTGGACCGGTGAAAAACTTGCTGTTTCCTGGTTTCCACTGAGCTTTTCCACATTCCTGGCAATCCATCATATCTCTTACTTCATTAGTCCAATCCCTATTTTTTCTAATTCTCATGATTTTACAGTAATTTGTTCTGAAAACCAAGCAGCAGACTGCCAGAATCAGGTCACCCTTATTTTGTTAACATGTGGTGCTGGCCAGTGGCATGACAAGGCAGCATCCAAATCCTGCTGGGACTTTTAACACAACCGGTGATTCTCCCTTCTCCGACTTATATACAGTACTTAAAAGGGCAAGTCTACGTCTTCATTGCCTTGATAGCTAAAGCTACCTTTCCAAAATTCCGTCACCATTATTTAGTAATAACTTGTGGCTGTGTCCAGAAATCCTGCTGCTTTAATGCAAAGAAGTATAGAAATGCTGGCTGGATCCTCTGGAAGTCATCCAGGCTGACATGCTCTGGGGAGCAGATCTGTGCCAGCACTGGGTTGGGTCAGGTCAGCCTGTGGCTTTGCCTTGCCAATGCTGCAAAAGTAGATGCAGCTTCTCTTTGAAATTGCCCCCCACCTTGCTACCATAGATTGGTTTATAAAATGATAAGAGTACATCTGCAACTTACTAGTGAGCAGCTATGCTCTCTCTATATAAATTTTAAAATAAAATGTGCAGATCTGATTTTATATGAGCTCAGTTTTTTTGTCTGCTGAGAAGTAAAACAGTTTAAGAGCTTTGCTATTCTCAAGGTAAACCAAAAAGTTTTCCAAATGTTTCGTAAGAAACTTCCTACTGCAATTTCACATTATTTCTTATACTAACCATCATAATCATGAACAATAGATTCTTTCCTTCCATTTTGAGATTGTACTTCATATATATTTATATATATCACACATATGTGTTTATATATTATATCATATATATTCTATTATATATGTATCTATATATGATGATATAAATGCATAACATATGTCTGATATCTATCTATATTTGTATCTTTCAGTCTTCTTACATGAACTTCAAGTAATGTGAGAGAAACAACTTAGGAGAATGGTGTAGAAAAAACTAATGAGACTGAGAAGTCAAATATCACAAAAAGTAGGAATGGGAATACAAAGACTTGAAGACAGCAAGTCTGTTTAACCACTAAGAAGAGGTTAAGAGTGAAGCTTGATTGCAGGTGATCTGATTGCAGGCTATCAAGAACTATATTGACAAAAGTCGTTTGATACCAGGTACCCTTAATTTAACAGACAAAAGCATGGAAGGACCAACTGTTGAACACCAAAGTCATACAAGTTCACGCTAAAAAAAAAGACGGACATTTTTACCAGAAGCAGCATTTTACCAGTGGAATAAACTAAAAAGGGATATGGGAGAATGAGTTGGGATGGGTCAGCATTTGAATGTGTCACCTGCTGAAGACATCTCTCGTGTACCTGAGGATTTTTCTGCTTTTCTTCCAGCTATCTCAGCTGGGCTGATAAAGTACATTGCTTGTCTGCCTCCTCTTGTCTGCCTCCTTGGCCTGATTCTTGCTCCAGTCACAAATTCTTGAGTCAGAGTATAGTTGATAAAATTGTGTAGCCTGTGGTTGTGGTAGAGACCCCTAAAACTCCTTGGATCTTTAAAAATCTGTTACTTTTTTTCTGCTTGCAATAGGTGGATGCTCAAACTCTTAAACAAATTTGAAATATTCAAAAAATGGTATCCAGTAGGTAAGTAGTGTGGGTGGAATTTAACTGTAAATGTACATAGTTACATTACTTAAATAACAGTGGGGTTTAGTTCTTATTTTGTCAAAATTTGCTTTTGGTCCCTGAGATAAGTTGCTGTTAATTTTCTATATTATCGCATTTCTGGCTTTTAGAGTAACCCACACAAAGTTTTCCTACAGAGATACATCCATTTGCAAATCAGCTTCATCTGAATATTCTATAATTTAGTGAAGTTACTGCTTGTATAAGCTACTATTATCAAGATGCAAAGATTGAAATTATATAAAACTATTGAATAAATATCCTCAAATTTCTCTATTGCTTTCCTTCATCTAGCTGTGCCCACCAAGTGTTCTTTAAATTACAGAAAGTAAAATTGTGCCCTTTAGCTTCAAATATATCAAAATGTAGAAACTTCACCAAAAGAGCCCTAGAACAATTTCCAACAATCCAGTCCTCCCGTTTCGAGGTCATATTAAACATGCTTATGATTAGACATCCAAGTGATTTGTTTCTTCATTTCTCTGGTCTTTCGTAAATCTCACAGGTAATTCATTGGAAACTGCTGATACATCAGTAGAAGTCAGAGGGGTTGAAAACAGTTGGACTTGATGATCTTAACACCCTTTTCCAGCCTAAATGACTCTTTGATAAGCAGCCGTCTGACCCTTTTAAATGAAAGCAGAATTGAGTATAGAAAAGAGAGTGAGTTAGTGAGAAGACAGCAGATAATTTTAAAGCATTCTTAAAATCTCCAAAACAAGTTTAAAGGGCTCCTTTCACAAAGGAAATGAAGATAGCTAAACATCCTCTAATAATTTTCACGTAACAAATCCAAGAAATGGAATGCACACAATCATCAGCTTCCAGGAATACCTCTCCTCATACTGTTTTAGCCAGATAATAATAGGCTGTCATCAATTGACTGACCCATGTTTCATGGCTCCTCAGAGGATGATGCCCCAGAGGACTTTGTGTTCTTACTGGCAATCAAAATGTCAAAGACTGAACAATGCTACCAAAATGCTGGTTTTTTGAAAAGGAAACTACTGAACTCTTGCAGGTCTCTTTGAAAACACAAAACTAAAAGTCCTTTCTTTTTTCTTTTGATTTACAAAGTGTCCCTGAGGTAGGAAGTGAGATCATTGCTGAGGTTTTATCACATTCATATTAAATCACGTAAAAGAGCGATCTACATTACTGGATTTATCACCACTGGTCCAAAGGCCACTGATAGGCAGCACAGCAGAAAACAAGAGTAAATTAACACCTAATGTTACATACAGTACTAAGCCAATAAGAAAGACTGCTGAAGCAAGAAACGTATGCCAGTGAAAGAGAGCTCCTGGAATAAATGTCAATATTTGCACAACAGCCAAAGGGAAGAGGAAGTGTCCCGGAAAGTCACTGATATTAGAAGTCCTGTCTGCTATGGCCAGGAGCCTAAAATTTTAAGTGTGTACACTTTAGGCAGAGGTTAGGCAGGATCACTTAAGATGAAAACCCCAGTTCTTATAATCAAACTTTAAGCAAGATATTATCCTTTGGGAGACTGGAGCACTTGATTCTTTATGGCAGATAAGGATCAGATGCAGAAGAGAAAAGGTAATCATGTTCTCTACTTCTCAAACCCCAAGTATTTAAGCAGGTTTGGGGTTTTTATCTCTATGCCTCAGAATTCAGAGCTGCAGTAGAAGCAAGCAACCATGTGCATGTTACATTTTAATAGTCTGCTCTTTTACTTTCTTTTATTTCTGGTTAGTTGCATAAGGGAAATAAGGGACAGTTCTTATCTTTAAAATATAGCAAAACTGCTTTTCTCAAATAGAAAATGATGAATCTTTACATTTTGTAGGTTCTGGTTGATCTTATTTTGAACTCTGCAGTGCTGATCGGGTCAGTTTATGTGTATCTGTCATATGTTGTTGTATATGGTTTGCATGGCAAGGTTTTGGTAGTGGGGGCGGCTACAGGGAGAGCTTCTATGAGAAGCTGTAAGAAGCTTATCCTGTGTCCAACAGAGACCACGCCAGCTGGCTCCAAGACAGATTCACTTTTGGCCAAATCAGAGTCCAGCAGTGATGGCTGCAGCGCCTCTGAGATATTTTAAAAGGGAGAAAAACCACCTCTTGTACCTGCAACTACAGCAGAAGAGAGTGGTGAGAATATGTGTAACAACTCTACATACACCAAGGTTAGAGAAGAAGGAGGGAGTGGTGGTGGTCCAGGTGCTGGAGCAGAGATTACAACCCATGGATTGCCATGGTGGAACAGATATCCAGCTGCAGCCTCTAGAGAACCCCACGCTGGAGCAGCTGCCAAAGGAGGCTGTGACCCAATGGGAAACCCATGCAGGACCAGGCTTCTGGCAGGACCTGTGGACTTGTGGAGAGAGAAGCCCATGCTGGACTAGATTTGCCAGCAGGACTTGTGACCCTGTGAGGGACCCACACTGGAGCAGCCTGTTCTTGAAGGACTGCACCTCATAGAAGGGACCCACACTAAAGCTGTTCATGAAGAACTGCAACCCATGGGAAGGACTCACGTTAGAGAAGTTCATGGAGGACTGTCTCCCATGGGAGGGACCACACACCAGAGCAGGGGAGGAAAGTGAGTAGTCCTCCCCTGAAGAGGAAGTAGTGGCAGAGGCAATGATTGTGATGAATGGACCACAGAGCCCATTTCCCATCCCCCTGAGTTGCTTGGAGGGAGGAGGTGAAGAAATCAAGAGTGAAGTTGAGCCCAGAAAGCAGGGAAGGGTGGTGGGGAGGTTTTTTAAAATCTGGGTTTATTTCTCATTACCCTACTCTGATTTGATTTGCAATAAATTTCCACAACTTGAGTCTACTTTGCCCATGGTGGAAACTGGTGAGTGATCTGTCTCTGCCTTTATCTCGAACCACAAGCTTTTCATTATGTTTTCTCTCCCCTGCCTAGCTGAGGAGGAGACTGATAGAGCAGCTTTGGTGGGCACCTGGAGTCCAGGTGTGAAGGGCATGCCTCTCATCATTCTTGGATCTTGTCAGTGATTTTTGAACTGTGCAGATGAAAAACAACACAAGAGAAGGCGTTGTTAACAGTTAGTATTGACAGAGAAAGATTTTATAGCAAGCCACTCAAGGTCCAGAATCAGGACCCTCAAAGCTATTTTCATAGTTCTGTAAGAACTTAGAGCAAATACAAGGTCTCTGTTCTAAAGAATTGCAGTGTAAGATTAGCACTAGCAGAGGCACACAGGTGGAAAAACATTACCAAACAAAATACTACCAGGAAGAATAATAGGTAGCAGTCATAGTTTAATCAACAGCCTGACTCTAGTAAATTGTGTTTTGTAGGCATCCCAGCTAGAGAGGATTTTTAGGTAACATAATGAGGATATCTGTGCCTGCTACAGGAAACTTGTCTCAAGCTTGGGAAGGCATGAAGATGTCTGATTAAAAATCAAGTAATACTCTGGGAGGGGCCAGCATCAGAGGCTAGTGGGAGGCAGTAATTAGCCTGAATATGTGATGAGAAATGGATAAACTACCAGAGGCTTTGAAAGTCGTGTAAGGAAAATTTGCTTGTTAGTGAGGTATTAATGGAGGAGTGAGATAAGGAAAGGGATGCACAAAAAAGGGATGAAGAGAGAAGAGGGTCATGGCTACAACAGCAGGCTGTGGTATTGTGTGGTAGCACAACTTCCAAGGCCAGAAAAAAGCAAATGAAACATTACAGGAAGCAGGATGGTAGTTTTAACTACTAAACTTTCCTAGCTCCACACCACATGGGGCTTACGGTTTTGGAATGTAGAAATGTAGTGCTCTGTTTTAAACATGAGAGAGGGTCTTGGAGGATGTTCTCCCTCCTCCTTCCCAAGAACAGGAGTGTGAGCAGGGTGGGAGCAGAGAAGGTCAGGCTCCTATGCAGATGCAGGAGCAAGACATGGAGAAGGCATCTTGGAAGTGAGGGGGAGACAGTTCATCACTAGGATAAAAAGTCATGAACTAAGGGGATGCAGGGACAGATCTAGGCCAAGTCCAAAGAATGTCTGAGAGTGATGAGAAACTCAAGGAAACCCAGAAAGAGCTGCAGATTTTTTATTTTTTTTAAATAATATCTGCCTTTTTTATAGCAGTTGGTAAAAAGAAGACTGCTTAGCTTTGGAAATCTTGGCTTCCTCTTAAAGAGATGAACTGTGCACTCAATGTACCTTTGCAGAGTTCCTGGAGTGTAGACATGGAACTATGAGGAGAGTAAGCACTGGGGAAGGGACATAGCAAGATTTTCCCAAGGAAAGAAAGAGAAACCCATGAAATTCACAACTGAAATATAAAAGCTACAAATTAAAATTATCTGATTCTGATTCCACAAACACAGACATGATCATTTGGCAAAAACTGAAGCAGTCCATATCTCAATTTTTTAAATCCACTAACATTTGAAACGCTACACCCAGAAGCCAAGGTACTTATTAGATCACCTGATAACCTCTATCTGACCATGTTCTACCTGAGATATGAATTCTTTAAGACTAGTTTCTTCCTGTAATGAAATCTAAAACATATCTTTCTAAACAGAGTTCACATCTGTGTGTTACAACTAAGTATTCCCTTCCCCAGTAAACACTGTTCTACACAAGACGTGAAGACATGCACTTCTACAAGCTTCTATTAGACCTGTCAGTTAAGCAATCTTTAGATAATGAAAAGATTGGGAAATAAAAAAAGAATTACTAAAATATTGACAATTGCAATCCTTCAATGGCATTGACTACAGTACCCTAAATTATTGGGTCAGGGATGATCCAGGCAGCTGATCCGGCTCTGTAGTTCTACTTGGTTACTTTGAGAAAGGCCAGACAAGACATATTCTGCTTCCAAGCAGCGGCAAGCACGACTGTCTTGTGTTTGGCAGAAGCTGCACATAGAACACTGGTGGATGCTGATGGCCTGTTCTGGCTCGATTATTCTTTAGTAGAATGGATTTCACACTTGCAACATCTAGACCAACAATTTCATAACAGTTTCGCTCCAAGACCAGATTATGTGGAATTTAATTGGTTTACAGAAATGGTCCCTTGTCACCAGAGTAAGATCTTCATCCGTGCACTACTTTGCAAAATGCTGCTGAGAATAACTGTATGTATCTCAAATCCCTCAAAGGGCTTCCTGACCTTGAAAAGCTCTGATATTTGGATGATGCCACAGCCATTCAATTCTGCTTTGGTCTTGCTGCACCACTCTGCTGATGAAAGTAGGCCTACAAGATCTTTGTGGCTTTTGAAATTGCTTCAATTTCTGAATTTCTGCATGCAGTAAGAAGCATCTCTCTCTATGCGTCTTGCTAAGCAGAAGAGACAACTAAATTTTGCAATTAAGTCTCAAACTGCAAAAGAAACTGTCAACTAGTAAACATCCTAAAAGGACTCAAATTAATGGATGATGCATTTTATTAAATTAGCAGCCCAAATCTGCATGCCAGCAAAAGCTCCTAGCTTCTGATTACCTCTGAGAACAAAGAAGACTCTAGTCTTATAAATAGTGGCAGTGGGCTTAGCATATGTTGCCTTCTTTCCTAGATAAATATTAATTAGCCATGCAGAAAAAACCAGATCTTTAGCAGGAAGAAATCTTTGCAGCTCCCCTTAAATCAATGTTGACATGCTGATTTTACAAGGAAAAGATTTGATTCCTAATTTTCAGCAGTTTTACTTCTTTACAGTGATTCACTGCATTGAACAAGTTTCCATCAAGTTTTTGCATTAGCAGCTTGTTGCTTTAAAATGTGTGCAGACTTTTTCTTAAAACAAAAAAATCAGTGTTTCATTTTTGAAAACTTGATATTTGGGACCCCTTTGAAATCACCCTGGATCCTGAAAGGAGACAGATTCTACCCTCTAAATATTTTAACATACTGAAGTGGGATAAAGCTTTAAACCTGGTAACGGTCCATATTTGAAAGTGGAGGATTTATCTTCTGGCAGATCTGAGCACAGAACATGAGACCTTTTTTCATTTGAATCCCTACAAAGTCTAAATGCAGTGTCCTTTGCCTTCACACTCAACAGGTGCTAAAGGTTATGCCATTGACTTTAGTCATGGTAGACAGCTGTACCTTTATGTTATACTGTCATGGCTATTTCCTACAGATCATTCCCTAGTGGATCTGCATATATTTTATAGCAGACATGGAGGGGTTATAGTCTACCTGTATTACAGCAGGTGGGTTAAAATCTTTTCAAGTCTGTAACTGGAGACAGCCTGAACTGGAGGGACGGTCATTGAGCCAGATCTGGTGGCAGCAAAACAGACATTTGCACTGATTTTAGTGTAAATTAGAGGTTTCAGGAGTCTTGTATGGAAACCACAAAACAAGAATCCAATAGCCCTTTTCATACAAGCAGTCAATTCTTCTGCTTTATAATAAAGCAGGAGAATTATGGGCAGCATAGAAGGGGAGATGGGGCAGTATTGAAGCAGTTTCCTGTGGAGTATCTCCAGGAACATTGTCAAAGAGCAAATGCCATGTAGATGAATGAGGAACAGTAACCAACTTCAGCTCTTACCTCCATTAACTGAAAGGTGTGAGTATGGGTACAGTGTCTGGAGGTTAAATGCTAGAGGCAGTGTAAGGGAAAACTGGAGGGGTTTATTTTTGCTTGACCTCAGTTGCCTACTTAGGGTAATTGAATGCTCTTCAGAGTGTATCTGAACACATTTTTCAGCAACTGTGCCTGACCGATATGAGTTTAGAAACTCGGTGTGTATTTGTGCCTATTGAGCCCATGTGCTTGTTTCTTTTCCTGGGTCCTTAGAGTAAAAATCAAAAGTAGGCCCAGCTGTTCCTTATAATTAAATTTCAGTAACTCAAGCTGGGTGATTTTATTTTGACTAGTGACTTGAAAGTGATGGCATTTAAATAGCCTTAGCTGTATTTCAAAGTTAACATTGAGAAACTTCACACATAAATTAGTGTTATTTGTCTGTTGGCAAACTCAACAAAATACCACTGCGTTGATTTACATAGTGAAGGTTATCTTTGCTAACAGAAGGACTCAGAATGTCATTATTTAAAATATGAGTATGAATCTCATCACAGTGCAGAAAGCTACAGTTTCATTACACACAACTTACCACCTGAGTCAAGAGCAGAGGTGAAGTCTATATTGTGCAGTGAGCCCCATGTTCAAATACACCAAAACCCGCACAACATTATCTGTGGCCAGGACAGATCTGATTATATGATGAGAACTTTTCCTTTCTGGTACTTAGGTTTCTTTCTGTGTGTCTGTCTTCTCTCTCTAATTTATGTCTAAAGACATTTATGCCATACATGGGTAGTTTGTGAAGCAATAAACCAGTAATAGGCTCAGTTTTCATTGCAGTTTCTATATTTGGGTATTTTAATACATCAAAATCTGAACATAAGAAGTATTAACAGTCTTATGCCAGCAGAAAGAAATTAATTTTATGCCTGCCTCTGCACAGAAGCCAAAAGCTTCAGGAAATAGGATCTCTTCTCATAAGCATCTTTTCAGATCCAGTTAGGAGAGGGGAAAATAAACAATGAAATGCAAGCTTCCAGGTGCCAGCACAACAGTGTGATATGATCCTTCATGTGATAATGCATATGATTTACAATATGTGCCTGACTAGCACTCAAAGACTCCAGTACTTATTGGCGATCTAGGTGGAACCTGGTCCTCCTTTCATCAAGTGTTGGCCTGTGGGAGTGGCAGGGAGCTATGTGCAGTCTGGCAGAGCAGAGAGGAAGAACAATTTTTTAAAACCTGAGGACCTCTTGTTTTGACACTAATCCTGGGAACCAGCATGCACAGCCTAAATAAAGCAGCAGTTCCAGTGCCTGGGTGGGGACACATCTTCTGCATGCCGCTCCAGCAGTGATACAAAGCACTGTTAGAAAACTGGCTTTACCTTCTTGCTGCAGCTGTTCCTAACCCAAGACTGAAGCCCTGGAGAGAAGCATGGGGAATACTTACTCAACCTGCCCATGAAGACCATGTGGTCCTTGTGAGAAGTCACCACAGCTAGACCTGGCATGCCCTGGGTGAACATTTTGCTGACCACTTGCAGCAGTACTACACAAATGAGTAAGAAACCAGTGAGCACAATGGAAGAGAACAAATGAGTGAGGAAAAGAGCATCTTCTTGGTAAGACAAAGAGGGTAGCAATGAATGACGATTACTGATGAATAATAACCCAGAATTAATGAAAAAGGGCAACAGCAAAAGCTGTGTACAGAACACAAACATTTTATCATGAGGATAAACATTAGTAGGGTGGCCAGAACTCATCACCCATTCTCATAATACTTGTCTGCATTATACGACATGGCTGATGGCAGTGACTAAGGTTAGAACACTGCCCTTGAAGGCTCTATAATTTTATCAGAAGAGCTGATCAAGAGGAAATTATCAAGAGGAAAGCTGTTACAACACTGAATGAAGGGCTTCGTTTTCCTCTTGTTATTATTGGTGTTTTAAATTTAAATCACTCTCAGATACATAGCCCTATTTGGGAAGAACATCGAGCTACAGAGGCTTGAGGGCAGTTGCCAACTTAAGCACAACTAAATTAAGCCAGAAATGTCAAGCAGAAGTGAAAGCAATATCACACTGTATTAGAAGCCAGGATTATAAAATTCTTTGCCTATCAAAGAGATCTGAAGAATGTAGATAGCTCTGTATTATTATTTTTAATGCAGAAAAGCCTAGAGGCTCCACACAATTACCAGGCACCACAAAGAGGTGGTGCCTGCTTGAACACAAGGAGGCACCACAAAATAAAAACATGGAAACAGAGAAAACACTCTCTGAGGCCCTTTTGAGAAAACAGAAAGGCTAATTGACATTTTATTATGCTGTCAGTTCAGTGAGTGTCTTGACTGCCACACTTTCATTAATCCAAGGCAATCCTCCCCCCACCTCCATTCTTGAGAGAGTTTAACTGGGACTGATTTTACAAAATCTCAAGAACTGTCACTGTTTTTGTGATATCAGGAGATATAAGATCTCATTAGCACATCCCAAGATCAGGGTACCTTGCCCTGTACTGAATTAGGGAGAGAACGGGCTGCCCCTGCAGGGCTCTGGCTTTCTCATACTACTGTGCAGCCCTGGCTCATTTTCAGTTCAGTGCTTTTCTTCCTAGAGTTTCCTCATCCCTCTGGGCCACGATGGATCCTCTCCAGCCTCCTTTTTCTGTCTTTTCTTGATCTGCATCCTTTCAGGTGTGTGAGTCCCTCTTGCTCAAGGATGACCAACAGGGCACTAAGGTTTCTCACCCTGCCCATAAGCGAAATGTCCCATGCCGAAGACTGAAATACCTGTGCTGAGCATAGCCCAGGAAGGACGTAGCCTCAGAGAAACTGTTTGCTTTTCCATGGGAGAGGAAACCATCCAGGAGGAGATATCCAAGATGGATGTGCTGAGAGTTTATAGGAAGCTTAGGCAGGTAGCAGCATATGCAGACTAAAAAGCTTTGCCTCCTCTTTACTGGATTTGTCGTGGCACCTTTGGAAGATTTACTCGGGCTGGAATACAGACGTTTCACCGAGCTTGCAGTTACCCTGATCCAGCAAAAAGCAAGCTCGCACTTCCCTTTGTGTGCAAAACTTTCCTGCGGCTGCGGAGAACAAACGGTGGCAGGAGCTGCGGGACCTGGACAAACGTGTGCTCCCGGTGCTCCTCCTGCCGCCACCTCCCGAGCGCTGGAGGAGCCTGCGGGGCACGTCAGGGGTGTTCAACCGCGGGTGTGCGTTTCCAAGCACATCAGGNCTGGCATCGCCCAGCCCCGCGGCGTGTAGGGCAGGGTTCAAGATGGGATGGGGAAAACAGCAGGTCTGCCTGCAAACCACACCAGCGTAAGTCTGGCTGGAAGGAGAAGGGGTTGCCCCTCGCTGGGGCGGGGAGCGAGCCCGGGCTCCTCCCGACGCCTGCAGGGACAGGGGCGGGGGACAGCGGTGGGGCGGTGCGCGGGGCCGGGGCTGTCGGCCGGC
>VWZF01001696.1:2587115-2653114 GCA_013396755.1 Sclerurus mexicanus | reverse complement strand
TGCAGCCCTCCCCCGGCGCCGACGGGGTCCTGCCGGGGTAGCGGCCCCGCCGTGCCGCGCCGAGTCCCGCCGTCTGCGGGGGCGGCGGCCGCGGAGGGATGGAGCCGGCCGGCCCCTGCCGGGCGCAGCTGGTCCCCGCCAACGACTCTTACCAAAACTGTAGCGCCGAGGAAGTGATCTACCAAGATGCCACCCCCCTCTCCTGGAAGATCGTGCTCGCCGTCGTCCTGGCGCTGCTCACCCTGGCCACGGTGCTCTCCAACGCCTTTGTTATCGCCACGGTCTACCAGACGAGGAAACTCCACACGCCGGCCAACTATCTGATCGCCTCGTTGGCCGTCACCGACCTCCTCGTCTCCATCCTCGTCATGCCCATCAGCACCGTGTACACTGTGACCGGCAAGTGGAAGCTGGGTCAGATCGTCTGCGATATCTGGCTGTCCTCGGACATCACCTGTTGCACGGCATCCATCCTGCATCTCTGTGTCATCGCCCTGGACCGCTACTGGGCCATCACCGACGCCGTCGAGTACTCCACGAAACGGACTCCCAAGCGGGCAGCGGGCATGATCGCACTGGTATGGATCTTCTCCATCTGCATCTCCATGCCCCCTTTATTTTGGCGGCAGGCGAAAGCTGAGGAAGTCTCTCACTGTGTGGTGAACACGGACCACGTCCTCTACACCGTGTACTCCACGGTAGGAGCCTTCTACTTCCCCACTCTGCTGCTGATAGCCCTCTACGGGAGGATCTACGTGGAAGCCAGGTCGCGGATTTTGAAGCAGACGCCAAAGAAAGCAGGTAAAAGACTAACGCGGGCTCAGTTAATCACAGACTCCCCGGGGTCGACCTCCTCCGTCACGTCGATAAACTCCAAGGCTCCCGAGGGATCCAGCGAAACGGGCTCCCCCGTGTACATGAACCAGGTGAAGGTGAAGGTCTCGGACGCCCTGCTGGAGAAAAAGAAGCTGACGGCCGCTAGAGAGCGGAAAGCTACAAAGACTTTAGGGATTATTTTAGGAGCCTTCATCGTCTGTTGGCTGCCCTTTTTCATCATCAGCCTGGTGTTGCCTATTTGCAAGGACGCTTGCTGGTTCCACATGGCCATCTTTGACTTTTTCACGTGGCTTGGATATCTCAATTCTCTCATCAACCCCGTCATCTATACTATGTCCAACGAAGACTTCAAACAAGCTTTCCACAAACTCATACGTTTCCGA
Source organism: Sclerurus mexicanus (assembly GCA_013396755.1). NCBI lineage: Eukaryota > Metazoa > Chordata > Aves > Passeriformes > Furnariidae > Sclerurus > Sclerurus mexicanus. The sequence goes on along the minus strand of VWZF01001696.1, from coordinate 2,651,894 downwards.
TGCACAGGCTGAAATGTTGAATGCGATGTGTTCTCCGGGGCAGCCCCCATGCACGCCCGCGCCCGGCGCCACAGGTAGGTCCGCGCTCCGCCGTCCATTCCCCGGAGGTGCTCGGGACTGGGGGGGCCGAGATGAGGGAGAGAAGGGGTGCGACCCCACGAATAGCTGGTGTTCAGACCCTTCGCAAGTGGCGGCGAGCGGCGGGGATGCTTGCACGCTCCTGACATTTCACAGCGTGTGTGAGTGAGTGTGTGTGTGGTGTGTGCCTCCCCTCCAGCTCGCAGGGAGTGACTCAATGGCATTCTCTGCTTTTTACTCCACCTATTACACCAGTCTGCCGCCATTTCGCATGCTAATGCCCGTCTTTGGGCCAATTAGTGGTAAACGGCACTTGGTTTCCGAGCCCGCAGCTGAGCTCCCCGGAGAGCGCCGNTACTGGCAAAGTCGAGCCCTACTTCTTTCTGGCTCCTCACGGCTCCGTCTGCTCCTGCGGGAGCGGAGCAGGCGTCCCGAGGGGAAAGCTGCCCGAGCCCCCGTGAGATGCTCGGCACCTCGGTGTGTCTCTTCGCACACGGAGAGGCTCTGCCTTTCCGCGCCTCTGACAGCAGTGGCTGCCAGCTCCTCGCTAAACTCGGCGCCACGTTCTGCAGAATGCATACATGCCTTGATTGTGATACTTTAATAATTCTGCCAATCTTTTGCTTTTTGTCTGCAGAATCAAGTTGCTATTGTAAAGACCCACTGCTTGAAACTTCCCCAAGCCCAGTTGCCAGATTCATGATGCTGCAAAAACGTCAATACATACTGCCACCAAACTGCTCAGCTCTGCGTTTCAGTGTAATGACTCTGGCAGAGATGCTGTTCCAATAGGCACGCAGATCAGTTGCAAAAAAAGAGGGCAGCCTCGAATCAAGGTCTATAATTCATCTGGAATGAAGAAAAAAGTTTGACAGTAAACTCCATTTATTTTGCAGGCTTAACTTCTTAATTTGTTCTCCGACCGGTTGTAGGGGTGTGCACAAGAGCACAGTTGTCTCTGTCCGTGTTGGTAGCATAGTTGTACTTCTGCACACCTGTAATTTATTTCTTTCAGTGGAAAGAGTTGCTCCCTTCACTTAGGAGGCCAAGAGGAGAAAAAAGCAACTTTTAAAATAGGAGCATTGCAGTAAATTCTGTAAATGACTCCTTCAGCTGAACATGTGTGAGAAGTGACAGTGTGCAAAAGTTATATTTGTATTTCAAAACAATAGCAAATGCTCTAGAAACAAGAGTTGTAGACCTGTTCAACTGCACTGCATATCTGTAGTCTGTCCTCATAGTTGCCTTTTTAAATACTTCTTGCTTTTGCTCCATAACTGAAGAGCAGAAATCAAGAAGTCCAGTGACCTTTTCCATAAACCAGCTGGGAATAGAAGTAGCAGTTTGATGTTGTAACCATGTTTTCCATTCTGTGTCAGTTGCACACCCTTACCGCATGAACCACTGCGAAATTTATAATTCTCTAAATACTTACATTATTTAGTGTATTTTGTAAAGAAGTGAAGCAATTTGCCCTTTCTGAAGAGCAATTTCACCTGCAAAATAAATACCCATGAATCATGAATTAACTGATGTTAGTGAAATTTCTTGCCTCCCGGCTTCTCCCCTGTTTCTTCTTTTGTTTTTCTTCCCCTCCCCCCCCCCCCCCTCCTGATTGGACCTTAAGACAGGTCTACACATACTCAGCAGAGTTTCAGGATATGGTCCACCTGCTGCGATAGAACTGCATTGATTGTTTCTCTTATGTGTAAATGAAAATGAGTATAAACAATAAAACGCTTGACTGTGTTCTCGAGACTGGTAGCAATTGTGTGACTAAAAGGAGTATTTATTGGTTTACCTGGTTTCTCAGTATTGACTTTTTAGGTAACACTGATTTGATGAGTCACTCAAGAAGGCAATTGATGGAGGTTGAAATTGTGAGCTTCAATCAGTAGTCAGTTTTTTAACAGGCAGCTTTACTTTCATCGTAATTGTTAGTTAGGTGTAATTCTTACTATTTTCATGTACTGTCAGAATAAAATGTTTAGGCCTTTTTAAAAATATTTTTCTTACTCCTTTAAAAGCAAACAAAACTTATTTTAGCACTTGGTGGGTCCTGTAATCAATGTTCTTTTGTGTGTGTGTATTCTAGATGGGCGCTGTTATAAGACTGAAAAAATCCTACTTGATTTATCTGCCTGCTGTTGTCCAGAGAATCTTTCCAGTAATAAGAATTTATTTACATAACTTAATAGTAAAGAAACAACCTGACCTCTGTGTTTCTGAACTGGTCATGGACAGAAAGAAGTCTGTAAGATACAAATTAAAGCAGTGGAAAGTAAACATTTTCAGTAATTTGAAGAAATACAGAAAACTTGCCTTAAAATTGCATACCTCTAAAAAACTCTACTATATTATGCTTCTAGGAAGTACCCTCTTAAACTATTAAAGAAAAATGTGATTAGAGGAATTTTCTAAAATGCTATCTTATCTGATATTCTTGTATTCCTTTTAAATTTAATTTTTTTTTCATATGTGGGATAAAAAAAACCAAGGAAAGTATCATAAATTCTCACCAGGCTTCTTATATGTGTAAAAATGGAAAATGAGACTGTAAAATGAGTGTTTTCAGCATTTCCAGAGACTTGAGTCTTCTGCCAGTTTTACAAAGTTATGGGACTTGGAGAGCAGGGAGGTTCGGGAGGTGGACTTTTAATTCCTCTCACTGTTTGAGTATATCTTCATCTTCATCAACTGGCAGCAAATACTCCCAGCTCCCTGTTGGGGTATGCAGATTTTGCTGAGAAGCTAATTCATCAAGAAATTATCCTTCTAAGTTTATGCCGAGGATCTGAACTTTCTGCACAAGCAAGCATTTTAGAGTGCCATGCTCACTGTTGGGAAGACAGTCGGTGTGGAAGCTGCACTGAGTGACTTGGGGCCAGAGGAGAGGAGGCTGACTGGAGCCCTGCTGAGATACCGGCTCGTTAAAGGCCTTGTGCTACTGGAGCATCAGCATCTAGTTCAGAAAACCATTCCCACAGGGAGATAGGTAGAGTGAGGACGTGCATCTGTTCGCAGTGAGAGAAGAGAAATGTAGGGCAAACATTGCTCAGTGCTGGAAAATATAAATATGTAAAATGTGTTCCAAGATTCAAATAGAGTGTTTTAGGGCTGGTAGAGTGTCCCGCGTGAGTTTCACTTCTCTGTGACTGGCAGAATGTGTCCTGGTTGAACCTAGGTTTTAAAAGATGCTCAGGGTTGTGGCAGTAAAGTTAAGACTCTGTCTGAAGAGATATGAGGATATTGCTGTCCTGCTTCTTGCTCCCTTCCCATGCTTGGTCACAGCGTTCTGCCTTTTGAAGGATTTTTATTAGGAGAGGCTCTTCTTTCTGTCCACCCAATATCTGTATTCCCATGGAAATGGCTCACAGGACCCTGCCTCTTGGTGTTTTTGTTACAGGAACCTCTTCATGACCTTGCAGGTAAACTCAAAATGTGCTTAAGCCCATGCTGTTTCAGTCTTTCATTACAGAAGCAGCATGCCTTTCTCTTACTATTTCTCGCCTTGGGTTCGCACACTCAAATGATGCTTTTGAGACAGATCTCTCCTGGGCACTGAGATTTGAAGTTGAAAGCACATTTGCAAACCTTGTGCTTCCCACGTTTCATGGTAAGGGATATGTGCAATGGTGTTGCTGACTTCAAGTGCTGTGAGGTGTATGATGGTTCAAGAGTAGCTGCTGTTGCGGGAGCTGCTGTTTGCAGCCATATAGCTGCACTATGTTTTCCTAGTATTCCTTAATTCTATTTAAGAGGCATTTCTCACTCACCCGATTAATAAAACAGAGACGGAGAATATAGAAATTGAGAGGGAAAATCCCTTGCAATGAACCTTCATACAGCTGTGCGGCAGCCTACAAAGTTCTCCCTTTTCTGTATGCGTAAGAAAAAAAAAAGCCTTGACTAACATGCCAAGGCTCCATAGGACAAAAGAGATTTCAACTAATTGTCTAAACATTTATGCTGTTGCTTATTCACTGCCAGAGTATTGGAGGAAACTGGCCTGGCCTTCAGTCTCCAACAGGGCCATGTACAGTAGGGATGACTCCATTTATATTTCTACCCTCCTCTGCTCCTTCCTGCAAAAAGCCAATTTACCTTCCATTAGCAGAGCACTCTAAGTGCTTTCTGATGCAAAGGTGCTACTCCTGTGTTTTCTTGGTCCATAAGGGCTGGATATTGTCAGAACTTTAACATGAAAATCCAAATCAATCTACAGCTATTCTTTCAGGGAGCAAAGACAAGTAGTTGTAACAAGCATTGTGATTTTTAGCAGCAACTAAAGCTGAGCAGCATGGCTGAGAGCCATTCTGTAGGCAAATGGTAAAATTCCATTTAAACTGAAATGTAACAGAGATTGAAGAACAGGTTTCTCCATCAGAGAGCCTGTAGCAAAGAAGGAGGTCAAGGAAATTTTCTAAAATCTCCAAGCCTTGACCAGAGTGTAAGGAAAAAACCCTAAAGCTACTACTCCTGTGTCTCAGGAGTCCAGTAGACAGGTGAGCAAACAGTTTCAGAGACCACCATACCCAGAGACATGTAGGAAAATTACAGATGTGCATTTATGCAATAAAATAGATGCCAACTCCTCTTCCTGCATTGGGAACCTTTTTGTCTTTAGGGAAACCACACATATTTGAGATATATCCTTAAAAACCTGTCTATATTAGGACAGAAGGGTTAGTAGTTTGTATTGAGTTTTTTTACATTCGGGCAGTTAGTACCTAAACAAAACATAAGAAGCAGTTGAAATGAACTCTCCTACACCAGTGAGTGGCTGATAATGACCTTGAAACATTTAAGTGCAGAATAATCATATAGAAAAGCATGAAGAAATGAAGCTTTTTAATCAATCACATATTAAGTTTGAAAGATGTAATATAATAGCCAACTCAATAGGAGAGGTGAAGAGGAGATCCACAGGATATCAAATTTACAATATAGAGATCAAAATCTCTTACTGAGTCATTTTCAAGAGCTGGAGAAAGAAAATCTTTGCTGTTCTTTCTGGAGATCAAACTCTTCACAGTCATCCTTATAAAGGAGCAAGTATTTTTTATTGTCTTTATACAAATATTACTTTGAAGGCTACAAATCAGATGGAGTTCATGGCTGTAGGGCCTTCACTGAATAATCATATGTTCCGTCTTTTAGGCTGAATGGTTGTAGAAAAATAGCAAAGACTAGAACAGGTGATGATTATGTAAAACAACCCCGTTTTGGTATTTCTTTCCTTATATGGAACCAAGGCAAAAAATACAACAACAGGAAAAAACACACTCTGGAAAATTAAGGCATTAATGATGTGACATCAGATTTCAGGAACAGTTTAGGGTAAAATGGGGCAAAACCCCAACCAACCAAACAAAAATCTCCAGAATTCAGAGACGTGAAAATTAAATTAGAAGTTTCCTTCTATCCAGATACCTCAGGGGTCCCACTATCCTAATAGCAGTTGTATAATACCATTTCTAAAAAGCTTTATATTCCCAAATATGTTCAAATTAACATTTTTTAATACATTCACATCCACTTTTATATTAAGGCATACACTTCCCAAGAACATTCAGTCTTTTTTCTGTAGATTTCGAATTTCATTTTGTGTCCTTTCCTACCTGCACGATGTGTTTAGAACGTAAATCTCATTTGGACCTAGCCTTCTAAAATCCAGGCTCTATGAGAAACATTATTTTTCAAAAGGAATACTAGGGTCAGTACTTTTAGGAGAATTAGTGCAAAAGCAAGCAAGGTTCCTCTTTCTTATCTACAGGGGAAGGCTGTCCTTGCCTGAACTTGGTTCCTAGAAAAATCTAATGTGTATTTGAAGGATGCAGATATGACAGAATCTGGACCATAAACCAGTGCAGACAACGAGAACAGCCAGGTGTTTGGGCAGCAAAAGCAAAGCATCAGTGCTAAGTTTGCATTAGGATGGGTTTCTCTGACCCACAAAGAATATAGCAAAACTCTGCATTTAGTTGAGTTCAAAAAGATTCAATGGAGTAGTATATATAGGTGAGTGATGGTGAAGGGTCACATTTTCCCTGGAGGCCCCATAGGCTCTGTCTCCTGCGGGTCTGGCTCAGGGCAGCTCTGACATGGGAGCTATGTGACCATAGATCAGGCTATTGGGAGGACTATGTTAGGGCAGCCAAATCTAATAGCATTGTAGAAGTGAGGCTGCACAGCTCCATCCCCCAAGTCCAATCAGCAGTGAGGCTGAGCATGTTTCCCAGCTATATGCATACATGTATATATGTGCAACATAACTATATATATATACACACATTGCAAGCCACATACATCAGCACAGACAGAGGTGCTTAGTGCTCACACCAACACAAACAGCAGGATTCTCACCTCTGGCTAATCAAGTTGGAGGTCCACTAGTAATAATTTTATACCTATGTATGTATATGTATATCTATATATATGCATATGTATAAGGTGAATCTCTAGCAGCTGGGCACAAACACTGGATCCCAGTGTCCAGCTTTTTGCACCTCGACATATGAGTCCCCTGTGCTGTAGCTTGACTCCAGCTGCTGGTACAGATCCTTGTGTATGCACACACATGCACACATACAGGCATGCCTGCACATACATGCATTAAGGATGGCACACATGCACACACACATGTACCTGACTCCCAGGGCACTTCACCCACTCTCCAGCTACTCTGGCTTGATCTTTGTAAGTGACCACATGCTCACTCACGCAGGTGTTGCCAGGTGTTGCACTGCAGACACTCTTCTCCCAAGCATGAGCCCACTGCAGTTACTGGCTTTTAGACCTCCAGCCGTGCACAGGCACATGAGATAGAGGCGCTCATCCAGGAAAAGGGTTAGAAACAGAGTGTAATAAGAAGATGTGACAGACTGCACTGATCAGGAACAGGTTATGACCAGGCAATCAATACCAACCAGCCGTTGTTTACAGAGGGCCGGTCCCTTTTATCCTTTTATCACTCATCTTGTCATTTGTTCCTACACTTAATTCCTCCCCAAATGTCTTGAGCCTTCTCTTCCCCCATCTTTGGTTTCTCCACCAAACATCCCACTCTAAATCTTGTGCTATGGCCAAATGCTCTTCCCTTGTCTCTCATAATGCATCCTATATCCTTAGGTACTAATCTCCTCCAGTCCTAAAGGTGCTCCTGTTGACTCATTGTGATAGGTTCTATGTCTGGACACAGGGGGTTTGTGTTCCCCTTGACCGCCTGCCATTGTACCTCTGTGGTCTTCTGGGCATGTGGAGATGGGCCTTTGATGGCCCTTTGGCCCCTCCATGATGGGTCTGGGAGGATCTGAGGGAGGGTATTATTTGGCTTCCCCCACCTGCTGTTGTCTCTGTGCTCCTTTGTAGGCAGGCAGATGAGCTTTTTGACACAGAACCTAATATTTGATCTCTTTCAGGAAAAAATGCGAAGGGAAATAGCTGGCAGCCACTGTTCCAGATGTCAAAAGACTAAATGTCTAATTTAATTTGAACTAATTAGGATGTCAGAAACTACCTACCAAAGTACAGCAAGAGTGTCAAATCTGTTATGAAGTCTTCATGCTGAACGTACAGACACCATAGGCAAAGTGTGATTGTTTAGATGGCCACTAAGCAATCTTCAACAGCTCAAAAATGAGCTATTCTCTGTATTGGGACCTTGAAGAATAATGTGTGTCAGGTCAGAACCAGATTTTTCATATCCCAAGTTTAGATTTTGCATATCAGACAGCTAGATCTGAAGTGCCTTTGTGCAAGCATTCTGTACTTTGATGAATTCCGCACTAATGGAAAAGATGATCGAAGGAGTCATCATTATAAGTTAATCAGTTTATTTCATTTATATGTTCTTGTGCTTTGGCTAAAATTTTAGCAGGACCTACCCTTAGTTTCTTATGAGATAACCAGTAAGGTGCACTGGACAAGTATTGGTGCTTGGGCAATGTACTCATGTACTTAAATATACTTCTGAACAGTATATTTATATGTAAATAAATCAAGACACCAATAATTTCCTTGTTTTCAAATAAGAGTAAGATATGATTTCTTAAGCACGAGATTTGGGGCCTCAAGGAAACTAGGGGAGAGGCACTGTACTGCTCTTGGACAACAGCCAAGTGCCACAGATGTGTATGAGACACACAGTATTCATTTTCACTAGAGAGGCTTGGAAAATCAGTGAGCAAAGGCGAGTAATGCTGAGAAGGCAAAATAATGTAATATGGGGAAAAAAAATTCCACTTAGGAATGCACAATGGAATCACAAAAAGACTTCATTTAGATGTGCTAGGGACACTTTTCTATAAAAACAACTGCAGTCAAAAGAGCAAACAAAAGATTGCATGCAGAAAACAAGGGAGAAGACAGCATTGCTTCACCTTGTAAATTCCTGCATCCTGTATCCTGTATACTACAAGAAGGTCAAACCTGTCTCAGAAATAATATAGTAGAACAGAAAGCAGTCAGGAAAACAAATAGTATCACCAGGGTGTGTCTGAAGCCTCGTTTGGACACAAGAAATCCTGCACTCTAGCTACTGAAAGAGTTGAGATGGTGCTTGAGGCTTCCTCCTTGTACCATGTAAGGAGCACTCAACAGCAAGGCAAGGGAATGCATATTCCGAGTACAATGATTATTATAGGAAACAGCAAATTTCTAAATGCAATTCTGCTTGGTATGATTCCACTGTGCCTGAAAATCCCCAGGGAGCATTTCTGGTGCTTTTCTTGTCTCAAGTAGTACTGATGAATGCTGATTCCCCAGCCCATCCTACCTTGTTTCTGCATTAGGTGGAGAGGAATTAAGACACTTGACTCTTCTGACACTTTTCTGGCCATGACTACTCTATCATATTTAAAGTTGCAGATAAAAATGGACACTGGTACAATAGTGATGGCATTCAAAGCAAGCATCACCTCAGGTTTTTCAGAGTGGACATCCAATGAATGAGGTTTGTAGAGCTAGTCGACTGCTTTGAAAAGTCAGGCCCCACTTCCTGATGCTCTGGATCATTAAGTGGAAATCTACACATACACCAGAATCAAATATTTGAAAAAAAGTAATCTTCGTGCAGCTTCCCAGAACTGGAGACTCTAGGGTATTGTAAGGAAAGAAGGCTCACACATGCTCCTCTGTATTCTTCCTCAGCTATACACAATTAGAGGGCATTGGCTTTCATTTATGAAGGAAGGATTTTATCTCCTCTGTTTTTAATTAAATCACAGACCTTTTCACTAGTTCATAAATTGGCACTGCTATAACTCAGCTTCCACAGAAAGAAGTTGGATGTCAACACCCTGAAGGATTCTCTTGACCAACTAGTTTTTAAAATCATGGTTATTTATTTCAATTACATTTGAATTACTAGTACTGGGAGTTTTACATTTTGCTATAGGAAGGGTGAATTGATTTCTGCCTGAATGACAAGTTTCAGTTACACTTCAGTTACAGTTCACAAAATATTCTGAGAGGTTTGTCAGCAGATATAATTGAGTTCCTTTAATCAGGCTTAGGGTAAGATCCTAAAGATATTCCTTCAGGCTTTTTCCAAGCTGCACGGCTACTAGTTAATTTAATAGAAGGAGGTTCTTCACATTCTTTCAACTTCCTTTACATATGTGATTTTTGCCTGAGTAATATATGTGGATTAAATCCTCAAATTGTCTGGAGACAGTACTCCTGCTTAAAAGATAAGAATCCAAACCCATCATTAAAAAGACAGTAGAAAGAATGATGCAGTGTTTCCCCTTGTGTTTAATGAAGCAGCTGTTCCTAAACAGAGGAGCAATGCTGGGGTTTGTATAGCTGCAGATAGTTTATAAGAAAAAAAAAATGGAAATTTTTAATTCATTTAAAGTAATCCTAAGTGTTCTTTTCAGTTGTCTGAAAAGTTGGTGGTTTTGAACCTACATTTTTCAAACCCAAGCTTCATGTCCTTCCCTTTCCAAATATCTTATGTAATCCTAGAAAAAAGAAAAATTACTTACAAAACTGAAAATTATGAGGAAGAAATATCAAAAAGGAGTATTGATACTAGTAAGGAAAATTTTGTCTTCTCTAAAAGATTGCTTTAATGTGCGAGCAGCACTTTATCTGCGGGACTTGCATTTATTAACACGAGTGCTTCTAAGTCCCAAGAAAACTTCCAGGGCTAAAAGACTCATTTAGCTCAAAACTTCTTATTTTCTGATCCACTCTATTAGTAAAGTACAGTTGCTGTGGAGTTCACATTGGCACATAGTTATTTCCTTTAATATTTGAGATTACTGCACTTTTACTTTCATGTACTGCATAAAAGGCTGCTGGAGGCAGTGCAGGATATACCACTCCCTTTGTCTGAGGGAGCATGGCCTCCATTAGTGACCAAGCATTGCTACTTGGGAAGTATTTTACACCCCTGACTGCCAGTAGACGGTGATATTACAGATGTAAATCAGTCAGCTCTCTGCCCAGAAAGCTGTGGGCTTTCAGGAGTAAAGGCAGTCATACCCTCCGATCAGCTGCTCTTGGACTTGTACATTACACACCACGGAGGGGCTGATGGGGCTGCTCAGCTGGCCACCTCACTTTGCTGAGTGGGACTAGTGCAGTCCAGCATCTGGTTCACAGAGCTAGGCAGCCCCGCACAAGGCTGGGAAGGTCCTATGAGATGGTGGCAGGAGCAGGACTGGGACTGAAGGGGCTGCCCTCCTGCCTCTGCCACAGCAGCCCAGCTTGGGTCAACAAGGGTGCATGAGATGGCTCCTGCTGCTTCTGGGGAAGAGGTACAACCAGCTCCCATTTCTCGAGAGGCAGTCACAAGGATTTGGAAAAAGGACCTGGCAAGCAGCCCAGGAATAAAGAAGGTTGAGAAAAATGCTTTCTCCTTCATTTAGTCAGCATCTGGCAGAGGCAGGACAGGGGGCCTGTTTGAAGGACAGCTGATGTTTAGGACAAACAACCTTGTGTTTTGAGTGTCTGGACACTTACTTCACAATGTTATGGTCAAAAGAAACAATGGATAGGTATATACTTTTATATTGCCTCACTTCTATGAGCAGCTTAACTGTTCACTTTCCCATCCTCATTGTATGTAAGAAGGTACTTAATGAATTTCATTTTTCCTTGAAAGGCTGAAATTTAGCATGAGGCAATCTCTCAACATAACTGCTGAGACTGGGAAAGTAGTTTTTGTTCTGTTCCCTATGTATTGCCACTTCTTCATATTTCCAAGGAGAACCAAGACTTTGCTAGCTAAACAGTATTTTGCAGTGCTCTTCCCCTGCATCAAGGCCACATCACCCACCACAGCACCCATCTCGTGGGCACCGAGGCCCTGTACCAGTGTGCTGCCCAATAGCGACTTTCAAGTAGACATACAAACAGAAGAAAGACTGGGTTGGTTTTGATCTGCTAAGTGTCCCTGAGTAACTCTATGCCTTAGATCTCCTCTGTTAAGGAAGCCAATGATTCCAATCTTCTTCCTTTGGTGAAATAAGCATTATTATCATCCTATACTTTAAAGAACACGTTTGTGTCAGTCCTAGGAAAGCTGTTTTTCAAAGGAGTATGAATTAATCAGAGTACTCACATGATTTGGCCCTTGGTGTTTCAGAAACAAAAATGATGAGCTGCAGCCTCCCACCTCACCCACAGTTCCAGAAAATGTGATATAAGATGACAGATGAGATTTTTAATCAGATGATGTTGTTTTCTGGCCTGTTGCAGGGCAGACCTAAAGGTTCAGAACCCACAGTGGTCTTTTCAGTTCCTGTCACACCTCTCTTTGTACCTCAAAGCAAGTTCCATGCCCTGAGCTACCTTTTTCCATATTTCAGGATGCAATGCAAAATGATGCGGAGAGTAGCTGGTGATCTACCTACAATCTGACAGAGAAATAGCAAAATACAGGTGATATCAAAATCCAATTGTGAACAGAAATTTCTATCTTTAATGCAGAAAGTGATGGAGAGTTCAGCCCAACCTCCTTACCAGGCAAAGCAGTCCACTAGTCATCTAGCTTGCAACTTCATAGCAATGCCCCTGATTTGAGGGGTGAGTGCCACACGATTCTTAGAACTCCTGGGGTCTGTGCATGTTCTCCTCTATCTTGCTGGATGCTGCAGAGCTTTCTTAACTATGTTTTCTCTGTTATAAGCTCTCAAATAATTCCTAAAGTATCCCAGGAGCGTGATTTTGAGGAATCACAGAATCACAAAATATGCTGAGTTGGAAGGGATCCACAAGGATCATCAAGTCCAACATATAGTCCTGCACAGGACCATCCCCAAGAGTCACACCACATGCCTTGAGAGCATCATCCAAATGCTTCTTGAACTCTGTCGGGCTTGGTGCTGTGACCACTTCCCTGGGAGCCTGTTCCAGTGCCCAACCACCCTCTGGGCGAAGAACATCCTTCTAAGTATCCAACCTAAAGCTTTCCTGACACAACTTCAGGCCATTCCCTCAGGTCCTGTCACTGGTCACCACAGAGAAGAGATCAGTGCCTGCCCCTCCTCTTCCCCTCACAAGGAAGTTGTAACTGCAGTGAGGTCTCCCCTCAGTCTCCTCTTCTCCAGGCTGAACAGACCAAGTGCCCTCAGCCATTCCTCATACGGCTTCCCCTCAAGGCCCTTCACCATCTTTGTTGCCCTCCTTTGAATGCTCTCCAATAGCTTAATATCTTTCTTATATTGTGGTGCCCAAAACTGCACACAACATTCAAGGTGAGGCTGCCCCAGTGCAGAGCAGAGCAGGACAATCCCTTCCCTCGACCAGCTGGCGATGCTTTGCCTGATGCCCACATTCATGCTCATATTCAACTTGCCATTGACCAGGACCCCCAGGTCCCTTTCCCTGGCACTACTTTCCAGAATCTCATTCCCCAGTTTGTACATACATCCAGCATTGCTCTATGCCAGGTGCAGAATCCAGCACTTTCCCTTGTTGAATTTCATATGGTTGGTGATTGCCCAGTTCTCTGATTTGTTGAGGTCTCTCTGCAGGGCCTCTCTGCCTTCCAGGGAGTCAACAGCTTCTCCCAGTTTTGTGTCGTCTGCAAACTTGCTTGGTAACCCTTCCAGTCCTGTGTCTGAGTCATTTATGAAGATGTTGAAGAGCACAGGGTCTAAAATGGAACCCCACTAGTGACAGGTCACCAGTCTGATGTTCACCCCATTCACTATTACCCTCTGTGATTGACCCTTGAGCCAATTGCTCACCCACCACAGGATGTATTTATCTAGCTGTGTGGCTGGACGTTTTGTACAGAAGGATTCTATGAGAGACAGAATGGAAAGTTTTACTGAAATCCAAAAAGATTACATTAACTGGCTTCCCTTGATAACTAGATGGGTTACCTTGTGATAAAGGGAAATCAGATTTGATAAGCAGGACTTTCCTCTCATGAAGCTCTGCTGGCTGTGATCAATGACTATGTTGTCTTTTAGGTGTTTTTCAATAACTCCCAGTATAATCTTCTCCATAACTTTACGGGCACTGAAGCAAGACTGACAGGCCTGTAGTTTCCAGAGTCCTCCTTCTTGAAAATCAAGACAACATTTGCCATCTGCCAGTCAGCTGGGACCTGTCTGGATTTCCAAGATCACTCAAAAGTCATTGAGAGAGGTTTTGTAGTGACATCAGCCAGCCCTTTGAGGATTCTGGGATGAATCCTAACAGGCCCCATAGATCCTGCACCATTTCAGGTCGACTGAGAGTTGATCATTCTCACAGTCATGGTCCTTCAGCTTAGGGTACTAAGACCCCCTTGGTTCATCACCTGTGGTGAAGACAGGCAAAAAAAGTGTTAAGCACCTCTGTCTTGTCTCTGTCCCTGTTTGTGAGGTGACTATTCTCATCCTGTAATGGGCCAATGATATTTCTATACTGCCTATTGCCATTAGTGTATTTGAAAAAACTCTTTTTATTGTCCCCCACATTTCTGGCTGGCTTTGACTCCACTTGAGCTTTGGCTGAACAAATTTTCTCCCTACAGCAGCAAGCAGCATCTCTGAATTCTTCCCATGTCACTTGACCTTGCTTCCACTGGGCATCTACCTTCCTTTTTTGCGTTATTTCCAAGAAAAGATCCCTGCCCAGCCAAACTGGCCTTCTGCCTCGCCTGCTTGACTTCTGATGTTTGGGAATTGCTGCTCCTGTGCCCTTAGGAGGTGATGTTTGAGAAGTGATCAGCACTGATGGACTCCAGCACCTGCAAAAACATTTTCCAATGAGACCTTGTTTACTAATTCCCTGAGCAGCCTGAAGTCTGCTCTCCTCATGTCCAGAGGTGAAGTTTGCTGACTGTTTTCCTGCTGTCAACAGAGATTTTAAACTCAATCACTTCGTGGTTGCTGTGGCCAAGACAGCCACCAATCTCCACTTCACTCACGAGATCTGCTCTGTTGACAAGCAGTAGATCAAGGAGGGCATCCTTCTGAGTTGGCTTTCTTAGAACCTGTTCCATAAAGTTGTCATCCAGGTTTTTTAGGAATCTTCTGGCCCCAGTTTTACCAGCTGGGTGATCCTCTCAGTTAAAGCTGGAGGGATAAAATGTATTGCCATTGAAGTTACATTTTAAACCCTGTAAGTCAAACTCATTTCAGCAGAAGTATTTTTATACATACATCAACATTAGACAACAGAGTGAAAGAAGTTTTGCGAAAGTGCATGTGTGCGGAAGTGCAAGGAAATAACGCCACACTTACTGGTCCCTTTCCTTAGTTTTAACACTCTTTCTTACTCTGCATGTTTCAGCTGGGAGACTCATAACTATCCCTGCTGTGGGCTGGGATCCACTTACGTTTTTTCAGGTTCCAGAAGTGTCAGGTCCCACTTTTGCCTTGTATTCCAGACACGGACCTGGACTCTGCAGTCAGGTCTAACTCTGAGTTAGGCAAATGCCTAGCATTCCCAGCAGCTGTTTCATTCTCAACTCAGCCAGGAAAGAGTCCTGACTCCCTTGTTATTCCTTATAAAACTATTATCTGTTCCTTCTAGCTTTGCAAATGTTACTCTCCTTTGGGTGTTGAGCGGGTGTAGTTCTTTACTTGATATAGACAGTAAGTAAAGACCGTTCATTTCTCTGCTTGGCTAAACTTCTAGTGCATCATTAATCTACTTTTCTTATATGTATATATTAACCACCATACCATAGATAGCAATACAAATACAACTTATATGGTAGAAAAAAATTCATGCAACTTAAAGCATGAAGTTGGATCTCTGTTACTCAAAATTTTGCCTACTTTTATTAGTTTAGAATAAGAATAAAAGACCTAAAAATAAATAGTATCTATAAATATCTCCTGCATTCATTGGTTTACATATGTATTCTAAAATGGTTGATAAACAGACAGACTGAATGTGCTAATTGAGAGATACAGTGACAGTCTTCATGGAAGCTTTGGGAGAAGAGGTCGGGAGAGAGTAAAGTAATTCCTTTTTCTTCGTTGTGTGGCATCACCCACAAGCAAAGAGACGGAAAACTTTATTTCAGAGATGAGACATTTGGCTTTGAGACAAGTCAGAAAGGGATTCTCAGCCTTTGCCCTGTGCTCTTTCATGTCCAAATGGATGTGAATGTGAGTGTGGGGAAAGAAGGTCTGTGGCAGATGCAAGAGCCATCATGACAAAATCATCCCATCTTAACTCAATAGCAGTAAGTAAGTTTTTGATTAAACCTAAGGGAAAATGAGGTACCGCATAGCTGCTGTTGAATTCAGTCAGGAGGACTGTTTTATTTAATGTAATCCTAATGATGCCATTGTCATTTTATCTTTTGTGACTTTATTTCATGACTGAAACCCTAGGTTTCTCAAGTAGCTTTTAATCTGTAATCATGTCTAGCAATAAATCTAGCTAGTCATCTGGCACATAGCAAAGCATTCTTTACCCCAGCTGTTTACAAATCTGAAAACTGGCATTGGGCATCTTTAAAAATTGCTGAGTTATCCAGTACTTTATGCTTCTCTTATCTAAAGAGCAGTAGGATAAATCCCTATAGATGTTCTGTAGTAATTTATCACAAGATTTAGGGGAGGAAGAAATGTCTTCTTGGGAGTAGTGATGACTAGTGAAATTCTCCAACCAGCAGTAAAAAGACTGATGGACTTCTTAATGGCTTTTAACTGAGACCAGACATGACAGTAACTTGTAACTTTGGGGCAATGGTGCATTTGGGGTTAACTGTGCACCCAGTCACACCTTTGAGAATACTCTAAGTCAATGTTGGTTTTGATCTCTGTATGACTTTTTTCTCTCCTACACTTTATTTGCTATGACTGCAGGGTCTTTTGATGTGTCCAGTCCTCTTCTGCACAATATGACAAAGATTAGCCCAGCTGGGGACAAAAGTGGAGATTTTAAGTGCCATAATAGTATAAGGTCAAAAGCCTGTCCATTGAAATGTTGATCTGGTGTGCCAGTTTTTGCAGTGAGTAGTGATGACACAGTATTATGCCAGAATGGTATTTAGATACCCCTGACTGCACAGCTTGCATGGCCACATGTCTGTTGTCAGCTGGGTCCACATTGTGCATTCTTGGAAAGAGCCAAAGTGATGAATCTGGAGCCACAGAAAGTCGAGGCCCTTACCTTTTCATTGATAGAAGAGCAGTGTTAATAACAATCTGTGCAGAGCAAGAGGGTTGAAACAAATAAAAAAAGAAAATATTTAATATCTTTTGGTAAAGAAAAAAAGAATGAATAACAGTTTAAAAATCATTCAGGATGTTATCTGAAAATAATTACTTGGACAACAACATATTGCAGCCAGACTGCAGACACAAACCAAAACCAAAAAGGAAATATTTTATCAGCGTGCAAAACATCTTGTTTTACTGCTACCATTGATAGCACTCAGATTTTGCTAGCTGCTACACTCCCCTCAAAAACTACTATAGAAGATCTATGAAAGATAAAGAATGTATAGTGAAGAATTCAGGTTTTAGAAGAGCATGATACAGAGAGGGAAGAGTGACATTTGTCTGAATGTACCTCTGCTCATGAGTCAAACTCTGAGTAGGCTTATACAATTTTATTGGGATTTTTTTAGTATCCATACCTATGGTTTACTTTTTTGTCTGATCTCTGATTACATTTAGCTCTAGCCAGTCCTTTCTATCTTTGTACAGTCCTTAAATTAAATCTTCCCTTATTCAATTTTGTTCTAAACCATACCTATTAATAAATAGCTCTGTTTCAGTTGAACTCTTGTTTTTCTTGTACTTTTTCCACCTAATAATAAGATTGTTTTAACTTTTTGTCTCATGTTTGCATTCACCATTTGGTTTTGTGATTATTTGCTAGAAAAACAGCTGTTCCCACTGAGTCGATGGAAGGCTTGATTTGTATCACTGAAAAGATGCCATGTGCTTATACCAGAGAAAATACTGAAAACAGATAGCTGGTGGAGAGGAGTGGAATTCTGGTGACGGGAATAAATTTGTTCCAATGAAGACAAATAATAAGACTTAAAGTGTTGGACAATCTGATGGTTATTGTCTCTGGGAGAGATCTGGACCTCTATACCCCAGGGAGTTGAATGTGACAGCTATCATGTGTCATGTGATAGAAAATGTCAGTAAAAGGGTGATCAAGACTTGTCAGTGTCAAGCAGTCCCAGTTCTAACAGAAAGGCTCCCCCTTCTTGCACAGTGTTCTATGGTATACATATGAATCCTAAACCAAATACATAAGTCCATCATAGTTCTATTGAGGTCAATGGTGAAACTCTCACTCACTTGCATGGTACAAAGCAGGTTCCTCAGGTAAGAATATGTCTGACCTTATGTGGACAACAACTAGAAAGTATGTATCACAGCTGGAAATGTCAAGAATATGTGTGGTTTGCGGTTGTTTTTTTTTTTGTTTTGAGATAAGCTATGACTGGCCTTCTGAATTGGTATCATTTATTAATAATCCTCATCACATCCTTTGGCTTGATCAGTCTGATAGCGAGTGGCTTGTAGTTGAGGTGGAAAAGGTGGTTCCACACTTCAGCCTGCAGTATAGACCAAAGAAGCCAGCTGGGTTTTGACGTGTGGTTGCTGGCAATCTGGCTGCAGTTATCAATGGAAAATTGAAATTGATCTGTTTAAGCGTGGCAGGGTGGGAAATATGAGGGAAGGTTGTTTACGTGAATGTGGCCTTTAAATGTGGTAATACAGTAAATGAGAGAGGATAGATCAGTTGCAAAACCTTAAAAGCACTCTGAGCAGCTTCTGTTTGTTGTTACAGAATACAAGGAGAAGAATGGCACAGTCAAAACAATGAGCTAAGAAAACTAACTTTGCTGCTGACAGGCTAGAAGCAAGGCAAGATGGTATTTGTCAAAGCCAAAGAAAAGAATATTGTGGGAAGCAAGTAATAAGATAGTGAGTGATGTGGTTGTAAGTTTCAGCTGTGAAGAAGTGTTATGCAGTGAGAATTGAAAAGTAGACATGGATAAGGAGGTCATATCTAAGATTAGTGCCGATCATAAGTCTTTGTGGTATTTTCCAGGGGTAAAGCTAAAGGTAATGGGAAGAAAGAAAGGATTTGGCTTTGAACATTTTGCACTTAAGCTTAAAGTCTTAAGTCAGAGCACTAAGAGGAAATGTCAGTGCAGCAGACTATTAGTTTAGTTTGAGTTAAATGAGACACGTCTGTGGATGGGTAATAAATCTGTTGGTCACTGACCTAAAATTATAGATGATTTTTTTATTTACCAGTATGGCTTATTTATGGGCAAAAACCATAGAGGGAATAAGACTGCAAAGTTTCTGCTGAATCCTGGGTCTTGGAGAAGACGAATAAGCACCAGGAGCAATTGCAGAGGGAGAAGGTTAACTGGGTGAGGATCAAATTACACATTAGATGAGAATATTCTGCTGCTGCTGAGAAGACAGTAATAGGATGGGTTAAACACTAGTTTTTCATTTGATAAGAAAATTATTAGAGGTCATCTTAAAAGAATTTGAAGGGAGTGCAAAAGGCACAAATTAATTTGTAAGAAAGAGGAATCTCATCTGGATATTGCAGACAGCACTGAAAGATATGCACCACTAGTGATGAAAATGTTGGAGTAAAGTGTGCATTTCCCTAGGATGAAAGAGACTAAAGCATGGAAACAACAGCACTTTTCTTTATATCTTCTGTCTTGTTTGGAAAAGGTCTTTTTCCTTATGCACGTATGTCTCTCAAATGGAGATCTTAGATTCTGCTTTAATACACCTAATATAAAAAATCTGCTTCATACCTCAAAAAACCGTCAACCTTATATCCATATGTGCTGTCACCTGCACAGAGTAGCCTCAAAATTAAAAAATTGCAAGGACATTTCACTGTTCCTTTCAAAATACATATTCAGTCTCTCAAGTTCTATCATTTCGCAAGTGTCATCTTCTAGATTGGCATCAGTGATGGGTGATGGACATATCATAATAGCACCATAGTATCAAAGGCATGGAACTTCAAATGATACCAGAGCTGTGATGCAATACTGCTGTGGATTTTGGTATCTTCAATGACGGCCTTTTGCCCTTGTTCTTTGCCACTCTCCTACACTATCAGAGCTGTGTCAGCAGTATCTGGAAGGCCTCTCTACTCCACAAGGCTGTGAGCAAACTGGCCTTGTTTCCCTTTGCTCCCTGTCTGAAGGTGCACTCCTCTCCTTTGCAGAGAGCCAGAGGGATTACAGGGGAGCAGTGCACAGAAGGGAATCAGCTTGTGCTGGGGCAGAGAATCCTCTAGAAATGGGAAAAACAGTCTCAATCCTCAATTTCAGAGTAGAGTCAAAGGCCTGGGGGGACAGCAGTTCCTCCTCCTTCCCCAGTGGCATCATGTTGGCAGGAAAGCTGTCTGAAACCCTATTGATCGCTTGTTCAGAAAGTTCAATAGTGTCGGGAAAGTTGCAATACCTTTTCTTCTTTTTTAATTGAAGTCATGAAAGAATGAAATGCTTTTCTGCTCTGAGAGGAGTCCTAGCTGAGTGATTCTCGAATGGGTTTTTGTTGTGTTTTTTTTGAGTGGAGACACTACGATTTTTAAATGTATGGGCGACTTTTACCTTTGTTAAATATTGTTTTGTGAAATCTTTAGAAGTAATCACCAGAGCTACAGGGATCTACAGCTTAATGACCGATCAGCCCTGGCCTATACAAAGAGGTGGTGTTCCTCTTGCAGCTTCTGCCTACTGAGGAGGTGAACATATCGTTCTGTTTTCTCTTTGGGGATGCCTTGCATTGCCTGCCAACTGCATGTACTGTGATGGGGAACACAGACCATGATCATCTGGGCCACAGCATCAGGGGACTGAAGAAAGATGAAGAGGGCATCACATGGTGCCTATTCGTGTACAGTCCCGGTGGAGGACTGCAACCTGGACTGCTGTTTTGTCTGACTGTTTATGGGGATTCCTTGCACATCTTCATCACTATTTCTAAACACAATCTGGCATCCTGTCTGACATCCAAATGTGCTGTGAGTGCATAAGGAGAAGCAACAAAGTGAATTGGAAACTGGACGTTAACTCCATATGCTACATTAACTCTGACCCAGAATAAACCACAAAGAGCAACTGGCATCCTAAATCAACCTGTTACCCATGTAATAACCAGTTCCCTGCATATCTCTTTAGAATCATGTCTATAGACATATAAATAACCCAATCCTGTTTCTGACTTAAAGAAACGAGCATTTGTGTGTGCGTTTCACTGAAACAAACCAAGTTTATCCCTGAAGTTGATAATATTTAGAGCATCCTTTACAAAGACAGTAGAGCTATAAACCAAATTTAAAGGGATTAAAATACTGTTCTTGAGGAACCCACCCCCAAATATCTTCCAAGTACAGATTTTGAATTACTGGGTTGTCTGATCCTGTGTGTGCTTTTGGCCCTTACATCCCATGTTTCAGGATCTAGACACAAGACTTTTCAGTTTTTTGTTTGCTTGGTGGTTTGCTTGATTTTTTTCTTTAAAACTGTAATTTTTCATTTAAACAGTGGCTGACTGTGAAAAGGTTATGTCTTGTGTCAGAACAGTCAATGAAATACTGCCCTCAGGTAAAATTGACTCCCCTAAAGTTAAGATGCCAGAATGGACAATGTGAGTGACTATATCATCAGAAGGTCATCTGGGTCAGCTTAAATCACAAGGAAGGTTATTATTAAACCAATTCTGTAGGAGGACACCTGCCCAGGCCCCAGGGGTACATGTTTAGGCTCATTTTCAATTTAAATTGTTTTGAAGGAAAGCTAATCAGAATATGAAAATATTTGATGATGATTAAATTTAGAATTCATGGTTAATTAGCTGGGGGAAAAAAAGCTATCTGCAGATGCTGAATTCAGCATGTGTCTGTAGATCTCCAAAAGCATGTCCTTCCTTTAGTCTTCAGAGATGCTTTTCTGGAGTTGTCATGCAGTGCTTTGGGAAGACACTGCCTGAGCACAAAGTACAGTAAGTAAAGATAAGATAGAACATCAGTGCTCTCCTTAGAGATATTTCTTATTCCTCTGACCTTGTGAAGCCACCTTTACAGAGCTATTCAACTTTTCAGAAATCCATTCCCAGCTAGAAAAGAGCAGTTCCTACTGGGAGTTTTGCTGTGCTCCAAGAAACTTTTGTCAAGTTCCTGAATAGTGGGGAAGTTCCTAATTGCTTTTAACCATCTCTGTGCTCCCTCCTGCTTTGTTACCTTTTCTGTGCTTTTGACTCCTGAGATATTCTGGAGCGCCTCTCAGCTCTCAGAAGAAGCATTGAAGCTGATACAAAAGTCCACAGACAGCACTATTTGCAGTGTACAAGCTTTATTGATCTTAACCCTAAGAACCATATTCTCAAACTCTGCCTCCTAGTATCTTATCTCTTAGCTATTTATATAACTAAAAAAAAATTCCTGACACAGTTCATATTCTTGCCCCTACTATAAATGGTTGTATTTTTGTTTAGATGGGATGCAGTTCTTGACCATACTGTAGTTAGCAAGTGGCACTACAGTGGCTGGACTGTTGTTCTAATGGATTCTGTAACTAACTCTGTAGCAGGTAAAGTTGTGAAGCTAGCCAGGCCCACTTTGAAGCCTTTGCACTGCTTCAGTCTTCCCTCTGCAATCTGTTTCTTTGTCTCTCTGGTAGGAGGGATTGGCAACATTAGCCTCAACAGAAGAAAAAACCAAATACAAAAGACTTTTTAAATAGGACACATCCACACACAGATCGAGGTGGCACATAAGAAAGTAATATATCAGTAAATTATTAAAATAAGAATGACTGCCTGGTCTGAACCCACAAAAGATGGGGTTAATGTTCTTTTAAGGTGAAGACAAAGTCTCTTTGGTTATATGGTCAGAGAAGGGACAGAGGGGCACTAAGGACCCTGCCTGCAGAATTAGTGATGCTGCTACTGGAAGACTGCCTGCGCTTCAAAAGCAAGGTGGAGAACTGCAGAAAATTCAGACAAGAGTTGCATAAATGGTTTGAGATCTGCAAAAGCAGACTTTTAAATGAGAAACTATGTATGCCGATACGTTTTCAATCACCAGCTCAAGGCTCATTAGTGGAGTAGGCAGATGTTAATTTTGACATCCTAAGGCTGAACAAGCGAAGCCTGGTTCCTTCTACTGTGGAAGTCAGGTGAAGCCTGAGCAGCAGTAGTAAGACAGCTCTGGGGTTTGTGCATGTTGCTGCTTTTAGTCCTGGGGGACAGGAAGAATGGGGCTGGTGACTGCTGCTCAGGAAATTGACTTCTTCTCATCCCAACAGTATTTGTTATCCCACAAATTATCTCTTCTTCTCAGGAGAGGCAGAAATCTGGTGGTTTTACATGGTCCTAGACATGTGAATTCTAATGTCTGTGATGCTATTGCCTTTTTGGTGACTTTTTCTGTGCTGCTTTCAGAAACAGCTTAGTCTGTCTGAGCCTAAGGGGACATCCCCACAACTCCCAAGGGGAACAGGATGGTACCTAGGCCTTCCAGCACAGAGCTGGAACATGGCCAGTGCATACCCAGCAGAGCAGGCCGGTAGCATACCCTGAGGAATGAGCTAGTCCTGTGGTGTATACTTGCATTTTTCCTCTCTTAGGACAAAATTTTATATTTTACAGGAAATTTCTCCTTTGAAATATAGAGAGCTCAGATAGATTTAATCCTCCTGAAACTTATTCTTTTCCTTCATTATCTGAGAGACCATCTGATCACTCTTCTCAATTAAAATAAGTATTTTTACTTCAGCTCCTTGGAGATGCAAATGTCTCTTGTTAGAGCAAAGTCCTTGACTAGCTAATTAATAACTACTTTCTTCTATGAGTAGGGAAATTTCTCCCTATTCCTCTTTCCTTTTTGACTCTGACCTGATGAAATTATTGTAAACTTACTTTATATTTTCTTACACTAGGTATCTGTCAAACATGTCCAAAGCAAATACCTAACCATGATAGATAGGCTCATGACTGAAAGCAGACACAATGGTGATTAATCACTTTGGGGTGATGTGACCGCAACAAGCTTCTTACTAAGCATGTGTAGCAGTCTCCCATTGCACAGTTGCTTCCAAGGAGGATAGAGAGTGGTAATGGTCTCCAAAGGTTTTGATACTTCGGTAATTCTGTGAAGGCAGAAAACTAGCTATTGTGACAATGTAAACAGAATGGAAAATTCAGAAATCAGTTTATATCATTATGTAAGCCATAACTAGTCTCAGAAACCAACATTATAGTACCTTTATAAGCTTTGTTAGCTGAGACAGTTTCAGGCAAGCATAGAAGCAGCTAGTCCTCTGCAAAAGCTTTGGAATAAACTGTGTACTTTATGTTATGTCTTTTTCTTGTCTCATATGGAGATATTTTTCATAATTAGAAGGCATGCAATTCAATAAATGTGTTACTGAAACTATTGCACTGAATAGTGCTTATTGTTAATAGGCTGTTTTTTCCTGCTGGTTTTGTGACATTGCTAAGAGCTTTGTATCATCATCTGTGTGTTGTTCTGGTCCATGTGGTATTGTCATACTGAAGTTCAAATTATTAAAGCAATATTAAGATTCTGGGGGGTTTCTCCAGGTTTTTTTTTTTCTAACATAAGTGGAAACAGTAGATCTTTTCTGAAAAAACTGTGTACCCTAGCACATCAGTATTCATATGAGCTCCTTTTGGATAACAAATTACCATCACCTCAGTTTTCTCTGTATCTTTCCTGAGCCAGAGCTTCTTAGATTGTTTCTTTATAGTCTTACCAACTTCTGCAATATAAGTAGCACAACAATAGAATATTTTCCTTTGTTCTTCACAAAGTACTGAAGTAATTTCTGCATGAAGCAGCAGAACCATGTAGCAAGCTACCTGGAGTCCCCATTTGGTAGCAGGGACCACTTCAGCTATAGGCAGAGCAGCCAGTGCCAGGTTAGCCAAACAACCATGGCCTATCTGCCACTTTCATCTGTCTTTAAGCTTTGTAAAACCAAGCGGTTACTGCACCAGGGAAGGGTTGGTGGTGATTTCGTGGAATCTCTTTCCTGTAGCAGTGGGAAATGTGGCTCTTTGCTCTCTGCTTTTTGCAGCAAGGGTGGACCTGTGCCTCACCTTCAAAGGGACCAAGTTCTGGCTGCTGAAAAAGTAGAGAAGACACACAGAAAAATCATACACACACAGAGATCATCTTTAAGCCCACTTGTGATTCTCCACATACAAACAACTTAAAAAAGTATGATATAACTGCCTAATTATTAAACAAGGTGCATATTTTTAAAGTCTGCATCTTGTGTAGGTGTAAAAGACCCATTGACATTTTTTGCCCATTTTTTTTAAAGGGCAGCTAAATTCTGTTGACCTTTTTATGTGAATGAATTAAAAAGTTTTAAAGCCCCAGAAATATTTTTTTTAAAAGTCAATCAAAATTTTGGCATTTCAGTATCCTAATTTTCATCACCATAAAGATCAATACTTCTGTCCTTCTCTGTTTATGGTATTTTATTTCCTCCAGAAGCTGAGTGTCAGAGATCTCTAGATCTCTGTCAAGCGAGATTTCAATAAGAAATGGTGAAAAATATTTGTTGTGATGGATTATTAGATATCACTGATTTTTGTGCAGCATCCTGACTTCATTTCCCTCAAACTTTTCACAGTAATAGGTATGGGAGCTTGTGGTCCTAATAACAAATATAAATTCTCTAGCAGACAAGTAACTGAGTTATTGAGCTTTTAGATTACATGATTCTGCAAGCTGGTTTTCTGACATAAAATGCCATCTGCTTCTACTTAATTTTCCTTGTTTCCTTCCCTAAGAAAACAACAGGAAAATATGTTTGTTCTGAAAGGTAGTTCCTTTGAGGCCTGTTATTTTCCTACATCTCTCTAAAAAGACAATATATGAATTTGTTAGTGAGTTACCAGACAATTCAATATATAGCACATCCAAGGAGCCAAATAACTGTACTTCATTTGATACATCTTGACACAGCTGAAAGTTTGAATTTTGAAGTCAGGTTTACCAGAAGGCTTCTGGAGCCACAGCCAGGAGCTGTTTGCATTACAGACCCCTTATTAATTTTAGAGGGGGTATGACATGTCAAAAAGAATAAGAATAAAGTAAAGCTTTCAAACTTTTCCATCCTCACACCAGAACAGGATCATTTCACAACATTTCAACAATACTGGCTGGCAGCCTAAAGGTACTTACACCAAATCAGCATCAGAGCTTTAATAGCTCATAATATTTTAATGTATTTTAATACATCAGATTATTATAAGGGTACTATAATATACCAACATTGTTCTCAATTAACATGTAGGAAAGATGTTTCCTGCAATTTGCTCGTTTCATATTCAGGGGGATTTTCTGGACTCTCCCTTACACTGAGGGGGAGATTTGATTTTCAAACGGCCTTTGCAATGTTTGGTTTTTTGTTGAAAGAGAACTGTAGTGTCTGCTCAGAGATCAGTAGCTGTGGGGCAATATTATCCCACAAATACAAAAGGATCTGATTAGACAAGGATTGCCTAATGTATGGTATAGCTCAAACTGCAACTAACGCTATGGGTGGTTGCAATTTAAAAGACCTTGATTCTATGTTAGGTTTGGATAACCATAGGAAAAATTGTAAACCATAGTAAATTGAGACTGGTTATTCATCTCGACTTACTTCTTGATTTCTGCAGTCTATTTAAAATAATTATAATAATAATAGTCATTTAAATTTTGAGGTTTTCCCAAGGACTGCAGGGTTTACCTTTAAGAAAGCTGAAATGAGGTAATTATTTCAGAATTCAGAACACAATGACAGCAAATGTCTATATTCCATGAAGTTGTTAAGGTTCTTTGATATTCTAATTTAGGTTACTACGATCAAAATTAAGGGACAGACTGGCTAGATAATCTCCTAAATGTGAAGATAAATTTCATGTCCCTTAAAACCAAGATTCATTAGATGTAGGCTTAAAATTATAGGATAATGTGCCTGGGGAAAAAGGTAGAGTAAAATACTCTGCTTTTACTGCAATAAACTTAATTTTTAATAAAATTTTAGAGAAGGACCATAATCAGTGGGACATTACGGGGCACCCTGTGTGACCACAGGCTTCGTAAGTCCTTAGCTGCAAAGCTGGGCATCACTTTTGCCTGCAGCCCTGTCACAGTAAGAAGGAGCTGAGGCCAGAGACCACGCGGGGCATGCTGGAGAAGAAACCCAAGCATTTCAAGGAGTCTAATGGTTGCAGAAATTGTCTGGCTTTTAGAAAGTGGAGGCTCAGGCCAAGAAAGTTCTGCTTATTTCAGGGTTATGAGTGTTTCCCCTCCCCCCCGCCTCCCCTGCCCCAAATGGAGACACTCAGGGTTGCTGGTTGCTGAGAAGGGAGTGTCTCCAGACCTGGCTTGGTGGAGCCATTCCTTTACTTATGGAAAACCAGCACCTACTTGTTGCATCAAAGGACACTCTGTAGTTTAGCCACTCAGGTGGCATGCGGGAACTCAACATCCAAGCCCATAATATTTAATGCCCACTGTCATATTTTGACACTAATCCGAGCCCTTGTTGCCAGGCGGGCAGAATGGACACGAAAAATGCAGTGTCTTCCCACATCTACAGGTGGTCTGACCAATTCAAGGGCAAAGAACTTGGTTGGGCTTGAAAAGCTTGTACTGTCTTTACATGTAGTCTGGCTGTTTTGCAGAGAAATAAAAAGTTCAGAATCCAGCTGCTGTCAAGAAATTTTTCTAAGTACTAAATCTACAGTGCTACGTTTGGAAATAGACAAAACTCAGCTTCTGAAAAACATTTATTAAAAAGGACTGACTAGAGCTTTCAGTAGCCTTGACAAGATTTCATATTTTGCTTTTCATTTTTACCAAGTGCATTAATAGCTCTTAAGGCTGAATGACATGAGTACTAGATATCTCAGCAGTGCATTAGAGATGGAGAAAACAGAATTTTGCGGCCTTGTGTACGTGCCTGATGAACAAGAGAAAAAGCACAGTGGCTAGGACTGTTTGAAAAACCGGGGGTTTCTCCTCAATCCAAACAAATTCATGAAGAAATATGTGATGAAACAATTGAAATTCAAGTTAAATTTGCACTGCTGAGCTGATATTCCTTTCTATATCTTGAATATTTGAATGGCTCAAAGTTCTTGAAAATGTCTTCAAAGCCCCTAAAAAACAAGAAATAATTCAGAGATTTTTTGAGTTCGTGTGCATTTGTCACTACCACTTTCACTAGTTCACCATTTTTGTTTGCCTAATCAGACATCAGAAACATACCGTGTGGGCAAATGTCCAGTAGTGAACTGCAAAAGCGAACAATTTAGGAATAAGTCAAGTCCTGAAAAGTCATTTGTTCTCTCTACCTTATGAACATTTACAAGCAGAGCAACTGACCTTGAACAACTAGATCCAAACCCCTCAAAGAGCGCAAGACCCTGACAACACACAAAAGCAGTGAAGCAACAAAAAATCCAATATTTCCTAGAATCTTTTCCAAATGCAATCGCTGTTCAAAATGGGTTACTGTCTTTATAAGGTGAATTTACCTAATTCTAAGCAGCCACTCATGTCTGTTGTAGCTGTGTGATACAATATGGCTGGTTTTCTAACACAGCTAAAAGAAATAAAAATAGCTTCAAGTAAAATACTTTTTCTGAGCTGAGTTCCATGTGAGCTCTGACTGATCTTTCTTTCACTCAAGTTAAGATAGTAATTTTCATGCATGTTACATTTTTCATTCAGACACAAGAGACTTGTTTAATGAGTTGCCTGAGGTGCAGCATCTTTACTTTGAAGCAAATTAAGCCACTTTCTATAACAAGATATAGAGTTTTGGGGGGTTTTGTGTGTGTGTGTTTACTTTATTGCCACCATCACACTGTTGGGAGTACTTATTCTACTACAGGCTACTATTCCAGGCTCTGCACCAATGTAACGATTGATACAGGCCAGCAAGGGTGACTCACCTGCTGTGGAGGCTGAGAATGTGGAAATGTGCTTTTCTTTCCGTATCACCCAGTTTAAGGAAAAGGAGCAGGAATTCTAAGCTGAACATTGGCTCTCTTTACACAGAACATGAGTGGCATCTGGGAGTCTGGCAGCAGAAGTGTTCTTCCAAGCTGAGTACAAGCAGGTTGTTTCTAGGACAATGAGGAAGGTATGTAAGCTTCCAGGGAAGGAGGTAGCTGCTTAGAGCAGCTTGCATTGGGGGTGAATTATAGTAAGTTATTTTAGCACTTTGATTGACCAAACCAGAACAGAATGCCCTTCATAGTCTTTAAGTGCTAACCAACACCCATTTGGTCTCATGTTCTACAGACCAAGCACACTGCCCCTGCAGAGAGGCAGGGCTTCTCA
This sequence comes from Sclerurus mexicanus, assembly GCA_013396755.1. Classification (NCBI taxonomy): domain Eukaryota; kingdom Metazoa; phylum Chordata; class Aves; order Passeriformes; family Furnariidae; genus Sclerurus; species Sclerurus mexicanus. The sequence continues at coordinate 2,623,019 of VWZF01001696.1, read as the reverse complement.
CATCTTCGGACTAAAGTCTGCTTTTGTCCACTCTCTTTGGGAAGAAGAAAAATTTGCATCTGATTTTGACATTGAGCTCTGCCTAAAGGATGCGCATAATGATAACCATGTTTTCATAAAAGTACTCAAAGCAGATAAATTAGTGTGTTCTCTGCTGTGGCAGATCTGGTCTCAAACAAGTATAAAACAAATTTTGTGGACATTCCCCATAGGGCACAGATTCAGCTTTGCAGTGGCATAATCATCAATCTCAGCCCACCAGTCACACCTGGTGAGAGTTGTTCAGAGAGACAACACAAAGGCATTTGCTGAACAGGACTAAAAGTCATTTATGCTGTAAGAGACTAAAGTGTCCAGTAAGGTGGTATTTGCATATTCCAAACACCACGTCCCCACCAACCAGGTATGATGTATTGTGTCCTCCCTTTGTTCACAATAACATTCCAAACAGCAGCTTTGGAGAGAGCAGGCACTTTAGGAAAGCTTAACAGATGTTTGTCCTTCCTTACGTCTTGCTGAGATAGTTTAGAAACATTCTGACATGTGAGCAACTCCATAACATACAGGTCAAGCAATCAGAAACTATTATTAAATTAACCTCATTCCTCTCTGTGGAGCCCTTCACTTTGACCAGTTGAGTGCATTTTATTTCTATTATATTAAAATCTGCTGTAAAAGAGTTATGTTAGAATGATTTCATTTTTTCAACAAACCTACTCACCATCTGCGTTTGGCAAAACTCGTTGACATCAGTCTTTGTTGCTTAGCAATAAATACTTATGCTCACTCCAGTCACAAAGAGTGTTCATTACTTTGTCATTCAGACATTTTACACAGCCTTTATGGCCTTAGAAATCGTTTATTTACACTGGCCTTGGAAGAGAGGCATAAGAGCTGAAACCCAAATGTGTAGAATGAGAGGAAAGGCACACAGATCTTGAAAGGTGTTGGGCACAAATACTAAAGAACTTGTAGAAGATCCACAAGCTTGATAATGAAGAAAAAAAATAGCTAAAATAAATCAATGCAATAATATTACTATAAAATATTAAAGCAATTATAAAGCTTGCCAGACATCAAGTCTTGAATGCTATTAAAGTGTATGCTTTAAAATAGCGTCATATCAATATGTGCTAATCAAGATGTACAAGCCAGCAAGAACGTCTGATATAAAAATGTGCTTTTTGCTTATATTCTGTGCCTGTATGTATAGAATACCTGTATCAGGTATTCTAATTTGAGCAAAATATCTAAAGAATTTGCATTTCTATAGAGTTCCATGGTAATTGTCTTGTTACTCATAACTCCAGAATTAGCTGAATTTGGCAAGAACTTTTATAGTTAGTATTAACTCAGAATTGATCTGTGTTGAAACCTTTGAGGAAAGTTTTTATTTATAGAAAGTTAGTAGAAGAAATGCTCAAAGCTACACAATTATAATTGCTTTACTCATTTAGCAATAACTATGGCCCACTTCTGTTTAGTTGTCTAATTTTAAGATATTAACCTTTGGCACTCAGATTAGAAAAAATTGAACTAAGAGGCTCCAAAAAAGCATAATTAGAATTGAAAATTAAATGGGTCACTTGTCATAGAGTGTGTTACATTTAATAGATGAACAAGCTAACAAATGAACATGACAATGAGTCATCTGAAGTCAGAAAACAGCACTGTTGAATATCAGATAATTTATAAAATGCTTAGGTTTTGCTTTTATTTGTGGTTACATTGTGCAAAATAAGTTGATCATTTTACATGGGTAGCAGCAAAAAGGCAGAAAAATTCAGAATACGTGATAACAAATCTGTCATTGACAGGGTGTCCAATGCAAACATACAAGCAACTTGGCATATTACTCAGGAAATGACAAAGAAAGCTTCCCGGAGGAGAACTTCATTCAAACATTGAATTTGGGCCTCAAAATCTCTGTTTATTTTAGAGATAGTGAGTCTGATTCTGGTCTGCCAGTAGAATTTCTCACTTTCTTAAGCAAAATAGTAATAATAAAAGTAACCAAGAACTATGAACTGGGCATTTTGAGTTAGGCTGCTGGTGAAGCCCCGTGACCTTAACAGGTACTCCAGTCACATCTAAGAGAGATTGTGCCTAAACTGCTGATCCGGCATATTTAAAGACCACAGCTTCCATGCACCCTTCAAGACTAGAATGAGAGGTTGGAAAGTGAACTTTGTTACAAAAGTCATACTCTTTCAAAATGTACAGCGAACTAGAAAGAAAAGTGCCCCTTCTATACCAGCCTTAAGTCAAGATGTAAGTCAAGTTCCCCACCTGGAAGGACCAGTGCCACTGTGTCAGTGCAATACTGACCTGAATTGCTCTGGAGTCATGATCGTATTGCCCAGACACTGAAAGAGAAATCCTGATTTTGCATCTCAAATGGCTGCTCCTGCTCAGTAGGATTTTCTTTGGGAATCTGCAATGCACTGTGTTGCGTGGCCATGCTCAGTCTGCTGAAGGGAACCTTGACAGCTGTCTGAATGGATGTTCAGTTCAAACACACACAGCCGTTAAGTGCAAACTTGAAAGTCTGACCCTCAGCCTTTTTGGAAATGTCTCCTATTAAATACAACATGCTGCTGAAATAGAAAGCAAAACATAAAGGGAGCTGTGCTGATATAAGATAAAAATCTTTCCTTCAATATGAAGGATAAAAATGTAGAAGCAACTGGACAGAAGGGGAAAAAACCCTAATCAAAAAGTCACACTGACAAAAAAAAAAATATTTGAAAGATGAAAGATGACACTTTGAGGACTCAGAGGCTGAAAATAACAAGAAACCTAAGATTCCTCTTTTGGTAAGGCTGGTATTCTTCAATACCCAAGAGCATCTGTAAAAGTTTTCTGAAGGAAGATGCTGACTTTTCTAAAAATGTGGTCAATGGAGTAGGAACAGCTTATTCTCAGTGAATGATGGGTTAGGCTCTGTGCTCCTGACAAATCCAAGTTCAAGTTGAATGACCAACTGCCCTGATACAGGTTTGGAACAGCTCCACCTCTGCAGTGCTGATCATATTGATATTTCCCTTTCCTCCTATGTCCCTTCTCTCTCTCTCTCTCTCTCTCTGTCCCTCTCTCCCTCTCCAGGATGGCTTTTTTTTTTTGCTCTTCGCCTGTTTCTAATTACTTTTTCACTATTTTTTGGTGGCCAAGGACAGCTTAAGCATCAACATTAAACTCTTTTTTGAAGAATAACGCCCATGTCAAATTATGAGTCCTGAATTGCTTAGACAACTTTGAAGTGACATAGAAAAGTAATGTGTGACTCAGCCTGAGGTTGGGCAGAAACCAAATTTTTTTTTTTCTTTTGTTTCAATCACCTGAGAACAGTTAAATTGGATAATTGAATGACCTGGTCTGCTTTTCAAGGCTTCAAATAAGGTTAATGAAATGCTAGTGGGACCCTAGGCTGTGGTGACCAAGCTGGCACAGCCCCTTTTCAGCCACTTGGAAGAAGGGATACCACCCAGGTTCAAGAGGAGTTCAGGGAGTCAATGGCACAATTTGATATTCCCCTTTCCTGATTCTCTGGGAAACACCAGCTGCAGCAGTACCTCTCCTTTACAGGGCCTCCTTCGTGCAAACTCATGGCATTAGGGAGCAGATTGCATGCTGATGTTCCTTCTTTTGCCCATAAACTTGTTGATCAGCAGAGCCACAGTTGAGCTTCTTGGATAGGAAACACTACATTAGGGTGGTAGGGAGCTGTCAGGCATTCAACTAATGGCCAGGAAAAACACGTAAGATGTAAAAAAATCCATCTCTTTATGTGCAAGTTATGCTAGGGGGAACTGTGCCTATGGTTTTTATGTTTCTAAAAGATAAGGTATTCAGAAAATATTTGCAGCACTCAGTGGAACGAGTCTGTGAAACTGGGTTACCATGTACTTCCGTTACTAAAAACACCAAATTGGGCATCACAAAGTTAAAATAAAAGGGGCTATAGGGGAAATAGAGTTGATTAGCTGTTATTCCTTGACTACACCTTTTCCATTTTGTATTTAAATTCATCATTTTTGCAGTGTTTCACAGGGACAGGTGCAACAGTAGAGGTGCAGAAAAAGAATTTTTCTCCTGTTGCAGGTAAAACTCAAAATTCAACAGTTTATTTCCTCCTTGAGGGATACTTTTTCCATACTTTTATCAACAAGATGGATCAATGACTCACTGCTTGCCAATACAACTCACACTGCGTTTTTTCATTTCCCTAGAGCCGAGACACTCAGAATAAAAATAAATGTTCTCACCACTTCCTGTCCTGCTCTCAACCAGAAGTGTTTCATGGATTTAATTTCTCATCCCTGGCTTTCCCAGTCTCTCTGTCATTATTGATGGGAGTGTCCTGCAACAGGAAATGGCCCTGTCATGTAAGCTTCAGTGTGTTAAGGACTTCTTCCAGCTAAAAATAGGTACCAGAGCTATCTTCTAGTTTGTTCCTGTTGTTTTGTGTTAAATTCCAAATGTCACACATAATATAGAGCTTAGAATAAACTCAACCTTTTATGCCATTTAAATGCAACAAATTGCTTTTCACAGCCTGCTTTGCAAATGTACTTGAGACTCTATTAAGTATTTGCCGTGTGGTTCATGATGTGTCCATGCTTCAGGAAAAATTGGTACATGATGCATCTGCTGACTTGTTTTAGAGATTAATACTTGCATTATGGAAACACGTGTGGCAATCAAGAATGAGACCACACTAGGACCCGTGCAGGTACTCATCTCCTTAGGTCCTCAGAAGGGAAATATGTTTGAGTTAGTGGTTCACTGCCCCAACACTTCAGTGGGTTAATGGAAAACATTGTACACCATTAGTGTTGTTACCAATGAAATTCAAAACTGAAGTATCTAATTGTACGTTGAACCACTGTTAATCACCATAACAGTGAACACCATGTATCTGGGTTCAGATAGCACATAGTCATCCCGTACATGAAAAATGTGGTCTAATTAGCTATTTCTAATAGAGATATAAGATATGCCAGAAAAGCACAATGCTTGCATTTATTGTGTAGAATTTTATATAATTAGATAACCTCTGACAGTTAATGGCTTGGGGGAAAAGACTCAGAACTAAAAAAGTCATAGATTCTGATTTCAGCAGAATCTATTTTTGTTTGGCTGTACTTGTTACTTGCCCTCTCTTCTCTGTACATTAGCCAATATAACTGGAAAACCCATTAAAAGCAAGGCTCTTTGGAATTGCTTGTTCAACTTGAAGATAAAAAGTTCTGTTTAAACACTTCCAAATGCTTTCCACTGTGAAAACTGTCTCTCTCTTCTTTCTAGCAGTTCTTTAGTCATCAAAGCTAAAGCTGTGAAAAAAGAAAAAAGCGTGATACCAATGCCTTTTTAAAAAATACCTATTAATAATTACAGCTTTAATGAATGGCATGCTGAACATTTAACATCCAAACTCAGTGGAGCAGCACTAACAGTTTACTCCTCCCACCACCACAATTAGCAGGTCAAGGCTGCAGAGAGGGAAAAAGGTTTAATTTTTGGAAGTGAGTGGGAGCTAAGATTCTGATTTAATTTTTGGAAGTGAGTGGTCCTGCAGTACCTGATACTCTCAAACTTTTTCTGAGAGTGCAGCTGAGGAAGAGGACCTGTTTTGGAGCATGACTGTGACAGTGATGAAAAGCAAAGGACCTCTTAAGGGAAAAGGGATGGTAAATTTGTCAGACACAGTGGGACGCCTTTGCCAGTTTCAACACCACCTGCCACAGCCAATGAGCATCATTTGGCCAACACGACAGAAACTTCTTATGGCAGCCTCTCAGTTCAAGCCATTCATTACCAGTACAGCTGCTGGGATTGGCTTTGTAAAGAGTAGAATGCTGAAAACGTCAGTTTTGACAGGATTTCGCTGGAAGATTTCCTTTTAACTTTTGATCTACTACAGTTGAGCTCTGTGAATTTTTTATGACACTGTGTCTAAATCCACCCCTCCCTATGTTAGCAGGATTCCCAGTGTGCCCTGCAAACCATCTCTTTACATCCTGCTTGCATTGTTGCCTTTCTTTCATCTGCCCAGCCCTTATTTTCAGAACTGCTTATTCACCTTGGCATCTCAGATATCCATATCTTTTCATTCAACGTTTTCTTATGGTTCACTTCTGTCAAAAACCTCTAAACCTAACATAGACAGAAGGCTGTTATCCATTTCTTACTTTTAATTTTTACTTTCAATTTTTACTTTGGTGTGATCTTGCTAATGCTACATGTAAACTGAAAAAGCCCCAGCAGAATGGAAATAAGCTAAAAAGTAGGATTTGTTAAATCATGAGTACATTTTGATTTACAAGATCAGGCAAGTAATCTGAAGTTATATTACATTTTCCAGCCCATGTTAGACAAATTGCTTAATGACTTGCTTCTAGGAATATACAAATTTTATTGCATTAATGAAGGATTTTCACCTTCTTGACTTCATGAGTAAGCTGATATAGACACAAGTACATCTCAGTCTGAAGATAATCAAGTGTGTGGTGGGGTAAAATTTGCTTCCCTCCTGCTATGCTATACCTAGTGATGTTAAATTCTGAATTAGGATGCATGACTGCACAGTTCCTTTGCAGATCAGAATGGTTTCTTTCCTTGAATGCTAAAATGGTTCCGTGGCATGAAGTAGAAAATTTGTGGTACAAAATATCTCGAGAAAATAATTGACTCAGTGAATAATTTATTGAATTTACTGAAAATATTGACCTAGATTTAATGTTTTCACATTCAGAACATGGAAAATGAGTTAAATTGGTATGTTGAGTTAGCCTAGAGTAAGATTGTTCCAGCATGATTAATTTACAAGCATGAGTTGTTACTCATGGAAACCTATTTAGCTATTAAATGCTCTGCTTGGATTACGCTGGCATTTTCTTCAAACCAAGACCAGTGGGCTGATGTGAAGACAAGAGCTGTGAAAAAAGATATTGGGAGTGATTATCAGGCTTGGGGATAGGTAAGAACTTCAATTCTGAATCTTCTAACCCTTCACTTTTTTTCATCGCATTTGAACAAATCTGATGCCTGGTCCCCATCAGCCTGGTATCTTGTCTTAACCACTCCTATATTCAAACTGCAGGAGCTACTAAAGTTTTAAGTACCTTGAATAAGTGCTAGCCTACTTCTCAGAAGAGTGGCTGCTAGACCTGCTTATGTTTTTTGACAAAGAAAAAAAAATAGCATCCAATAGCAGAGAAAATTCAGAATAGAAAAATTTACTGTATGTCCAGCAAGAAAATGAAGACTTGGAAATGGGCAACAGCGCAGTTAGGTAATACAAAAGGAAAATGAAATAAAACTGAAAGATGAATGCAATTTTCTATTCATAACTGATTCAGACTGATGTACTTTCTTTTGACAGAAACCCGTTCCTTTAGTGGACGTCAAATAGCCAAGCTGACATGTCAGGCCTTCCTAAGAAGCAGAATGTATCACATAAAGCTTTCAGACTAGAGAAGTACTGCACCTGTAGGCATCTGCTTGTGTAGACATATCCTTCTCACCAAAAGGCATTTTGTCTTGCCTGATTTACATGAATTTTGCAGTTCTCGGTTATGTACAGCAGTCATTGAACCAGCCTTGCCCAGCACCAGGCATGACTGTTAGGAGAAATCTCCAACAAAGAAGCTGCTTACTGCAATCTGTCAGCTGCTTGAAGCTTTTAACAAATATTATTTTGCAGAACTGTTCTCTGCAGGAAGAAGTTCACATAAAGGGTCACACCATTTTCAAGAAAAAGAAAAATCATGTCAGCAAATGCTGGCTACAAAGGGAGGATTTAAGGAGTATGGGATTTGAAGAAGGGTTGTGGAAGTGTGTAAGTGAAAGAAGAAAGTTGAAGGGAGATAGCACAAAAGCTGTGGGGGAAGCAACAAGGATCTCCCGGAATGTAGAGGGATGGGAAGCCAAGCTTAGATGCTTGCTGAAAAGAGGTCTGGTTGGGGTTCAATATCACTGCATTTTCAGTCACCCTTTAAACTGTAATTTGCAACACACAAGTCCATAAGCAAACTAGGGAAAACAACTCAGTATGTGCTAGCAGCTTCAATATGAAGGTGATTTGAGAAAGAGAGAATGGTACAAAGGACTATGTGTTATAATACGATCATGGGAAAGAGAAAGAAAAAGGCATTTTCATCTTCTTTGCTTCATAAATAAGTGATCAGTGGTGGGAAGAAGGATTTAGAAATCCCACAGTGTCCCCTACTTTGCACAAGAGTTCCCCAAGCACTCATGTGCAGCACCATTAACTCTTAGAAAAGCATATCCCTTTCAGTGCAATGATAGTAGGAGATTTAGGGAATTGTTCAGTTTGCAACTGAAGATAACCTGTTCTAGCCATCTACTTGTAAGTATTATTAATTTCAGATACAGATGTCTGAGCTCTCTTTAGAGTCAGTGGATAGAGCCTAGGGAGTGAGTCTCTACCTCGGAGTGAGTGGAGTGACTTAATAGACTAGTTGGTTTTCTAGGAGACTGATTTTGTAGACATAAATTAAAGATCTTAATGATTCTCAATGCAAAAAATGCATTATCAAGTTAGATGCAAGATATCTATTTCTTGGGGGATTTTGAAATCTGTCTGCAGTATTTATGAAAAGTAGGAAAGCAAGAGCTATGGTAGTCACCAAGTTCTTTTAAGTCTGCCCTCTTTGTTGCAATGCTGCCACGCACCAGCAACCTGCATATCTTGTTTCTGAACTCTTCTGAATAGGAACCACCACCTATGGGCAAATGCAGTTTCCTCCACAGACAAAAATAGCAACCTCTGCTGCAGACTTGCAGACCCTCTTTCACTCTTTACCACCTTTACTGAACTTGTCTCAAGCTGAGCATACTCATGGAGACAGTCCCCACAGTCAGATTCTTGGCCCTTGTAACCAACAAGAGCTGAAAACAGTACTATAAATAAAACTACTGGATCCTTTCAGTGTATAAGTGTCTTTTTCTTTGGCTGTATGTAGGGCAGTCAGCCTGAGAGAATCCTCAGAAATCAAAGGGAATGGCATACCCAGGCTATTTAATAGTTTCCATAACCAGACCTCTGACACTCAGCATCTTCTGTGCCACAGAACTGCTGCTGGTGTATTGGCCAAATGCAACACAGAAAATTTCAGGAACAGCCAAGGAACCTTCCACTGAGCACCAACCACTGAATTTCTTTTGGAAAGCACATCCAGGTGGCATGAGGCAAAAGAATTGACTTGGAAAGTACAGCAGTTCTGCAATTTCTTCAAGTAGATATAAATCAAGGAATGACTACTTAAAATAACCAGCTCCTTACTCCAGAACATGATCAGAGCTAGAAAATGATGTTGAAACTTGGAAGATGAAGAGATGTTTGTATATGCTGAGATCACAGTTTTCAGCTATAAGCACGGGAATGCACATTTTGACAATGAAGCAGATGCTTCCAATTATCTGCAGTAAGGAGAAGAAGGGACACTTGAAAATGTAGCTGATATTAGGTGGCTCTCAGAAGGCTCTTGGATAAGAAAGAAAAGCATGCAAAGTGTAAAAAAGTCATTTTACTTTCATAGCATGTTGATTTTAAGACTGCTCTACAAGTTGAAAAACTTGTGTGTATTCTGATGATTGAAAGCAAAACAATGGAACTGGAAATCTTAATGTAGAGTGCTCTTCCTGTTTTAACCATGACAAACTTTACTCGTTAAATATTTCCTTTGCTGTTCTACAATGTTATTGAAATTTAAATAGGTTTACATGTTTAACGGTGCCTACTGCTTGCTCATATAGTGCTTATATATAAACAGAAAACAAGATTCCCGTGGAAAGGGACAGCTTGTAAAATACAGAACTGTACAGCATAGAAGAGGCACATAAATGTAGCTGTTTATTTACAATTTTATTTTGCAATTACTAAATGCCACATCCTGGGGCATGTTTTTGATCTGCTATATGCTTAGCAGGGTGATGTTAAGCAAGACTGAATGGCCTGCCCAAACCATGCATGTGCTGGCAGGGAAATTCACGTCTTGTCACTTGACCTATACTAACTCAGGCTGCCTGGACTCTGCTAATAGCATGCCTATTTCTTTCTCCTGGGCCTTGTAAAGAAGACATGAACCATAAACAATCCTTCTCTCCAGTGTGTTAAACCTGTGTTCCAGACAGATCTTCTCATTTTCCCACCACTCTGATATCTGGGCAATTATGAGCTTGTCCATGTGACACACAGATGTGTGAGATGCTATTAGAAGACACAATGGTAAGGGGAGATGCACAGGCTTTGGACAAGAGTGCACTGAACAAGCCAGCACCAAGCTCAAGACCACTCCACATCCACCCATGTAACCAAAAAATTTGAGGATATCAACAGATCTGTCAAATGATGCAACAATGAAGGCACAGTTGTGAGTTTGTTCTCCTGGACAATCCCAAATGCATTTTCATCTCTTCAGTTCCAGAACTCTTCTTTGCTTCTGTGATTGTCTAGGATGGAAAAAAAGTCAATAAAACCGAAGCATGCTTTTGGCAAAGGGTGTATACTCTTAATCTTGTTTTTATTTAAAATGGATCCATCTTGGCTGTGTGAAAAAAAATCTCTTTTCAATGCGCCTCTACAAAAAGTATGAGAAAAATACATCAAAGATTTTTTTTTTTAATAAAAATATGAACTTGTTGACAAATGAGATAATATTTCACTGATAATAAAAATCACTTTTTAAAAAGTCCTCTTTCACCCCACTGCTTTTAGATGTGGTTGCTAACTTATATGCAGTACTTGCACACTTCAAAACTTACTGACAGTAGGGGCAACTGAAAAATCCTGCAGGAAAATGCTCTTTTCTTGGCAGTTTTTGCAAAACCTCAAATGCAGACAACTGAAATTAATTTGAAAATCATTGTTTTGGGACTATATGCACTCAGTACTACTGCCTAAAATTCTGTCTACAGAAAAGAGTGTTGCAATTAAGGTAACACATTCCTCATTCAACAAAGTTCTTACAGATTACTTTGAGTCAGATAATTGTTCTTACTCTCGGTGTTCTCTTAAGTTCCCCAGATGATTTGACATTGGCCTTTCCTGGCTAATTTGTGGTGCCCTGAAGAAAGAGTGGCTAATGAATTCTACATTGCAATTAGATGCCTCATTTCATTCTTCCTCAAGAACCACAGGAAGCTGCTCAACACTGATAAGGAGTTAAAGAAATTCTGAGCAGCTGGATATCCCCTCATTCTCCAAACACTGATCCACTGTGGGCAAGTCAAGGAAAGGTAACTGCTTGCTTATTTGGATGGACAGATGTCTTGGGGGTTATAATTAAGAATTCACTATTTGGTATTGATGTCATTTTGTAAAGAAAGTCAGTCCAAGTCAGTAGACTGGGTACAGCATAAACAAGTAAGATCCAATGTTCTCATTTACCTGCTTGGGAAAAAAAGACAAGGAGTTCAAGGAAGCAAATCTGAAAGGGTATGATAAAACATGTTGAAAGCTTCTTGAAAAACTGCAATAGGCCTTTTCAAACACATCCTGATGTTTGAAGTTTGTTGAACAAAACAAAGTTCAACAATCAGTACTGCAAGAGGCTAAACATGCATGAACTGCTGAAAGTGCTGCCAGTATTAACACTCTGGCTTTGTGGGCTTTATACAACAGTCTGCTGCCCTGGCAGTGTACACATTAATTTCCTTTTCCTAAAATTTTGTCCCTCAAGAAGTTTAAAATAACAAAATATGTGAAAATGGAGAAAAAATGATAGTATAACCAATGTAATTATTTTAACTTAAATTTCAATTAAAACTTAATTGTGTTGTAGTATAATGCCAAGTGTACAAGGGGCACTTGGAGTTGAATTCATAGGCCTTTAGTGGCATTTTAGGCATTCTGGAGTATCTGAAACACTGGCACATAGTTTACCAGACAATATAGGACCTGTGGTAGAATTCTGTATTTCTGGAGCAAAAGAGTAGGAAGGATGTCTTAAAAAATGATGCTAAATATAATTTTGGCCAGTAAATTTAATGCCTTTTGTCTAGGATTAGGTTTGAAAGGCAACTAAAGCTCTTCTGTATATTTGTTCATGCCTGATTTCTACCATACATAGATGCTGAGTAGCTTTACTAATATAGATTAGTAAAACAGTGGAAACAGAAGTATCACATTTTCTTTTCATTTTCAGAATTGACAGGAGGTACATTATATTCTTAAATTCTGCATAGGTATATTGCATAGTTAATATTCTTTAATGACAACTCTGCACATTAAATAGAGATACCGAGTGATTCACTATATAAGCAATGGTGATTTTAATCTCAGCTGGACACCAACCACATCTGTCATGTGACAGAAAAAATGAAAAGACTAGGGAGGATCCAGCTGGGACTTCTCAACAAAAATGCCAGTTATGTAGAAACTGTAGCCACCTTGTTCTTTCAGGGCAAGGTCACAAGAGATTAGGAAAAGGAAGAAAAAATAACATTAGTGATATCATATGACACACAAATTCGTGAAGTGTTCCATATTTTTTTAGCCTAGAGAAGACTGAGAGGGGATCTTACCAATGTCTGTAAGTATCTGAAGGGAAGGTGCCAGGAAGGTTGAGCAATAAGGATGAGAGGCAATGGGCAGATCACAGATTACAGAAACCAGATCACCCAAACATAAGGAAGAACTTCTTTACTGTGAGGGTGACTGAGCATTGGAACAGGTTGCCCAGAGAAGTTGTGGAGTCTTCTTCTCTGGAGACAGTCAAAAGCTCTCTGGATACAATACTGAGTAACATGCTCTAGGGGACCCTGCTTGAGCAGAGATGTTGGACTAGGTGACATTCAGTGGTCCCTTCCAACCTTACCCATTCTGTGATTCAGTGTGTGATATACATTTGGCATTCAGATTAAGACAGTTAATTGTGCTATTATACTAGCCCTATTTAAAATGACATCATGAGTATGTCCCAGGTAGAGGCATATGTGAAAGAGCACCTTACAGTATATTTGCATATTTTCAAGGCCATTCCATTGTAGTGCAGGTGTTTCTCTGTGGATTGTCAAAACACTTGCATCAAATAGATATCAATCAAATTGGTAAGAGAAAAATTATTCTCCCACAAAGTTTGCCACAGTGAAGATTTCATAAATCCATATTGAAGCTAAGGAGTAAGTAGGTAAACTATTTAAATAGGTTTATGAAAAGCAAGAAATAGCAGAAAATTAAAAATTAGCAACTGAGCAGATTGCCTCTGTCGGGAGTGCAAGTGGAACACAGTGCAAGTTGACAGGCAACTGATTTTTTAGTATGATACCTTGTTGCTCTATTCAGTCCTTCAAGCCAAGGAAGTGTTGAGATCCATTTTCTCACTTCCTGATTTGACTACTGAGTACTACTAACTTTCTTAATCAGATGTTTATATTCAGGTGAATAGAACATTTCTATCTCATGGGTGTCAAGGTCAGAAACAGTAAATACTGCTAAGCAGAGTTCAGGACTGTATAGGCAACTTAGACTGTAGCACAGCTTGCTCCATAAAATTGTTAAACTCAATAGAAATTAAAGACACATATGTAGTACTATCCAAATTCAAGATTTAAAAACTTCTTTTTAATTTTTTTAAAAAAGCATTTTTATAAAGCCATCCAGAGGGTAGAAACTGACTTCTGGCAGTGCCTGTAGAACCAAGATGTATTTTGTGTAAGATATAATGAAACTTAGAGTAGTATGAGAGGATCAAGAGACAAACTGAAAACTAAAATGCTGACATGGTAGCAGCCATTTGTAATAACCATTTTGTTAGTCTGCATACATCTTCAGTGTGCAGGTTAGTATCCTGTATGAAGTATCTGTACATCCCAAAGACTCCCCAGGTGGTTCTTGCTGTAGAATTGATCAAACAGTAAAAGATACTTGAAAATAGTCAGTAGAAAGTGTTCCTTCAGGTGTTGAAATGATTGTGTAGGACAACCTTATGCAGATACTTAGAATATCTAGGACGTGTTTTTCATTTAGTTTATGGTGCTCAGTAGTGATGGGTCCAGGGTTGGACTCGATGATCTCGGAGGTCTTTTCCAGCCCAATCGATTCCATGATTCTATGATTCTATGCACATGCTGAAGTGGCCACTCAGGACCATGGCTCAGCCACCTATACCAACTGGACAGAGCAGCAGTTTGGGGAGTGCCCCCTGAAGGTGCTGCTGGAAGAACCCTTGCAACAGAGATTATCATTACTCCTCAGAATGCAACCAGCCTGCCTGTTTATGAAATTTGGTTTTCCCACCTATGCCAAAATCCATGAATGTGTGTGCTACTCTGCACTTCTTCTCTGACAGCAAGTGAAAGTCAGTGTAAGCTTAGATTGTGTAATACATCGGCTAAATGTGAACACACTGCCTCAGGCACTGGAAAAATACAGTTGTATTAATAATGTGCTTTCCCTGGGTTAATGGTACTCCTCAGACAGGTGAACAGACCTAGGGGAGTACCATACTAATGCAATTAAAGCATTTCTAACATCCTGTGCTGGCTGTTTAGAGGTAGCCTAAGAATTTTTTCAATACAGATATTCTCTCTGAGATAATAGAAAAGTTTGGCTTCATTTTCTTCCTTTGCAGATATTTTTTCTTTCCTTTTTGCGTGTAGATTTTTACTGCTTTGGCTTCAAAGAAACAGGACTACAAGGGCAAAAAATGACAGCATCTTTAGTCCATCTAATTTAACTTTATTCCTTTTCTTCCTAAAAAGGCAATTATCTTCCTAACACCATCTGAATAACACCAAATGATTTATTTTGATAAGCCTTTCTTTGCATAAATGCATAAAGACAGAAGGATTTGTCGGTATTGGTGAAATAAGTGTCTTATATTCCAAATATTTTTAATTGATCTATTTCTTCTAATCTCATATATTGAACTACATGTTACTCCTGGTGGTAGTTTGCCAAAGAAAGAACCAGGCCAAGACATCTGTGTTTACAGCCAGAAATCTTGGTTCAAGTCATGTAGTAATAGGCTTGGCTAAAGATTGTCTGTTCTTTAGAGCCAACTACTCCCACCAAAATTGGGATGGCAGGGTGCTATGGTAGGGGTTGATTTTAAGGACCACTCAATGCGAACATCTTTCTGTGATGTTACCAATAATATGAGTGCTGTGTTTTTATGACCATATAAACTTTCAATGAGTGAGAAGGGACAATTTTATTTTATCCTTTTTGCATGTAAAAAACTAACCCTAACCTTGGTTGGAACCTCTAGATACTATTGGAATAGTCATAAAAACAAATAAAGATGATAAAACTACAATAGCAATAAGGTCAAGTCACTATGTTATACCTTAGTTCTCCAAGGAAATATTAGATCCCTGCCTCTGTTACAGCATCATTTTTCTCTTATGCTACCTACTTTATGCTATTTATCAAACATCCTTCTTTAACAAGTGGGGAAAAAAGTCCCACGTGGTACAACTATATTCTAAGTGATCCTCAGTTCCGCTACAGTGCTTTCTGATACAAGAATGTAATTTTTGGTCTGGATTCATGCAACAAGAACAAAATAGCCTGCCTGTTTCCTGTCTTAGCAGGTTTTCCAAAAGTAGTCTAGACTTACTCAGGTCAGAGTCCCTAATCTGCCTTTTTGCACTAAACAAAGAGCATGTACCAAAAGGGAATGGCAAGAGACTGACCTTATGGGGGGAAAAAAAAAAAGGCATTTTTCTGTCAGATAACAAGTTGCTCTGTCCTATTGGAGAGATATGGCCCAAAAAGAGAATAGGAACTGGGTGAAAGATATTGAAAGGTAAGTCCTTACCCTTGAGGATGTGGTCTGTGCAGAAAAGCTTCATGGTGGTGGATACTTTCTTAAGAAATATAGGCTTATGCAATCACTATGCAAAAGGAAAAACCTCAGAAGTTTCCCTATAAAAAGACAGCACAAACCAAAAGCAGAGAAGGAATTCATAACTCAGAAATTTTACAGTAAGTTTTACTCAGAAAAGAAGGGAGCTGAGGAGCTTCATTTATATGAGCTTCATTTATACATGACCTTCCAACTCCAAGGCCATGATGGGTACAGAGAGGAACAGTGGTGTGGAGCTCCCTTTGTCCAGGGTTGTAAAGACTTTCCAGATGCCCAGAGGACCCTGCTAGTGTACAGACTGGGGATGTTTGTGTTTTCTTATCTTATGTCCATGTCCTTTCAGAAACTTACATCATTCTCCATCTGAGTGGCAGAGGAGGAAGAGGACAGGAGCATAATATGGTCTGATTTAATACCTGTCCAGGCATCCAGGTATATTAGACAGTAGAAGCAACAATGGAGAAGCAGCCTCTCCTCATTTCCATGGGCACCAGTCCCTGCCAGCCCAGGCAGTTGAGCCCTTTCTATGTCACCCACTCTCCCTGTGACACAGCTACCACCAGTATTCTACCTGCAGTGATTCAGCCATGACATTGAAAGGGTTGGTGTCTGGAGTTAGTGCTGCATCACTATGACATGGCTATTATCTTCCACCTTTCAAGAGAGAAGAAAAAAATGATGAATAATCATCATAATAAAACCTGGACAACTGGTAATGCAAGGGAGGAAAATTAAGTAGCTGTAGCAGCAATGTAAAGGACAGCAGCTCAGCAAAGGTTGAAAGAGAATTAAAAGCAGGTCCTACCTGCTGCTCACTTTTAAATATATATGGGGTACTTGCTTCTGAGATTTGTGTGTTTGAAGACTAAATGCTGGAATAATGATGCTTGTCAAGTTGACTGGAGGTAGTATTTCACTGTTTTTGAATTAAATACATGACCCACACCAAACCCTGCATCAATGAGTGTCAGACAGTTCTGAGGAGGTTTCATCATACAATTTCATTTCTTTCCCAGAAATGAATCAATGATCTTGCCAGAGACTTTCATGTGCTGCATACTTCAGTTGGACACTGCAATGAAATACATGAATTCTGTCTGCTTGGTTCACTGCAGGATATTACATTATCTTTAATTGACAGGACAAGAGGCAATGGGCACTGAAATACAGGAGATTTCATCTAAACATCAGGAAACACTTTTTCACTGTGAGACTGACTGATCACTGGCACAGGTTGCCCAGAGAGCTTTTGGAGTCTCCATCCTCGGAGATATTCAAAAGCTGTCTGGTCATGGTCCAGGGGAACCTGCTCTAGGTGAACCTGATTGAGAAGAGGGTTGGACCAGATGATCTCCAGAGGTCTCTTCTGATATCAACTGTTTAGTAATTCTGTGATCTTCGGTGCATGAAAATGATCTCTTTTCCAATATTTAATACCTCCTTAATTATTTTAGTTTGACAAATATTAAAGTAAAAATGAGAGCAAGGAAACCTGATTTTGAACACAAGAAAGATGACCTTTAAATAATCACATTCAACTGCAAATTATAATAAACTTCTAGCACATCCCTTAAATGCTTCAACTTCTGTGTGTACCAACTGTGCCTACTGTTGACATTCAGTGACAGGCAAGCAGGGAAGTGGTTGGAAATTACAGGATCCTGTTGTTTAGAGATAGGGGAGAGGAATATTCAAAACATGCTCCGGACTCCGCTCATGGCACAGTATCCAACTCACTCAGCTGGCATGTAGAATATTGCTAGTTGGTCTCTATTCCCTTCCCTGCTGTGTTTAACATTGACCTGAGAGGAGACACTGGGTGACAAGGTCATCCCAGCTTCCCCTTTCATCATTTTTTTGTGTCCTTTGCTTCTAGGATACCTTGTCTAACAGTACCCAAACAATTACTGGGTTTCAAGAAGCTCCAGGTGTTATGCCTGCTATTTGCTGCACTTTACTTTGTACGTTCTAGACTTTGACAAGGCAAAAAGTACATTGAGAGAAACATTTGTTGCTGTGAGCTACCATGTAATGGTTTCACAGTAGATCCAGAGAGCTCATGGGATGAGGTGGTGTAGTGCCTCCCTTCCAATAGCATTGATGAACTTGTGATGTCCACTGCTTCCTCAGCCCATTGTCAGAGGCATCATACAATAATAAGGTGTTTTATTTCCCAGCAAGAATCACTGATTTTCATTTTCTGTTTCAGTCAGGTTTTGTTTGTTTGTTCTGTCAGCATGGGGTAGGAGAACTTTAAAAAAAGCAACTTAGAAAAGAGAGAGCAAGTACCATCCAGTGCATTATGGCCATTGCTTAGTTGCCTCAGTTATGTTAACTTTATCTGTTTCTGGCATATGCAAACAGTGTCTAGGAACGTGGTAGCTGTCCAGGAAGCAAGGGTTGAGTAAAAATAGTCACTGTAGTAATAAAGTATTGTAGATGTCTTCCAAGGTGGAGAAAAACATGTTTCTGCTAACCAGAGAAACCTATGGTCCTATAGAGTTGATTGCTAGAGTTGTACTGATTTGAGAGAATTTTAAAACTTGCTTATCAGTTTACAAAAAAAAGAGAAATAATAAAGTTTCCAGAAGGGCAAGGGTGGAACAGGATATAAACAAGAACAAAACACAACAGAAACCACAGAAACCTACTGAACAAACTATCGGTCTGCTTAATTTGGCTTTAATCGGATTCTCATTTTCCTTCCAATCTATGCATGATTTGGCTCTCAGGGCAGTTTAAGAGAACTGGTATGATTATGTCACCAAAGGCTGTGACCTACTTCAATGCTCCCTCCTTCCACTCTTTTCAGAAACTGGTATTCTTTCCAAAGAAACAGAAGAGAAATGGGCCTGTCGAGATTTAATGATGCAGAAAACAATAAGAAAAACATGTTTTAATGTGATAGTCTTAGTATTTTACACAGGAAATACAAAAAGGCAAAAAGGGATTTAAAAGATCACCTTTAAGTCATCCAATTCTAAGGTTTCAATAAACAAGTGCACTGCACACTGAAAAACAAGCTCTTTGATTATTTTTCTATCCCCCAGAGAAGCAGCAGTAAAATCAGGAGAACCATTATAAGATGTGAGTAAGAAGCAGCACCCAAGGAAATGAAAAAAATATTAGAATTGTTATTATCTATGCTTACAATAGAAGTATTGCATAGTAGATAAGAACACTGGAAGGATGCTTTTTTCATATCTTGCATTATATCTTTCTGAACAAAACCCCTGTGTGGACAACAGAAGCTTGTTCTAATAACAAAAATGTTGCCTGAAATGAAATTCTTGACATACCAATCATTCTCAGTAGCAAAGCCATTTTTCATATAAAACATGTTTTGGAGTTGGCTTTAATGAATGTCTCAAACCAACTCATCTAGCTTATTTTCTCAAGAATGGAAGTATTTAAATAAATTTAATAGAAAATCTACTACAGAGACACCACCAATGCAGCCTGCCAAATCAGGTTATGTGGTTTCAAAGGACAAAAGTTTGCACACTTTCCTCAAAACTACTTAAACATATGTATTTTTTGGCTAAAATGGATGATGATTTTGACTAAAATTAATTGCCCTCTGTGAAAACTCCTCCCATTGCACCACAATCAAGGTGAAAGTCTGCAACGTAAACAGGTTTCAGACCAAATGCTGTGAAAAGAGAAACTTTTTATGCTATAGTACATCTTCTCTCTCATTCTAAAGGAACCCTTATGGACTAACATAACATAGTTGAGTAACTCCTTATATAATCTCTTATTTTATTCTCTGAATTCATTTGCTATTATAACTTAATGGAAAATTTAAAGTGATAACTTAGGAGTGAATTTTCTAAGGTCTTCATTTTAGCAATATTAAAAGCGAATTTGGTGCATGTTCCGTGACACATCCCCAAGGTATTGTTTTGCAATTGTATACCCTGCTTATCCATGTTGTAATTAAAGAAAAATTTATAAACTGGAAGTGGACAGCAAGTGTAAACGATTGTATTAAGGATCCAGTGTTAAGGTGAAAAATCATTGGTAGATACAAGGAATGAGTTACCACTTCTGAAAGAAAGAAAGAAAGTTAAAAAAACTCAACACATAAAAAAACCTGGTTTGATTTCTACAGAGATAAACAGAATGCCAGATTGTACCTCAGCTAGCTCCCAAAAATTTACAAGAAAAGTTCACCTACACATATCAACCATTCTGGAACAAACAAGCCACAAAGAGTGAACTTTAATTTTCTGTCAGTGGGTACTTCATGAAACATTTGAAAACAGGAAAAGGTTAATAGAAAATAGAAGTGGAAGGCTTTTTGACTTTGCAGCTAGTGCAGTGGTTTTCGGAAAGACAAAAGTGAATTCCATTCACCTCGTATTAAAAAGTAAAACAAATTTCCTATAGAGGAAATTCTTCCTCTTTCCTCAGAGGAAGAATGTGTCCATGTTGTCTTTCTTGACACTTCAGCATTCCTCAGGAGGATGAGAAACCAGCAAAGGTATAAAGAAAACTGCCCTATAGCTCGAGGCTGTAAGGGGGCACCAGGAGACAGCACTGACAGGGAGAGCAGTGCACACTACTGTAGCTACAGCCTTCTGACCTCACAGCTTTCAGGCAGCTGTATTTGGCTCATAAAGCAGCATTTAACATGGTCTTTCCCTGGCCTGTGCTAAGTAATAAAAGCACCATTAAGACAAAGTAGCCGGGCCAATTACAATGATCACGCCTGACTAGTAGATCAGGGTAAATAGGATGTGCAGCTGAAGGAGCTGAGGTTTCTGCAGTTGAGATCTACAGAAAAGGAACCTAAAAATTCCAAGCAATTTAAAAGGGGAAATTACTTTGTGTCACATTGCACTTACATTTGATGCTGGAAAATAAAACAGGTCTCTGAAACACAACAGTTGGCTGTAGCAGCAAGTTCTTCCTGAGCTGAGGAAAAGAGCCAGATGTCTTATAGACAGGCAAGCAGCTGCTCTGCAGACATTTGATTGCTATTTTATATCCAATATCTAGCTCAAATATGCCACACAGCTATCATTTATTTGTATCACCTAGCTCATACTTACAGGTTGGAATCTGACTTTTGAGTTATTCTTACAAATTTGTGTTCAAGCCTCCTTCACCTGCCCTGTTTTACATTCCATCTGTCCTCCTAGAGAACAAAACAATTGTGTTTTTCTATTTAATAAAATGTGTAAATCTAGCTTCTATTCATCTTTATCTAAAGGGAAAAAAATAGTCAGACCTCTCCTGACAAATGAAATTGTTGTTATAACTTTTATCATCACTGGAATAAAAACATATTACTTTTCATTTGGTTTAGCTATTGGCAAACAGTCTCAAAATGTAAAAATATCTCAGTGTAGTTTTTTTCCTTAAGCAAGTTAGTTCAGTCCATACACCATGTCTATTTATTAGTTATCCTTCTAGTTGGAGAAATGCACAGAAACACACTGGGGAGAAGAAAAGTGGAAGATTCAAGCCTGTTGCACAAAGCTTTATGCTGGCCCTAGGTTGCAGGTTCATTATACAAACTCCACCACGGAGTGACCAGCCTGGCAGGTTGCAGACTCTTGGAGGTCAGGAAGGTTTTGGTGGGTTTGCTGCTTTCAAGCACTTGCTGAAACAATGAATAGATTTTCACAGTCATGAAAAACATACAGATTTCCTCTAAGTCTGTCGTGCAGTTACTGAATGCTTTTGATTCCCCCTCTACAAACAGAACATCAAAATCAAGAAGAAAATGGTATTAAAAAATCTGCTTCTTTTGGAGATACTAGTTTATAAATGCCTTTTCAATATACTGACTACACAATTTGACAGTATCTTAAATTTCAGGGTCACATGACATCAATTCATGTTAGCACTTGATCTCATCTGCCCACTAATCTGTCATCTCTGATTAATTTAACTTCCCAACCTCTTAGGCAGCATCCAAATGCTTCCAGATTTAAAATGATAATAATAAGACAAATGTAGAGGAGTAATTTGCCAGAAAATGTACTTCTCATTTTCTTATAAGATATATGTTTTTTCCCAAAGACATGACATCAACCTGAGGACTTGAAATGGAGGATTTAATGTGATTTATTAGTGCTAAATCCATTTGTAAGACCATAGTTCCTCAGAACTTAGAAGCCAAATCCATTTCTCTAGTAGTCCTTAACTCTGACTTTTAAGGTCGGGGGTGGATAAAGTACTGCATTATACAGTGACTTGGTCACATAGCAGAAGTTCTTTCTCCCATAACAACACTTTCATATTTCCCCTTCAGAGATCAACTTGTTTAGCTGTGCTATAACTAAGCCATCTTTTTGAGAGAAAGGAAGGAAATAAAAAATAATTGCAATGTAATTCATAAATACCTTTAAAACTTTCTGGAAAACATTTGCTGTATATTATATTTCACAAACAGAACATGCTCCAATCTGGTGTGGTACAGTAACCCTCCAGATATAAGCAGTACTGTGAAACCTTATCTCACTTCTCTTACTATGATATAGATGGGAAATGACATTGGCAGCATCCTTCAAAATCTCTCAGATTTTATGTCTACCTGGTGAAACGCTTTGCTAGAGTTTGGAGCAGTGTGCCCCAGTGACAGCTCAGCTACCTGTTACTGGATTGCACTGTGACACTCTCTATTATCAGTTCTCCCACCCTCTCCCTGAAAATAACATTCAGCCATGGTGGTGTTCTGGGGATTGAAATGGCTGGAAATAGTCTTTGAGCCAGAATGCAGTTCCAGAAACTACATAAAGGGGAGGTCTGGTAATGAATATAACTCTGGAAGGTGAGGGTAAACAACTCTTGAAGCACAAGTCTTAAACAGAAAAAAGAGATCAAACTCCTTATGAAAAGTTTTAAGTAGCTCTAAAAGTGAAATTATACACTTTTTATAAAATGCTCTGGACTATTCAGGAAATCTGAATCTGGTTCTGAAGCCCTTTTTGTAATACACAGCAGTGATGTTGCTACTCAGTAGGACAATTACAGGATGCTACCACTCCTAGGCAGGACTAAGCTACTGCTTAAATATAGGATGGCATGTTTCCAAGTGATTAACAGATCTAAATTAAAAAAGTTCAGGACTTAAGCAGATCAGAAGCAAAAAGAGATAATGCATAGGAGGATACCTGCAGTCTGTGGTGTCACAGGAGCTCACCAACGCCCAACACCAAACTGTGAGGGACAGAGGGAGGTTGGGTCAAACCAGGGCAGGCTGGGAGCCCAGGGAGCTGGAAACTGATTTCCGTTCCTCCAAGATTATCACCACAATGCAGATGGCAAGTGCTTTTTCACAGATGCATGGTTTTACCAGCTTATGTTCATCTCATAATTTTTAAAGAGGTCCTCAGTTCTTTTCTGAAAAAAACCCAACACAACAGCTACATGAGCAGGCTTGTGCCTGGCCTTGGATAGATGGCTGTTGTTGTCCAGGTACTGATCCACACACTTTTTCTTATTGAATTATTAGCCTCAGATCTCTTTTCTAAATTATCATGAGTATTTTGAGTTTTAATCCTCTACCTGCATTTCTTCCTAGTCAGGTAACATTTGCAAGTATAATAAGCACCCTTACTTTTCTATCAGCCAAGTAATTGAAGAAAATATCAACTAATTCTGGAACAAGGACAGATGCCTGAAAAAAACCCCCAAAACAAAACCAACCAAAACCAAAAACACTGTGTATTGCTGTAGTTTGATATCCTTCCTCTGCAGCCTTTTCATCTAGACCATATGTTCCTAGCTTACTTATGAGTGTGTTCTAGGAGACCATGTCCAGAGATTCGCTAAAATCAAGATGTGACATCAACTGTTTTTATGGAGCCACATGAAGCATTATCCTATGACAGAATGGGATTATTTTGGCTTGATAGTTTTTATTAACCACTCCTTTCTCTCTTTGTGCTGTTTTCTAAGTATTCACAACCAGTATGTCAATTATTTTTCCCACTATTCCTACAGGAATTGAAATTAACTCTCTGGCTTTCGATTTTAACCTCTATTTTCTATTCTTTTTTTTTTAAAGATAGTTACCTTTTCTATTCTATTCTAGGTTTTCAGAATGCCATTTTTGACTAACTTATCACAAAATAGCTCATTTACTTGCATAACTTCAAGTGTTTTCTTTCCTCTTTTAAGTTCTTGCCCTTTTTGTCCTTATACCATCTGCTCACAACTGACCTTTTGAGTGAAACAAAGAAGGAGTTAAATCTACCAGCTTTCCAGGCATTGTTTACAAAGGTCCTTCACTCTGCAGAGAAGTGACCAAGTGTTTCCTTAGCTTTCCCTACCTGCTGGTGCCCCAACATGCTGAGAAGGAAACATCACCTATGCACCACATGGTTTCACGCTCTGCTTTGGACTTTCTCTCTTTGGCCTCATATGTTCATCCATTCATCATTCTTTAAATTCTTTTCCTTGGTAAGTGATCTACAGCTCCTACCCTTCCTCCGCACTGTCATAACTTGCAATTCTGCATAGTTTGCTTTTGCATAGTTTTGCATAAACTTGCATTTAACATAGCTCCTTTAAAGATCTGCCTACTGCATTTAACTCTCTCTCAGAATTGTCTCCCACAGGATCTCACTTACCAGTTCTCTGAATTTCTATAATCTGCTCTGCTGAAGCACGTTGCAGTTCTTCCTGTTTGTCATGAATTCTGCTGCTTCATGATCACTCATGAAGTGCCCAAGTTTCTTTTAACTGCTACTTTTCCCTTCAGGCTCTACCAAATTAAGAGAATCGTATTTGGAAAATGTTATCTCTCTTTGCATCCTCCAACTTCTATGGAGAAAACTTCCTCTAAAACTTTTCAAAAATTAACCAGACTGCCTAAGAGCAGCTATATTCCTTCCCCAATGGGGAGATTTTTGAAATCAAAGTACGCTGATGGCACCGAATACTGGGGTTTGAATAATTCTGCTTACAAAAGATTCATCCTGTGATTTTCTTGATAGGTGGCCAACTATTGACTGCCATCAGAATGTCAACACTTTTTCACCTTTAAATTGTACCCAGAAATTATGAGACAATCTATGACCCTTTCTGTTCTTAACCTCAAAGCAAGTGATGCCTGCAGGTACAATAACATATAAGGTAATAGCTACATCTTTATTCACCTGTCCTAAAGAAATTATACTGTTTATTTTAATGTTCCTGCTAGATGAATCATCCCATCAGATCTTTATTAGGTCTATTAAGTCATAACTTTGAAATGTGTTTATACTGCTATTTCCTCTTGCTTTTTCTCCACTTAACTGGTGTTCAGACATTTCAGGACAGAAAAATGAACCTGATTACAGAAAACAGGCTGAGACTCCTAGAGAAGAGCAGACATCTGGCTTCAAGAGACACACAGAAGAGCAAGAATGTCTGGTAGGACTCCCTTTTGTTCAATGTATGTGGAAGAAACCACTAAGCAGACTCCTGGACAGTCTCCACCCTTTCATTCTAAGCAGCCAGGTGAAAGAGAAGCTGCAGCACCTGAAGCAGAACCTGCTATGATCAGCTCCACTGACAGATTCAATCCTTATGCCTAGTTTTGATGTGTGGTCAGGTTTTCAGCAGTGACCCAAAGCGCTGTATTAAATTCTTCTCCACCTGAGAGTGATGTAATATTTTCTGTCAAGATCAGTGAGAAACATCTTTTGTAGATACAAATTATAAATTTAGCCCCAAATCCCTCCAAATGTTGGATCATCCAGTAACATGAAAAGATCTCTGGTGTTAATTTGTAATGAAACACAGAGTGTCAGATAAATCTCAAAGATTCAAGGAGTATTATATTGCATGAGGAAGATTAAGAAGACAACAATACTTACAGGCTAGCAGTTTGCAACTGGTATAAGAATAATAACGGAAAAGAAGCAGGATTAAAAAATTGATAGAACTACAGCACTGACTATTGGATGTCTTACATGTGTACATGTATGAAAAAGTCACATTAATAACAGGGTCAGTCATATAAATGAAGAGGAGGTTATATAGGTTCACAACATGTTCACTGTGAGCAGAAACTGACCAAACACTTATTTTTATTTACTGGCATAATCTGGTGTGATCTGGAATTTGTTCCAGTGACATCAAGAGGAGATTCAGCAGCATGAAACCACACTGAGACTGAAATCAGATCTAGGCTGTGCAAATCAGACTTGCAGATTTGTATAACAGTTGGAGCGTTTATATGTCACATGATGATTCTTAGCACTGAGGGAAAGGGAGGTTACTGGCCTGACAAACAGCAAGGGACTCAGGGCGACTAAATGATTTTGTTTCCCTTTAAGGATTTTTGGAGAGGAATCCCTCGGCAAAGCGCAGTCTATAACAATTCAGAAAGGCATCACCTTTCATTCTGGAATACTGGAATGTCACCAATCCATGCACCAAAAGAACTACATGCTATATCTATTCCCGAATAATGAGTTTGCTTGTATGTTACAAGTAACATTATTTTGAATAATGTACATGAGAAACTGTTACTGATCACTTTCTCTTAAAAGTAAATTTGAGAATTCTTTTCATTCATGAAGAAATAAAGATGTGTACACAGTAAAGCTTGCACTGGGTCTTCCACTGAGAGTTTTTCAAATTCTTTAGTGTTTTGAAAAGCAAATAAATGCTCTGCTTTCTTTGACAATACCTATTATAAATTAATAAATAAATAAAATCTGTAATTCTGTAATGCTGATTATAATTCAATATTTATACCTGTAAACTTAAAGATAGTGTTTCATAAACTAGTAATTTTTCATAGCTGGAAATTGCTACTAACAAATCTTACTGTATCTTTCCAAACTATCTGTTGGAAACAACATAAAACCTAGCATACTGGATTGAATTATTTATTTAAGAGATAAATTTAAAATATAGATATTGTTAAAATAGCCTCATTTTATTCACCAGATACTAGCAATTGCATTAAAAATATAGTAAGCAAGAAGAAATCAAATCTTCTTGAAATAGACTGTAACTTTCCACACTCAAGATATTTGAAGTTCCTGATTAGTTATAAAAGGTTTCTGGTGAAGCCAAATTTCAAAGTATGTTGTGGCTGCTTGCTCCAATTTATAAGCTAAAATGCATCACCTTCCTTGCACTCTCTTACTTGTGTTGGACAGCTGCTGAGCAGACCAAACAAGTATGTGCTGCTAAAATTCACAGGAATTTGCCCTCAGCTTGTGGAGGTGGCCTCACTCTGGATGCCTCTGAAAGTAATGTTGCTGGATGGTTCTGTAGAAAAGGTACCAAAATATGCCAGCTTCCATCTAAAGCAAAACAGAACCTAGTGTTTTGTTGTCCTGGCAGATCTGGCCACAGCCATTATGGGGTTTTTTGATATATATATACATATTAGATGTATCTTTTAATTTAACGTCTTCAGTAACCTGCTCACATATACACAGTTAACACAGGCAGACAGATACAAATCACCATTAAAAACATGACCACTTCATGAAGCAACACTTGTCAGGTTTTTACATGCAAATAAAATCAACATTTTGCATGCAGCTCTATTACAAAAATAAGAGTATGTAGGGATTTGAACAACCCAACAGATGCGATGCCAATCTGAGTAGTGTTGTCCTTCTCAATAGCTGAAGCAATACAGAGAACTTTGTATAATAAACAACTCATAGCACATGCTTATGAGGAGGTGGACTGGGAGATTTATTTCCATCCATCAATCATATTTGGAACTGATGTAGACAACAGAATAGGCTCTTTTTGAAAGCTGTGTGAAATTCATTGATGATCATCATTTTTGCATACTAGAGACATGAAGATACTCAGCACAGGAAGACATCTGAACTTTTCTTATAAGGCAGTAATTCAATGAAAGCAATAGAGAATTTTTCTCTTAGGCACTGCAAAGAAGTTTGAATTACCTTCATCTAGATACAACTTTTCTTTGGGTAGCCAAGCACATCAGTATGGATTTCATTCTGGCATATGGCACAAGCATCCACTTCACTGTCATGATGAGTTCAAGATTTGGTTTGTTACAGAAGTTCATGCCACTCTCAGGTTTAGTTTTCACCAGCAAACATTTAAACATATAAATTCTTAAATAAACTAATAAAATCTTCAAGTGCTCTTTTTCTTTTTGTCATAATAAAAGGAACTGTTTCAGCACTAGAAATGTATTTCTTATTCTGTGACAACAGAGGGCTTTTTGCTTTCATAAAATGTCTGCTTTTGAACTCTGCCCTTGTAACAACATTGTAATGGAGTTCAGTAGGACCTGTAGGACTATAAATACAAACTAACATTGGATACTGTAAAATAAATTGTTTAACATTTATTAGATTTGCTATCAAGTATTCTGTGCAGAATATTCATTATTTATGACAAAGTCTGGTCAAATTCTTTAGGAACATCATATGAGCAGACCATATTCTGTGACTCTCTCCCTCTAAATTCAATATTTGTTGGAGCATAGATTTCAGGATTCCATTTATAGACTGGTCTTTTCACAGACTTTATAATAATTTACAGAAATATGCAGTAACATTATAATGAGGATGTAAAATGAAACTTAAAAAGACAACCTTTGAAGCAAAAGACACATTTGAAACTCGCCACAACTTTGGCCAAACCTTTTTTTACCCTTAAGCTGTCATGATCATTTGATGTCTGTGAAGTACAGTAGGTTTTGAAACATGATCCGACACAGCACTATCCTGTTGATAGGTTGCATGTGGGTTGGTGATTCACATATATTTGTTTATCACTTTGCTTTTAGAAAGTATCTGCCAATTATATAGCACAAATCTCAGCAGATATACAGTAGGAGCCAAGAAAGAAAATGCAACAGTCATCTGTCCACTTAAATGTCATTAACACTTTACAAAATCAATACTTCCCATTAAAAATGAAAATATGTCAGAACGCTTGGAGTTTACATACTTTTCTAAGGTCTCATGAATACCATTTATGGTTTGAACCCTGTTTTTTTCAATCCTTAAACCTATGCCTAATTCTCTGAACCTCAGTGTGGAAGTGATTTATCCAGCCCAAACCTAAATATATCTACTGCCTCAGATGACCTCTTTGCTGTCTGTATTTCTACTGTTTCTAGGCATCTGCTTCACTGTAGTCTTTGGCTGAGTCTGTATCAATATACAAACAGGGCCAGGGTTCTGTCTACATGTTGGCATGTATTTGTTCACACCATTAATTTGTTAGAATGCTCTATGGCTTTGCCCCAGACCAGCTGGCATTTCTCCTAGGTGTGATCTTAGGTTTACAATGAGCAGGTGACCATATCCTGCAGTATTGATGCTGCCTCTTTGTTTTGGGATGTAAGAGAATTCAGTCCTGTGGACACACTATGCAAGGTGGCCTCAGAAACAGAGAGCAGCCCTTGGCCTGCTTTATTTACTACTGGAGATGTGACCACATTTTCAGGCAGTTCTTCAAAGTTCTACAAAGCTATCAAAGTTCATCCCTTCCAGGAATTAGTAGAAGAGTAAGTAAACTGGGTTCCATCTTTGGTACAGCACATCCCTCACCCTATTACACCTTTATTATGCATCTTTAGCTCTTAAATGTCTACTGCAGTAGAACTTGAAACCAGCTTCCCTCTGGGAAGACTGGTTAAGAAGGACTTGCAAATTAATAATATAATCCCTAAAAAGGATTAACTCTTTTATGTTAACTCCTAACTTGTGATTTTGAAGGCTTTCCCTTTTATTAGTAGGCTACAAATCTCTTCCAAAAAATGTACCCTTACAAACATAACACTGTTTCTAAGAGCACTATCCTTTTGAACCTGGCTGCCCTTCGGCGTATGGAGTGCTCATTGCCTTAAGAGATATATATTTAAAATATTCTCCACTGTTCAAAGACAGAATTTGTGGTAGAATTGGACCTCAGAGCACCAAATTAGTTAATGCCTCTAAATACTAAGCCATTAGGCTGTTAGATAGGGTGCTGTTGCATGCTGCTTCTTTGTTATTGAAGATGTACAAGACTGTCAGAGACTATTTGATAAGATATTCTAGTCCTAAGGGGTCCTCGCACAGTTACAAGAGACCTACCTCACTCCTGTCTTTGTTATGAAAAGTAATTTTAAAATGAGCAGAAAAAACAATGCCTAATGTACTACTGGAGTACTCATAAAAAACTCCAGCCTCCAGCTTAAGCAAAGAAAACTAACAAACTCCATCCTACTCAGGGTGATAAAATGTGCCAAAACTGCTGAGCCCAGAAGAGGATGTAATTTACATAAAACAGAGGCGTAGAAATAATTTTCCAAGTTATAACCTGGACTGTCAAACTCCTTTAATGTACAGACTGGGGAAGTCAGAATTTCAGAAAGTGATTTTAAGATGCTATAGTCACA
The DNA here is from genome assembly GCA_013396755.1 of Sclerurus mexicanus. Classification (NCBI taxonomy): domain Eukaryota; kingdom Metazoa; phylum Chordata; class Aves; order Passeriformes; family Furnariidae; genus Sclerurus; species Sclerurus mexicanus. The sequence continues at coordinate 2,592,842 of VWZF01001696.1, read as the reverse complement.
CTTCATTTCTAATATAATTCTATTTCTTTGTTCATTTCCTGCATGACATTTACCACACACAGAGTCATTGTGGGATGTATAGTTATAATTATGTATCTACTGGTGAATTACATGCAGTTAGACTACAGAACTGTTTACCCAAAAGAAGTGACTGTTTTATAAAGGATGATTTTAAGTATTATTCACAGAATTGTTATTTTTAAGGGACAGTGAATCTGATAACTGTTCCCCGGGTTCTTGAATAATTATTTTAAAGAAATCTTGTGTCTTGCTCATACCAAGTCCAGTACTGAAATTTCTGTCATCTTCAGCCTCTCCATGAAATACCAGCCCGTACTTTACAAATAATTCTCAAGCAGATGAAGAAATAGATAAAATTGAATGCCAGAGACATTTGTTACATGATTAACAGTAAATGTACTTCTGTGTGAAATGCACTGATGCTAATTATTCATGCACAAGATACTATCCAAATTCTACTGACTGTACTTGTATCTGGAATCGTCAAGGCAGCTTTCAATCATTACCTTTTCGTTCAATTTTCTGGAAGGATATATAATTTACCTGTGCCATAAATATTGTGTACACTGATGTATCATCTTTTCTGGCAATGATTTAATATTTCATTAGAATTTTCTTTACTCACTCTTAAAAGCACCATTTTGCTTCATTTGCTGCCAACGTAGCTCTTAACTAACCTCTATCATACGCTTTTCCCCACAAATAAGGATTTTTCCTCAGACTGTCCTGCTCTACTGCTCTCTCAGCCCCCAGACAATTTTCCTACCGAACACTTCAATTACACCTCAAGCTGTAGCTTAACAAGCAATTCTTTAAGCAGCAGTCTCATTTAAGCAGCAGTCTCATTTAAGCAGCTATAGTTCCTTCCTTCACTTGTTCCTACTCCAGCTTTTTGTGCAGCCACACAGTGAAACAGTTCAGCAAATTCATACACATTTTCATGTGCTCTTTCTAACCCTGCTCAGACCCCAACTTGACTCACTGTGAGCCTCCCAACAGCTAGGCCAGTGTAAACTGAAAACACATAAACAAGAGCTAGATACAAAGGACCAAGCTTTTGTAAAAGCTAGCTCTTCTGTTGAAAGAAATGGCAATCAAAAAGCACCCTTCACTACTCATACTCACATTTCAAATGCTCCCATGTTACAGAATCACAGAATGTTCTGAGTTGGAAGGGACCCACAAGGATCGAGTCCAATTCATGACTCCGCACAGGAGCATCCCCCAGAATCACACCATGTACCTTGAGAGCATCATCCAAATGCTTCTTGAACTCTGTCAGGGTTGGTGTTGTGACCACTTCCCTGGGGAGTCTGTGCCAATGTCCAACCACCGTCTGGGTGAAGAACCTTTTTCTAATATCCAACCTAAACCTCCCCTAACACAACTTCAGGCCATTCCCTCAGGTTCTGTCACAGAGAAGAGATCAGTGCCTGCCCTTTCACTGCCCCCCATGAGGAAGTTGTAAGCTGAAATGAGGTGTCTCAGTCTCCTCTTCTCCAGGTTGAACAAAGAAGTAAGTGACCTCAGTCACTCCCCTTATGACTTCCCCTCAGGGCCCTTCATATTGGAATGCTTTAGTATTATTAGGGAATTTCCCTCAACAGAAATAATACAAAATAGGTTTTAATTCATTCTATAGGAGAAGAGAAACTCACAGAGGATTAATTTTTTCCAAACTCTTTAGAAATCAATGACTGGAAAAACATCTGGTGTTATCAAGTCACGATGGTGGCAAACTCTTTGAGGTGATGCCTGAGTTGCTGCCTAACATGAGACTGTGTTAAAATCATGGAAAATAGACATGATCTGGGATGGGGACAGGAACATCTTCCATCTTTGTCAGCAGTCTAATTTGCTTAATTAATCTGATCTTTTTTCACAAGACTGTTGCTCTGTGTGCTTGCACACTGGCAACTAAAGCTCATATTGACCCTCACTGGATCCCATGCTTGTGTCACTCAGGCTGATAAACCTGTTTTGCTTGAGAAATGAAGAGTTGTCAGTCCTCAAGTAAGATGCCTATAAACTTGAGACAAGAGATTCAAGGAGAGATGCCTGTACATATGCGCACAGCTTCTTTAAGGCAGATCTCAGACATTGATCTCAATAGACCTCTCTGAGATCTGTCAGTGTGGGAAGAAGAATTTGGGGTGTATGTTGAAGATGCTATGATATGACACTGGTCCACCATGGAGGTCTTGTGAGACACCACTAACAGCAAAACTGGTAGTAGGTATTAAGGAACTAGTTTGTTGCTTCTGCTTGTCAGGAAGCTTTTAGTATTTAAGGCCATGAAAAGTCAAAAGCCAAGACAGGATGCATTAGGAGTTTAGTACTTTATAGTACCTGGAGCCAAATTTTCTTCTTCCTAATCCTTGTAAATAAATCTGATAAGCTAAGTAACTGCCCACTGTTGTTGCCAGTGCCTAATAGCACGTCTGCAGGCAACTATATTGCATAATCTCTTTCATAAACTGATCAAACTCCACTCTAAAATGGGTTAGTTTTTTTGCCCTGCTTCTCAAAGTGAAAGCTTGTTCCTTCATTGCAATACTCTGATAATTAGGAATGTCAGTCGAACTTCCCACTTAAATCTATTCATGGCTTTTTTAAACATATATATGTTCTTGTGCCGAAAGCGTCCTCAAGTAGCTCTTTTTCTTCCCTGGTGTCGATCTATCCTCCTCAGTGTGTTTGGGGACAAAAAGCATAACCTTTCAGTCTTTCTTTTCCTTGGTGGAATAATTCAAGTTCTTCTACCATTACAATTTTTCCTTAGACTCCCCATTTACCCAAGCATCATAATAACCTGTCTCTATACTTGCCTTGGTCTGAATTAACTTTTCCTAAAGACTGGAAGCTAGAGTTGTACAGATCTTGAAGAGGAAGACACAGTCAGGGTTTTGACAAGTTAGGCATTATCTGCCTGTCTGGCTCTAACCCAGAACTTAAACACAGTCACAAAGAGAGTCTCTGTGGGAGAGCGGTAACCAATGGAGTCTGAAATGTCTCCCTTACTTCCTCCCTATTTGTTTATGAAGTAAATATCACCCTTCTGAATATTCTGAAAGAATTCCAGAAGTCTGGCACCCATATTTTTTTTTCACAAGAGCTTTGCAAGGATTGGACTTGTCTCCAGTACACACACTCCTGATCCTCCCCTTGACAATATAAATTATACTTTACTAGAGTGCTTGTTCCAGATCAGTTCTTGAAGGCTCAAGCAATACAGTATAGACAAATCTACCAGTCCCTTGCTCTAGGTTGGATTTTAATGAATTTTAAATTTAGCAACAGTTTAGACAAAAAAAAATAAAAATAAAGGTTAAAAGGAAATTAAAGGCTGTAGAATTCTTATCACTTTGTCTTGTCTGTTATTCCCTTACTTTTATCTGATCTCAGTCCCTTCATGCAACAGCAGAAGTCTGGGATATGATTTTACTGTAGGTGCTCTGACTGTTTGCCAGAGCTCTAAGCAGAAAAGAAGCATCTTCCAAATCCAGTATTTGGACAGCCTTGATGAGACTCAGCAGCCCAAACTTTCTCTTCCAGTCTTACTGAAACTACAGACTGAGCAGATATATGTCTTTGCAAGAAAAGGAACTAACATTTACAAAGAATCATGAGGTGATCACAGTTATAACTATCCAATTTCCAGTGCAAGGATCAATTTATTTTTAAGAGAGCACAGGCTGAAAAAGGGTTCCAAGAGCAGAGTTTCAGACCCAGGGGTATCAGAAGATAACCATAACTTTTTTACTAAACAGGTGATCCCCTCACTTTGAAGACATGACTAAGACCCTCAAATTTGGTCCTTTGTTTCAAAATAAAGCTGCCATGGCAAATATAAACCATGACATTTCTTAATTTCTTTCCTCTGAATTCCAAAGATGTTAGCCAATATGATAAAGCAAGCTAATTTAGTTAGGTGCACTAGGTAAATTCTTATTTTTCATTCCCTTTTTATTTAAATCAGTCTTGGTTGATAACTAATTTCTTCTATTTTATCAGAGTAAATGCACTAGATGACATTTCAAAATGTTAAAAAGGAAATGAAAATGACATTAAAAAAACCCCAGAAGCAAAGCCTGTCCATCAAACACTCAACAATCAAATCTGCTCAGAAACAACGATTTGAATGTAAAATTCATAAAGTGGACACGGTTTCAGGTTTTGGTCTAAAGTCTATCTATAAACTCAGTGGAGCAATTTTAGAGGAAAATCAAATTCAGCTGAAATAAATACTGAGTACTGTCAGTACCCTTTAAATTAGAAATTGTTCCAGTCACTGATTTTTGGTTTAGATCTATGTTTTACCTTTTTTTTTTTAACTTTTATTCAGATGTAACTAATTTTCCATTACTTATTTCCTTGCATTCTTATGTATACTCACTTATAAAACCCATGTTGATAAATGAGGAAAATAAAATTTTAATTGCAACAACAGTCAACATCCATGTTCTCCCTGCACCACTGGAGTGCAGCTAAAAATCAACTTGAGACTGTTTCAGTTTACAGCTCGAATAGGAAATTAAACTGAAGCTCACAAGAGTTACATGTCATTCCCAAGCTTGCAGAGTCTTTAAGAAACAGCTGGAAAAGTCTGCAGTCACTTTTAATACAAGAGATCATTGAACGAACTACTTTTGCAGTATCCCTTTCCTAATACTACAACACAAGCTCCACTTTTGATATAATTTCTTTGCTGACAATAAAAACAAGGCTGGGGAGTGACTCCAAATTACTGATTGTCCAGAAGGCTTGTTCTCCTGCATCATGGCATTTTTGATCCAGGTTGACTAGCAATCTTTGGGCAACCCTAGGCAAAGTCTGGGAAACTCAAAAGGTCTGGAACTACTTCCAGGAGGCACCGGGAGCTTCAGTGGGTTTCAGGGAGTTCAGTGGGTAAGGTTGGAAAGGAACAATGAAGGTCATCTAGTCCAATCTCCCTGGTCAATAAGGGTCCCCTAGGGTACATTACTCAGTATTGTGTCAAGACAGATTTTGAATATCTCCAGAAAAGGAGACTCCACAACTTCTCTAGGCAACCTGTTCCAGTGCTCAGTCACCCACAGAGTAAAGATGTTCTTCATGTTCAGGTGGAGGTTCCGGTGCATCAGTTTCTGCCTGTTGCCTCTTGTCTCTTGTTCTGTTGTCCACCCTACACAGTAGTCCAGAACTGCTCCAGGAAGCTTATCACCACCAAAGATCCATTCAGTCTTCAGCCATGACCTGGATGTAGTACATTAACCAGCTTTCTTCCAAAGGTCTGCAACAAAATTCCAGCATCACTTCAGTGATAAATAAAACAATATAACTCCCTTCCCAAATGAGAAAGTCAGATCATACACTGAGGTCTAGAAGGGCCCAAGAAGAAGCCTAGTGACAAATGTGACACATCTGGCCTATATAATTTGGCATCAGGACCAGAGAATATTGATGATGTGTTCATCAAGTAGAAGTCAAAAGGACTTCCACATGATAATGTACATAAATAAATCTCAGAAAGCTAGGAAGAATATCAAGGAATTTATGAGATTAGAAACACAATGAATATTATATTCTGTGTAAAAAAAAAAAAAAAAAGGCATTTTCTTGCTGGAAGAAGGCAGCTTCTAGTCCCAGAGAAGTGAATCAGAGACTCCCTGTTCTTCAGGTGCAGTACCCAAGGAAGGACATGGAGCATCCTTGTTAACATACTTC